>JANEHU010000793.1:0-440444 GCA_027563435.1 Nasonovia ribisnigri
AGCCTTCCCCTATGGAGTTGAGTAACTGGCAGTTTCCAAAAACAAATGATTCTCATGGCAGTGTTCGTTGTTTTCATGAAAAATATTATTTTAAAACACAGTCATGTGGTGAAATTATCAAACGTTCGTGGCTATCATACTCATCATCTCTTGACAAAGTATTTTGTACTACCTGTAAAATATTCGGTTTGCCAAAAGCTCAAAAACTTACAATTGCCTCAGATGGGACTGGAGATTATAGAAATATAAAAAGAAATATTGAAAACCATGAAAGCTGCAACGATCATATTCAATCTGTTTTAAGTAGAGCATTGTATGAAAGTCACAATCGTATTGATGCACAAATTATCCAAGGTTCTAATATACAAGTTTCTGAAAACAGGGAAATACTTAGGGTTATTATTGATTCTTTAATATTTATGGCTCGACAGAATATTGCACTGCGAGGTCATGATGAATCGACATTTTCAACCAATCAAGGAAACTTTTTAGAATTAATTAAAATGTTTGCCAAGTATCATCCAACGTTACAACACCATTTAAATACAATTGAACAGCACAAACGAAATCGACTTACATTCTTATCACACGATACCCAAAACAAACTATTAAGTATATTATCAAATATTGTTCGTTCAAATTTTGAGTGAAGTTAAAAAAGCTGGTATATTTTCAGTAATAATTGATACCACTACTGACGTATCAAAATTAGAGCAATTTTGCTTAGTTGTCAGATATGTTTTTGATGGAGAAACTTATGAACGTCTTCTAGCTCTAACAACCACCCAAGATGCATCTGGATTTGGCATGTTTCAGGTTTTTTGTAATATAACTGAAAATAATAATTTGAACTGGAAAGAACATCTTTGTGCTCAAGGATATGATGGCGCAGCATCAATGCAAGGAGTTTATTCCGGTTTGAGAACACATATACAAAACCATAACCCACGAGCAATTTATATATGGTGCTTTGCACATGTACTTAATTTAGTCATTGTAGACACTTGTGACATATGTTTAGAAACTAGGAACTTTTTCGGCGATGTACAGGCATTAAATGAATACATGAAAGCTCGCAAAAGAACGGCAAAATTTGTAGAATTACAAAACAAGAACTATCCAAATAAACCTATACGCCGTCTTAAACATTTTTCGACAACTAGGTGGACTTCTCATGATAGAGCATTAACTGTAATATTTGAAAAATATAAAGCATTAGTACAAACATTAAAATTTTTGAAAAATTCTGATGATTCTGACCGTGACTCTTTATCAAAAGCAACAGGTCTAGAAACAGCTGTAAACTCTTATATGTTTGTTATTACAATGATTTTTATACAAAAAATATTTTCAATTACTTCTCCACTGTCTAAATATCTTCAGTCTAAGAACTTGGATTTTATACAAGCATTAGCACTAGTCGACGATTCCAGAAAAAGGTTGCAAAGTCTTAGAACAGACGAAGAATATTCGAAATTAGTTGACGAAACTAAATTGTTTGTAAATAAAAATAACGTACGTGAGACAGAGTTTAAAGTTCTCCGCCCAAGACGGCGGAAAGTTATGCCAGGAGAACTTGCTGTGGATGAAGTAAGTTTATCACCTAATGACCGTTATAAAACTGAAGTATACTTTATTGTCCTTGACGCTATTGTAATGTCCATTTCTACGAGATTCGACCAGTCAAGAGAAATATTAAAAGATTTATGTCTATTATCTCCTCAACGAATTTTGAAGTACAGTGATGGTATAAGCAAGACATTACCAGAGGATGCATTTAATGAAATTGAAGATTGGTTACCTGGGATTAATATAAACGATTTAAAAAATGAATATTTAACTTTGAGCTCATCATTAAAGGGTTTACTTGATAGCTGTCCAACACTGCCCAAGCAACTGCATAAGAACATTTCTAAGGAACAAAATGAATGCTCTGAAAGTTCGACCGATAGTGACGGTGAAGAAAATACATCAATTACATCACAACAAATTATTAAAGTTTTATCTAACTACAATTTGAGTCAAACTTTCCCCAATTTATACTTGGCTTACAAAGGTTTACTGACGATACCTGCCTCATCTGCATCTGCAGAGAGAGCATTTTCAAAGGTAATATTATGTTACTAACATAATTATTAATTTTATTTAATGTGTTATCAAAAATAGTTTGAACTTTGAAGTTATAGTCTTTCATGTACATTTTATTATACAGGTTAAATTAATCAAGACTAGACTACGCTCAACAATTGGACAAGACCGATTGGAAAGTCTGATGATTCTTAGCTGTGAAAGAGATATAAGTATCAATTATGAAGAAGCAATTAACGCATATGCTATGTCATCTGATTTATTAAGAGATAAGCTGATATTTAAATAAATGTGATTATGCCACTTTTGCAGTTATAAATGTATACATGTATGATGTATCTATAAAATTAAGTTATACATTAATATGTACCTAGACTAAAGAAAAATGTATATTTATATAATATTATAATATGTAATTATAATGTATTATTAAATATAATAATAATTATAATATATTATATAATATAATGTATTATTATTTTTATTATAATAATGTGTGAAATTATTGAGGTTTTATAGTTGCCTATGCCCTATATGATATTCAGAAATTTTTTAATTGGTCGCGGGGGGTGAAGTGCCGAAGTCCCTTGATACTTATTTTGGTCCAATGAGGGGGTGGGTGGTCAAAATGTTTAAAATATATAATATGCTTCAAAGACTAAAAAAGTTCGCGCCGCCACTGCCTATATTAGACACGTATATGCGGCGTATATAGTAGTGTGTATATTACATATTATTATACAATAATGTGTGTGTTATGATCGCGTACGCACTAAACGCGCGCGCGGTTCACCTGTTCACACAGAGTCGCGCGTATCGGCTGCCATATTGTTACCTGGCCAATGGCGTTCTCTCGTCCCGCACACCACAGCGGTTTGTCGGACAATCATTAACGAGAAGGTAAGAGAAAACCACGGCGACCCATTGCGCGTTATGGTAATAATATTATACCCGTCGCATGAGCGCGTACTGTATTGTGTATATATTATCATAAGCGAATACATATTTGTACGCAGACACACAGTAGGTACATATCACATTTCACGGCAATATCCAGCCAGGTACGCGGCAAGAATTATTATTCGAAACGATTTGGCAACGATTCGACTGCTGTCGAGACCGTGTTCGTACCTACAACCACCATTAACCAACTATGTACGGTGCAGCAGTCACCCTCGCGCAATTTCCTCGGGAAACTCGACGGTTTCCGGCTAGTGTTTACCTATGGATGTAATATAGGTGTCTACGATAATAGTGTATAGATATTATATATTATGATTCGTCATACTACCTATATAGATTATTTGGAGTATAAAAATGATTACATTTAGGTATTTGTAGGACATATTATTATGTAATACCTAGGTATCACCGACGCGGTAGCGGCGTGTATAGGTATATACCTACACCGCGGTGCTGACAATCGCGGTATATATCCGTATATATACATAGACACCATGCCCAATATGTGGGCCATTCGTAAACTATATATTATTATGTACCCGGGCGCGCGCGGTATACTTGAATATTATTAATCGTGTCTCTACTCGTCGTTATTGTCGTCGCCGTAACCGGTGCTGCAGTGTGTGATGTATGTCTACGGATTATCTCGAGTGGCTTGGCGGCTTATTTGAAAAACCTCGAGCGGCCCGAGATAACGTTTTGGAATTACAAAAACCTTATCCTATCTGCAGTTGTCGTCGTATACACGCACTAACGGAAAACGTTGAACAATTCAAACATGTGTATAGTTTGTGTGTGTGTGTGTGCGTGTGTGAGCACTAAGCGTGTATGGCGTGTATTATTATACCTATATGTGTGTGTAAAAGGTGAAAAAAAAATGTTAAAACCACAACGCACACATGCACGAATAGACCGAACGAGATAACAGAGCGCAGAGTATTTTCGTGTACAGCTTACTTGTTCGTTTTTTACTTAATTTGTTCCGTCGTTGCTGTAGGTACACTACATAAATATATGTATAAGTATAATGCAATATGATAAATTATTTATAAACATTTCGTTGGGCGAATTTATCGTGCTGTATTTATTTATAGGTTACCCATAGGCTATAGGTACCTACACTATATGCAGTACCCCACAGCACACAGTACACACACTTGGCTGTACATACATATACATGTATATTATAATTTATATAGGTACACTGTACAGGGGGATCAGTCGTGACTGTGGTTCGCTCTGTCTATATAGGTGTTTAAAATGCAGTTTAACAATATACTATAATTTAAAATCGATTAGAGTGCGTTTTGTATTCGATTTATGCAAGTGATGTAATTTCTAAATCTATATGTATAAAGGCAAAGGTAATAGGTAAGTAGGTTAACACTTTATATATATGTTTGTTATAAACATAATTTAAAAATTTTTCATGGGGGGGGGGGCTAATTTTCATCAAACTAATTTTCCAAACACATTTAAGTGGGGGGATTCGCTATAGAATATATTAATATATATTATATTAGATGCTTAGATAAATATTTATGGGTCCAACGTGGGGGGCGGTCCGGACCCCATGGGCTCCCCCCTCGTTAATACGTCACTGAACCACAGGGGCACATATTAAAACTACCAGCCAACCCATTTATTTAAAATTATTTAATAGTACAATTTATCTTAAAAAATTGATATCACATAGTTTTTAAAATATTATTCATTAAAATTTGGAAATAGAAATGTTAATAATACCTATTATTATTAAAATTAGACGACACGATACAGCATTAAAATTTATTTTCATTTTCATTTATATAACCATCTATGTTAAAAGTTATATAGGAACAATTATTGTAAAAAAAATATGCATCGTGATCGCAGTCTTGTAAAGTATTTGAATACTTGTTTTAAAATACTTTTTGAAGTATTTTTTGTTATTGTAGATACAATTTTTTTAAAGTATCCTGAATAGGAACTGCTTAAAAGTATTTTTAACAAAATGTAAATACTTGTATTTAAATAACATAAAGTCAATTGATTTGAATATTATGTTTGAAAAATAAAATGTTAATAAAAGAATTCAACATTTTGTAAAGATTAACACATTTTCTTGATTCTATTCTGTTAATTGTTATTTTCAATTGTTAAAATCTATGGTAAGTAGCAAACTAGTAACATAATATAGGTCCATGTATATGATATACAATATACATAATATATAATACTATATATAGCATAAACTTTAAAAAAGTACTTATATATGTATTCAAATACTTAGTGAGTATTAGTATACAATACATTTTTATAATAGTATTTTAAAAGTAACTTAACAACAGTTCTACAACTATAGTGTAGGTACATATACATATAATATAAATACATATTAAATTGTATGCACCAATAAGTCCTATAATACTAGGTATATTTGCCTGGGAATGTGTACATAACTTTTGGTTTTGTATCGAATAATTTTAATCATCAAAATTATGTGTTTATACTTAACAAAGCGCATTCATATATACTATATATGTATAGGCTGGTATAGGCACATATATATTTTAGAACGTTCACTGCTGTAGTGATTAAGTATGCCGACTTAACGCGATATAATAATGCTTATATATAATATATTAATATATATATACAATATATACATTCAGTTAGGTATAGGTATCTATATCATTACTATAAAACTTTATAGTGTGGCCGTATTTGTGATACGACTGATCAAATTTGTTTGTAAAGGATTTCAACTATATAAATAAAACAAAAAACTCAATCAATGTTATACATTTGTATAAGTATTGCTTGTATATACTAAAATTATATTAATTACCTACACAATCCCCGGCGGTCGCATCAGAAATAATAACACAAACCTATTATTTAATTTAATATGCTCTATTTCAAAATATTCGAGAAACCAATACTTATTGTTCAACGAAAACTTAATTGATGACTTGTACAAGCTTAGTATAATATATAATAGTTCATTCTTTAGAAAAGTACATCATTTTCAGATTCATTTATTGCATATATAAATACGTTGATGTACCTACGTCTTACATAATATTATTATGGATCATAATAGACTAATTCAAAAATTGCATTATAATATTGTAATGTACCTATTGATATTTAAGAAGCAGGTACCGGCTGTCATAAAGTTGTTATAGTACCTATTTGGTGCGCCGAACGCATTTGACCAATTGTATTTAATATCTGTTCTTAGAATGAAAACAAAATATAATATACTTAATATAAATTAAATGAAACAATTTTACGTTACCCACAACGATGATGTGATAAAACGTATTACGATTAGTCTACCTACATTTTATATTATACCTATGTGTCCACTTTGAGTCTTAAAATAAATCATCACGATTTATAAATTAATTTCAATTATTTTTAATCTTTTTTTATAGACGATCAATAAAATATCTATAAAACAATAATTAAAAATCTCAGAAGATGGATCAATTAAATTGTATGTTGATGTTTATGTTTACCTTGCCGTGTTACCACATTAAGCGATTGTATAGAGTCTATACTATAGACAATAAAAATGTCACATAGTACTTATGCACACCCGTGCCGCGGAAATTGCCACTAATTTATCATCTTTATTTCACAGCAACAGCTCTTGTGTAAATTAATAAACTCGCGCACAGTTGTTAAACCTTCAATTTATTAAACCGGCAGACCTAATAAATAATTTTCTTTTCACTATACAGGTAGAACACGTACCAAAGATAAGTACAGGGTTGTATACACCGACTTGCAGCGCCTGGAACTCGAGAAGGAATTTCACTTTAACCGATACATCACGATTACAAGAAAAACCGAGCTATCCAAAATGCTGAGCCTGTCTGAAAGACAAGTAAGTTCATACTATAATATTTTTGAATGCATAAAATCGATAATCAAGCCGACACGTTAATAACAAATTGGGGGGGGGGGGTATATAATACCCCCCGTATTATATTATATTTTGAAAAATTAAACGACAACAGGATAATATAGTTATTTTTATTAGGTATGTCCAATAGACATATAATATAATATCTGACCACTTGTGACAGTTAATATCAGGCACATTTCTCAGAAAATAATTCTAAAATGAATGTATATGTGTATACAACTGTGAGAATATGTACAATTTTTAATTGTTTATACGATATATATGTATTATATCTATATTCTATAACATTAAGTTATAATATTATAGTATTATACTATAGTATTTACTGTTCAAAATTAAAGTTATGTTTAAATAAATATTTTCAGAATACAACTTACAAGTTTGTTTGTAGTTGTACGCTTTTAAAATTTCTAGAAAGAAATATTGTTCTCTATAAATGTAGATTTAGATATTAAGGTATTAAATATTATTTTTTAACTAAAATTGTGTAAATTATATCTTTAAATTTTTTTATACTCTAAACGTACCTACATAATTTAAAAGTTTATTTTATACAACAATTTCATTTAAAATTGGTTACAACTGTATTCAACTATATGATAACTGCTCTAATTGTTTAAAGTTTAGATATAAGTGAAGTGGATTTAAACGTATTGTTTGCAGGAATTTTATCTCTGTTCACACATTTTACTTCTCCACTAACTGAGTTCTTCTAAAATCATACTTCATAATAAAATAAACCTAATGTAACACAATATAATATTATTTATAAAAGTAGTATATATTTTTTAATTTTGACTAAAATATAATAAGATATAAACTATAGTTATATAATTAAAACACACACACATATTCACACCTTATATAGGTTATAGGTACATTATATATTTTATATGTGTACCTATATAGACTATATAAAGAGTGATTCACTGATCAAGTACAATAGTATATAATCTATATACTACATAAAGTGTATTTACAAAATATTCCTCTGCAGGTTTTTGTATTCATACTATGAGACTTTCAAAAATATTTCCATTTTCATCTTTAATCCATTATAAAAAATATATTTCTGGATAAGGTTGAAGTTTTTGATTTGATACATACAAGAGAAAAATAATTATTTCTAATATACTCATAGATATAAGGTACATATATATTCAAAACAATTAAATTAATTTAAATTTAAACTTAGAACATGCATATTATAAATTATATTATAGTCAAGTCTCGATAACTCTAATTTTTTTTGTCCCTAGAAAATTATTTTAAGTTATTCGAGTTATGTAGTTCGAAAAAGACATTCGAGATTCGAGTTATCGAAACTCAACTGTATAATAATTATATATATTATTATATTATATATACTTCTACTGAAACATGTGCTGTGCGAATTTTATAATTATATTTGTTGTTATTAATTATTATTATAAATCAATTATTTTGATTTATAAATCGCCTATACAAAGCTTATATTTCATAATAATTATGACGTATAGTTTGGTGTAACCTATAATAGTTATAACAAGCAATACTAATAATATAACCGATTAATATCATTATATCAATGATAATATATAGTTCAATAGTTGTATAATTTTGAAATGCATTATATTACAGGTGAAAATATGGTTTCAAAATAGGCGAGCTAAACAGCGGAAAATCGACAAAAAACGAGAAGAGACGATCATCAACGAGAACTCAAAACAACTGATCCAGACGCCTGTCGATACAAATTATTCGATCGAGAGCTGTTCGCCCCTATGAAACGATCGGCGTAATCATATCATGTAAATATCGACGATATGAGATATTCAACGGGTATAACATTATTATTATAATGATAATCATCGAGAAATCCCACAAACTTTGGGCACAACGAAATCGGACGTTATACATATTTTGTATAATATTATATATATATAGGTTGTAAGTTTGAATCGCGTCTAAAAGAAACGATAAAACATATTTCATTATATTATTTTTTAAACACAATTTTATTTTTATTTTAAAAATTAGCATATTAATACTATTATAATAAAAGTTATGTTTTTATTTTAGCCGATTTTCAATTATACGCGCTTATCATACCGTTACACTTTTAACTGTACATAATATTATAATATAAAAATCGTTTAATTTTACCTTAATACCCGCGCTATTATTATTGCTGTACGAAATGTATTCGTTATAATATAATAATAGGTAGGTATAACTGTTACTCGAATTTTATTTTTTACGAATGTATAGTGAGCTTATCGAACTTGTTGATATTTTTTAATCGTCGCCGTTGTGTACTTACTTTTATATAGGTTTTATTGTAATAACATTATGTTATAATAATTACAGGTGTACACCTACCTATACCTATCTCGATTGTAATGTATGTATAGGTACTATGTGCAGTTGTTTACCAACGTTATTAAAATAATAATGATAATAATAGTAGTAATAATAATAATTATTATTATTTTAATGATGATTATTGTTATTATGTTGACGAATGTCTTTATACTTATCGGCGAACGTTAGCTGGGTGACATGTAAGCGGTGTATATCACTTGGAATTTTATTTCTAGATTGTAAATAATATTGTACTTAAGCAGACTTAATCCGAACGAATATAAGTAGTTGAACTTAAAATAAGATTATAATATTAAAATGTTTTAAAAAAATGGAGTTGAACAATAAATTATGTTAATAATTATTCTTAGGTATCGAAATGTATGTTTCAGATCATTTAAATTCGTATAAGTTATTACTATTATTATTATCATTATTTATATTATTATTATTATTATTATTATTATTATTATTATTATTATTATTATTATTATTATTATTATTATTATTATCATAAATATTATTTGTATCATTATAATTATTATTATTTTATTATTATTATTTAAGGAAAAATACGATTTCATTTGTTTATCGATATTTTTTTTCAGTGTTGTATAATTATTTTGGTTAATGTATTATAAAATAAAATAGGGCATACAACTTATATTTGTTAAAAGTACTTTTATTCATTTGTTTAAGACGATTTATGTGAAATTAAACGACACTGCTATATAATTTTGCCTAGTTCAAATTTCAAATCCTATATAGTATTTTATACAACATTCTATATTTATATACATCAATAAAATGTTAGGAACATATTTTTTTTAAAAACCTAAAGATCAGATTAGATAGGTACCAGGTACCTACCTATTCGCATGGTTGTCGTCATCGATCTACGTTGATGGTAAATTTCAATTGCTTATATCTTAAACCTTGTTTAAATAGGTAGCTATATATATTATTATATAGAGTAGTTATATCCTCGATATTCCTGTCCGTCCATCCGTGCTCTGTTAGTTACCAGTACATAAAGTTTTTTTTTTTTTAGAACAAACAGATGTATGTCATCGCATTTATCTAGTGTTATCTTAGTGTAATCGTCTTTTTCATGAAATGGATATCTATTTTGTGAACTACGATCATATCGTGTAAGTCAAATTTAAGTTCATAAAATGGACATATATTTTATCCTCGATTTTATCCATTTTATGAAATGAAAACTTTTATTTTACAATTTGTGTAATATTTTAAATTAATTACATCAACAGGTGACTTTTCGTGAAATCGAAATAATAACATTGGCCTGGACACTTGGTTACCTGCTCGAATCTTATATTTTTAAATTGTATTAATTAAATATAGTTTAGTAAAAAGGTGGTACAATTCACCAAGTCTGAAACCCATGACATCTACATTTTTTGAATTATTGAACTTAATAATGATAAGGAACTTTTATTAGTGAAACAAAACGGTGTGCATGTTTTAAAGCTTCTGTTAAATGTAATATTAGTAATAATAAGTATTAATAAATCATGTAAATATAAATAATTATAATATGAGTAATAATAAATAAATTTAATAGATAATAAATTTAACTTATTTTAACTGTTCGTATTTTTTCGAAACAAATTATAGTTCAATATGAAATATGTTATATTAATGGCTACAATTTAAAAATATTAGATTCGTGTAAACAGGTCAATGTTATTATTTCAATTTCACAAAAATTACCTATTTATGTAATTAATTGGAAGAGATTTCAATTTTTAGCATTGTGCGTTCAACTATAATTTATGTGTTGATTATAATGATTAATTCAACAAATTACAGGCATGCATGAGTAATTAACAGATAACAGTCTGTTTCATTATTTTTTTTTTCACAAAATTTGATTATAAATGAAAATAATATTGTTTTCGTTAAAACGATGTTTGCAGTATATAACCATAATAATTCTTCCGTTAATAATTCTCTATACCTTTATAGTTGGTTAGATACTTCCAGGAATAATTTGTTGACTTGTTGTATTATTATTATTTCGAAGTAAGTAATAATAAAGTAGGTATAGACATGTATATAGTTTCATAAAATATATAATTTATACAATTATTGAATTCTAGGTACCAGATAAGTTATTAGAAAACTATATTATTAATAATAGAGCACCGCATCGCCAGTTAGGTTTTGGATTCTGAGCGGAGCCGCAATGAATGTACCTATTGATTTTACAATGATGATTTTAATTTTTTAACCTGTTGTGTCTGTGTATACATGATAATAGTAGACGAACTAATGGGTTGATTTTCAACTTCAGTATCTTGTCCGATGTGAAAGTGAATCTAGTTGGTACATTGGGGTGGTCAAAATGTAAAATGCCCAGTATTTTTCAAAAGAGCTGGGAAAAACAAAAAACAATTATGGAAAAACGGGAATTTAGGTATTGATGTAAATCTAAAAAAAATCACCGTAAATACATGAAATGTTCACTGAATGTTTATATAAGCATTTTTTATGTACACCATACTTTCAAAATATTTTGACCCTGCTTTGAGCTGTTTGCGGACATTTTAAGTTTTCAATTTTTTAGTTTTTTTCTATTTTTTTTTCTTTCTCTGTCAATAAAATTGCATTCGTTGGGTCGAAAAGCTTGAAAATTTAATACAAGATTCCTAATATATTATTTCAATGGTATTATTTCATTATATAATATTATAAAATGTTCTGTTGAGTACTGTCCGAACACTCGAGGAAGCTGTGGATAAGACCGAGTGAACCGTGAGCGAACGCCTAAAGAGGCGCGTCGAGCGAACAGCGGTTTGTAGGCAGTAAGAATAAGGGCCATTTTGTCTTCCGTCGAGAAGTGGACGGTGCTGTGGTCAATGGCGCTCAGTCCGACCTTAGTCTGCTGTCTTCAATGTCGGCTCGGTGTGAGCTTCGTCAGCTAGACAGTAGCACCAGGTCGAACTTGACTTTACATCTTGAATATTGTTCAGTCTATTGTCTGCAGGTATTGGTCTGTTTCGGTTGAGAATTGCAGGATGACCACTTTGTTGATCACTCGGATTTTTTCATTGCTTGTGTGACGGCGAACACCTATTAACTCATGTCAGGCACTTGCCTATGACGAGTTGAAATAAATGACGCACTTAGGAATTTATCTAATTTTATTTAAACCATATAAATAAGGGTCGTAATTTTTTGGTGGTAGCTGTTGAATTTGGGACCGGCCTAAACTGCGGATGTGGTTGTAGGTAGAGAGCGAGTGACGGTGGGTGTTTGTGCTGAAGTTATTGAATGGCGTTATTTGGCACAAACCGTTGGTAGGTTATGATGGTACGGATTCCGATGCTTTGGACAGATTCCAGTTTGCGCCATTTTGATTTGGAGATTAGAGGTCCCCATTCCAGGCCATTACTCTGACTTGGACAAGGGCTTGCAGCCATTGATTGGGTGGCCAGGGGCCTATTTAGAGTTCTATGCGTTTTCTATGCCTCTATTGCTTTTACTTTAGTGTTTTTCCCATGTGCGTTGAAAGAAAAGTGCTTGTCATTTGTGACGTCCAACCCGAATATAAGTATTGGATTTTAGTTAAATGTTAAATTTATTGGTTCTGGAAATCTGGACTGGTGCCTTTGTACATAGATACTATATTGTTATTATTTGTTTATGTGTTGAGTCCTAGTCGCAACTCGCAAGTGTGCTGTACCAGTGTATCACACATACTGTCGCACTGTCACATTAACCACACAAATAAATAATTATAGGTCCACCCTATTAAATTTCAAAATAAATAAATACATTTTAACAGGCTGGTGTCTTGTAGTGTAATATAGGTACAGCAGTACTTGGACAAATACCTATACAATCAGTACAAATGTGCAATTATTAATCAAGGATAAAATATAAAGCGTTTGGCTAAAATATATTTAAAACTACTTCATTTGCGATTAAATTAATTTGCTTTACGTATTACATTCATCCGAATTTGTATGCGTAAGTACTGTATAAGTGGTGCATGCCAACAAATAATAGTAAAATATAATATTAACTATGAATATTCTCGAATCAAACAATATGCATGTGTAATTTAGGTCAACGAAGCAGATGGGCTGATGTAGCATAAGCTTCAAATCTCAAATATAGGAACTTAAGGGCACCGATGAGTCGACCCAAATACGAGTTCTCTCCGAATCGACAATTGAAAAACTACGGGCTTGTACGACGACCCGCGAGATCCGGAAAAATCTAATGGTTTAAATGTGTTTTTGTGTTATTATTATAATAAAGGTTCTCGTGTATAATATTATTGGTTTTTGCTAGAGTAGTCAGTGGTTACATTACCTACTTAATTGTATTATTTGAGTTCAATCAGGCCAAATCCTGTAAACTCGTATAGTCGTCGAAGATTAAAATTCTAAGCAGTGATGGTAGTCCTATCGATTCTTGAAACCCAAACTATAACCGGTTAATTTATAGTATTTTGGTCACACTAGTACGTAAATATAGAGGTACACATTTGTATATACAAATGAAATGTGCTTATTATGCGACTGCACCATTATTATTTAATTATTGCGGTGAGTGTCGTGAATGTCATAGAATAAAAATATATTATTTGAGTTGACGCAGTTCAAAATCATGCACAAGTATTATTTTTATTTTTTTTTAAAGTGTCTAAAGCCATTTGTTGCATCAATTATATAATGGTTCATATGTTATTTTAATACTATATACTGTTATACAGGTTAAAATAGTCACATAAGATTAATTAACTTGGTCTTAATTTTAAAGGCAACTGTTTTTTTTATGAAAAGTATTATTATTACATTATAATTTTAAAATAAGATTGTTAATTGTTGGTGCTATTATAATAGCGTTTACTATTTAGGGCTGATGAGCTGGGCATTTATGAAAATAGGTTGCTCGAGCAGTTCATTCATCGCGTTGGTACCATTTATAGGTATATCAAAATTGTAAACCGCTGAAGTCAGCTCGTCACATACCTACTTATTATAAAGTATATATTGTGTACGGTTTAAACTTTATAGTGATTCATTTGGCAGTTAGCAATTATACAATGTCGTCGAACGAGAAAAATATTAAACTGTCTATGTATCAACTCGCCATCATAATAATACGTTATTTCGTCGACAAGTATACAATAAAAATCAAAATTCCAAAAAAAAGTAATAACGAGTGATGACTGATGGATACGTACCTGTTGCGCATACACAGATAATATTATTATGTCTAAGAACTACGATCCATATCGGCGCAGACCTGAACACGATGAGAGTAGGGCTCAAGAGTCAAGAGTCAAGGTGCCCTCGAAACATCACTACTACACAATATTATTTATCACATTAATCATAATAATATCATGGCAAAAGTAAGCTGTTTGTAGACTGATAATATTATTATTACGCCAGTACACAATAATATTATAATCTAAGGTGTATCTCAAATCGTGCGCCAGTATAATAACGCATGGCACACTCTACCGAAGAATTTTCGTACTGACGGTTGTACGCGGGTACAACAGATGGAACTAACTAATATTAATGGGATCAGATATTTTATAAGGGGAAAAATATACAACATTACGACGTAACAAGTTTACAACAGTCTCTAACGACAATTACAATAATATTCGTTGTCAAACGCCGAAAAATATTCACGATTTTTATCAGGTAATGTTTACGTTAATTTAAATAATATATTAATAATTATTCCGGTAAATTTATCACCAAAATTAATATCCTAATAATATTGTTACAACTTGCAATAATAATTAACGAAGCAGTTGCCTAATAATAATTATTCATGTTATTAAAAATGTATTATAAATTAGGTATGCAATTAAAGCTTATCAAATATGCAATCTACATTAATTAAGTTATATTTATCAAAGTTGCTTCAATTTCAAAATTCCTTCAAGAAATTTCTATGTAAACTTTTAAGTGCGATTTTACGTTAGTTTTATATAGACTCTAATAATTTCTTTTGATTAAATTAAATTTAAATTTGTATTTCTTACCTGTACTCGGAACATAGAATAAATTGCAATTACCTATTTGTTTTTAATTATTTATTTAATTTATTCTCGGCTTAAATGAGAAAAATATTTAGATTGTTTATTTTATTTAAACCACAAAACAAGTTTGTTTACTTTTAAAGATTATAGTTTTAAATTATTTTATCGACCTAATATACAAGCAATAAAAATTATTGTTTAATATTTTGGTTTAATTTTAAAATTCAAGGCACTCTTATATTTAAAGGCATTTAAAAGTTTTGATTTAGTTTACACTTATATCAAAAATCACTTTAGATTGCTATAATTGATTTGCAAAACAAAAATACCAGCCACATAATAATATTATGTAGGTAATAAAAACTGCATATTTACATAAACCATTACCTATCCATGGTTCATTCAAGATGTCAAAATCTAGTCCGATATTTCACTGACCCTGAGCCACGATAACCCGATAAAGGCATTTAGGCATTCACTGTCATATTTATAAAGACTTGTCGTAGTTATTACTAAAATATTAAATAGTTAATATAAAATTATCACATATTTGCCATTATAGCAACCCACCACCACTTAAGAAACTCAGAAGCGGCCGCCTCTTGAATACTCTCTTGCCACACCATCATCGCTGCCTGTCTGGAATAGAATAATTTATTTTATCTATTATTCTAAATAATAGATAGAATAAATTATTGATGGATAGGTACTGCGATTTGATTAGTTGTCTTCGATTACTACTAACTGTTTAATATGTTAACCCGTATATGACTCCCATCAATACCTGATAATTAATATTAATATATTGATTTCATTTTCGCCTTGTTTTTTGTTTATGCACTATGCGCATTCACTAAATAATTTTGTTAATTTATCTACAACTTTCAAATTTCTATTTATATAATTAAAACATTATTATAATACAATATATTTATGCAAATAATCAAGTTATTAAAATAAACTTACGATCAATTATAGTTTATACAATTATACGATAATATTAAATAATAAATTGGCTCATATAGCAGTGGCGTTTTTAATGAGTGGAGGGAAGGATTAGAAAATTAATAACTAGGAACAGTTTTATTTTTATTTGGTCAGTCTAATCATTTCAGACGTTTAAGTAAGGTATTTGAAAGAGTTTGTACCTACAACTTCGATTTCTCAACTTTTCCAGTAGAAAAAATGCTTTGATAATCAACTTAGGTGGATATTTTTGGTAGAAAATATGATCTAGTTCCTACTTTTGGGAGGTAAAAATTGAAAACTTCCTTTTTAAAATATTCGAAAACAATAATTAGAATTTGTTAAAATGTTAACATTATTATAAAAAAAAATAGTTTGGTTAACTTGTTTATACCGTTGTAGTCCTGCATAGGTTATCTCTGATTCATTTTTAGTTTTTTTTTTAAAAAACGTCGATAAAAATTATTTGTTTAGTCAAGACTTAAAAGCATGATACAAGGTTCCTCATAAGTTTTAATCATTGTTATTTAAAAATATTAAAGATACATAAGAACAATTAATTTTTAATAGCATTTAAATATTTCAAATTTTGACAAAACCGCAGTTAATTTCTAGTTAAAAATGTATAAAATGTTCAATTTTTATAGCTAAGTTTTGAACACTTAATACAAGGTCCCTCATATAAGTGGTTTATATCTACTGTAACCAAAAAATCGCTGATAGTTCTAGAAAAATAGGTAGGTATGCAATTAGTAATTACAATGTTTTTTGCAAAAATGAATTCAAGTTATCTTTATTATTAATAATAAAACATAACCTATTAAGATAAAATACAATTTTCTAGGGGAACACACCGACACCGACTTCACTCAGATTAATTTGTCATATACAATGATATAATTTAAGTATCATTGAATTCAAATTTAACACAACCATTACAGTACTGTGACCCACTCGACACTTACTGTACAGCTGCAGAGCGATTTCCACTTCCCACTATCTCATTTTTGTTTGTGTTGGCTTAGCTAATTGGTTAAAACGTAAAGGATTTTAAGACTCGTTTACTAGTTAGCTATACAGTTGAAACTAGATAATATTTTTAAAAAAATAATAATAATACGGACGATGGGGGGGGCCTTCAGCCCGTTAGTCCCCCTCTCTACATTCGTACGCCGCTGGCTCATAGTATAGTACCTATACGGATTGGTAAAATGTTCACAACAATAAATTGTTGAGTATGATTTTAACAGCATTTCTCCATTCCGCTATAGTTTTAATGCGGCATCAAAAAGTTTTATCCCATCAAATAATTTTATATAGTTTGATCTCAGAAGTTTTTACTTTAAAGTACCTATAGAACTTTTGAATTTTTGAAACAAATTATGAGAATAAATGTGTTGTACTTATTATATTTAATCGTAAAAGTACAAAATAAATTTGATTTAAATTATTTTGGAGTGTAGGTATAATAGATACTATTCATGATTTATACTTCAAATATATTTAATTAAATATTAAGATGACCGATTTGAAAATATCGGTATATAATATGTCGAATATTCAATAACATCATGGACGTTTAATTAAATTTACTTTAGGTACGCAAAATATTATAGCCTAAAAAACCAATTAAAACATACTATATAATAACCTAAATTAGGTACTTTAATTACCTATTATTTATCCAATGTGAGAAGTTGTGTGTACATTACTAATTATACAGCTATGAACTATTATTAAAATGCATTTGTGTTATTAAAAACTATATAAACGCTCGACCGGCAACGCTAACTAGGTATCTGGTATGGACCAAAAGCACAGGGAAAATCTGTCAAGTAGATCATTTTCTTTGGTCCGAGCCCTCAGGCAAGAAAAAATATTGTTCGCGTGTTTTCGTAAACCAACAATAGCTGACGCACTTTCAGTGATTATGGAAACGAAATTAATATTTAAAATCATAAGTTTAATATAATTGAATCGTGTATTAGTCTTATTTTATTTGAGATTCTAAAATAGGTATAATGGTTAGTTGACAACTATGAAAATTGTTTTGTAAGATTCAGATGTTGAAAATAATTCGATTATTGATACAGAAACATCATAATGCATTGCATTTTAACTTTGTGTTTTTATACATTTGGTATTATATAATATACTAGCTGATCCCGCGCACTTTGTTGCCCGTAAAATATGACAACTATTAAAAGAATTGTGATTGTTTAACTTATTTTGTGTGTAATTCGCTGCAGTAAGTGCAACTCAGCCACCTTGGTAGGCAATCCGACTACGTCAGATCGTGGACAACGCCGATGAGCGGCTGTATGTACAAAAATTCGATTTGATATGCATGCTTGTACCTGATCCACCCGATTGACCTTTGGCAACCAATAGGAATAATAAATACTTTTTCTACTAATTATTTCTCCTATAACCAATAGCAACGATTTGAAAACCAAATCGTAAAAAACATTTGTAAACTTTTTTTTTTATACCATTATTTTTATTATTATTTTCATACATACAAAACAATTATAAATTCATGGCTAAATAATATATATTTACAACAATAATATTCAATACATAATGTAGTTTAGACAGCAGTCTCATATAATAATATGTTGTACGGATTTTCAGTGTCACCGCGGCATAAAAACGAACAAGCACCAAAAACCAAGAAAATGTAATTTAATTCGAAGTGCCGACGGCACCGGAAAAAACGTCCGACAGACGAGAAAATGTGAACAATAATTACATATTTTAACAGTATCGGACGAAGTGTCCAGCGGCATTAATAGGTGAACTGGACCGGCAACAATCATGTGGTGCGCAGGTATCACTGGCGTACCACGGTGGCGGTAAGGGAGAGATAGAAAACTTGGCGAACATTATTCAATGTCCACGAAGGTTTGACAAAAGCAAACCCTTCGTGCCATGTTCGTCAAGGACTTCCAAATGCATTTTTTTGTTCTCTTCCAGGCTGACCTCCGTCGAACAACAGACCGTGGTGCAGGGATCTCCGGTAATCCAACGGGTACCGGCAGGACAGACGTCAGACTGCCGTAAATGGGTGACTGGAATCGCTGCAACTCGGGAGACGACAGGGAATATTCGTGCCTCCGTATCGGTAGCGGCAGTGCAGCCACGGCGGTGATCCTACGATCAACGGCCAAGTACAGTGCCTCAATCAATGAGGTTTCCTTGACGGCGTCCGTCTTTGCTGTCACACAAAAAGATGCAGCAGGCTCCGATGGTGAAGCAATCGCAAGCGCGTACTGATGTTGGTATACTGGTGAGGTTATACTCAATTCCGGTGACGATCGGGTATAACGACTCTTCTTTGCAGCGTGACCGCGGTTCAGTAGCGGTGACCCGGTAGAGGCCGTGATCTTCGGATTAATCGCCAAATCTAGTACGTCAATTATTGATCGACCATCGCTATCGGCATACGACTTTTGGCATTCCGTAAATGAAATTGTGGCGTCCATCTCTTTGATCAACTAACGGTGAACGGTGAACAGATATATGTGAACAGAACGAGAGCTAAACACTTAATGATGGTTTTCAAAAAATTATTTGTTACGTACAATAAATAAACAGTGGTAGTTGTGTTATATTGTGGCCAGTATAGTTAGATTGTAGCCAGCTAGTAAGCAGTAATTAGTTACAATTGAATCATATATATACTTTAACAATATTTTGATGAATAAAAAATAAGAATGTTCTTAAAATGATTCTGGTTTCAACGCAGATGGAATCATATCACACTGTGACTTGAATACGTCATGATTTAGATCAATGAAGTCTAAATTTCAAAACTTTTTTTCACAATTATATCAATTATTTCTAGATTTAGAATCATATTTACGAGATATTTTAATACAATATTGTTAATTTTAAGTACGCACCTATCAAATCATTTTGACGTGTAGTTTTAATTTTTAGTTTATAAAAGTATACCACCGTCGTTTGAATTTTAAATTTAAAAACATCGGGAAAAAATTGCAATTCGATGTAATTTTATTATTCAAAAATACTTATTTATTAAAACTACTAAAATCCAAAAAAACATTTTGAAAAATGTCAATATAAGTAGTTGACAAATATATTATAACTAGCTGATTCCGTGCACTTCGCTGCCCGTAAATAATTATGACAGCACTTAAAAAAATTGTGATTATTCAATTCATTTTGTTTGTACTTCCTGCAGTAAGTGAAACTCAGCCATCCTTGTAAGCAATTTGACTACGTCGGATCGCGGACAACGCCGATGAGCGGCTACATGTGTAAAAATTCGATTTGATGCATGCTTGTACTTGATCTGCCCGATTAAAATTTGACAACCAATAAAATAATAAATACTTATTTCTACTAATTATGAAAAATTGTGATTATTCAACTCTCTTTTTGTGTAACTCGCTGCGGTAAGTGCAACTCAGCCACCCTGGTAGGCAATCCGACTACGTCGGATCGTGGACAACACCGATGAGCAGCTATATGATACAACTCTTAAAACAAATGTAATTTTTCAACTCCTTCTACAGAGTGTAATTTACTCACCGCAGTAAGTATAATTCAGCCACCACTTGGTAGGCAACGTGCGGAAATTCGATTGCATGCTAGTACCTGATCTGCAACCAATAGTAATTAAATACTAATTTATACTAATTATTTCTCCTATAACCAATAGCAACAATTTAGAAACAAAAATTTCTATCGTAAATCTCAAAATTCCTGTTCGAGCACCTCCCCGGGTTGGGCCTACGAGGTTCAATTGTAAATCCAAACCATTCACGGACCCACTCAAGCACACATAAAAAATTTCATCAAAATCGATGCAACCGTTTAGGAGGAGTTCGGTTACAAACACACGTACAGTAGAATTATATATATAAAGATAGTGTTATTACCTTAAATTATAATATTTTTCACCAAACTTGTATTACGATGACGAGTATATATTATGATAAAGTACCACCACGTGTGTAAGAGCAGTCGAAAAGGCTCCATAATATTAAATACCATATGCTAACAGAACTTATCCACCGGCACATGGATTAAAGTTCCTCGCTTTTATAGCTTTATTTTGAATTTATGCCGCTCAAAAATAAGAGTGTAATATATTATTACTATTATTATTGTATAATTTCTCGCCTCTTTGCGTTACACAACTTTTTTAATTAAATTAATAATTTTCAAATTTATTCGTTTTCAAAATTAATATAATAATTAGTATTTACTGACACCGAGGTTTTAGAATGGTGGTTTTTTTTTGCTGGTAGTTTAATCGTCGTTATAATATTACTCGATTGGTCGTTTTGCACGCGCCTCGTTGTTTATTTCGTTGCGATCTTGGCAAATGTTTGCCAAGTCGTGGCCGTCACCAGTGGAGGGATCGTGGAAGAGGGCGAGGGCGGCGAAGGTTTGTTTTCCGTTTCCATTATGTGCGCATACATAAACGGACGTCATTTAAACTCTCCGCGGTATGTATATACACGCTAAACCGCTCTCTAATGGTTCCGGAAATTGCAAAATTCATCATCTGGAGATGCAGCCGCACGTTTGTCGGGTGCTATTCTTACTTACGCCACGTATAGGTATATTATATTATAAGTAGGTAGTCGGGCTCATCATTACAGCGTGGGATATATATGCGGAGCGAAAACTGCAGTGTTCACGAGAGGGTCGCAGAAAATACAGCAGAGTGAAAATTACCAGTTCCAATGAATATAAACAGTAACAATTCAAATATTTTGAGATTTTCCGATGATATATTATGCTTTGTGATGCAGTGCCTACGTGTAAACAAAATACTATGCTATAATAGTATTAAGATTGTCCGTGGCGTGGAGGAAAGAAGAACAAAATAATATTCCAAACAATAGCCTCTAAACCGTCTCAAATATAGGGCTTAATATATTATAGTTTATGCACTGCAGTTCTTTCGCGAAAATACGAGTTTTAAAATCGTATGCACTGCACAAGTACATATTATTCATAGCATATATTCGTGGCTATTACACTTTTTTGTACGTTGTAAATGTCCCATGATATATTTTGTACAGTGGAATTTATCTTTGTGTACCACTACCCCCACGAGTATAAAAATCAATAATTTATAATTTTTTCAACTATTATCTTCTTAAAATTATTTCCACGGAAATTATGAATGATGATAAAGCCATAAAGGCCGAAGATTCACAATATTTCATTTTGAAATGAACACATTTGTGACAATTTCGTGTACACCAAATATTTAACTGGATATTTGGCAAAAAGGATACTCGTGCTACGCTACAATGTATGACATTTGCTTGGACTTAAAGTTATAAATAAAAACTAGGTAGTAAAATTATTAAATCACCTAATTTGTAGAGACCTTCATTGTTCGAGGCATTTGTATTTAACATAAATCTAACAATGTCGACTCAGAATCTTTTACATATTAGTTTCATTGATCTACAATAATATAAGCTATAAGAATAATATTAACTACCTATATTTTAATAATTTGTATTACTATTCTCAATTATATTAATGTTTGGCTAATTTAAAATATGTATCCGCATAAGTCAAAACCACACACATCATCATTCAACGCATCTCCACATAGGATATCTATCACACAGTTACCAGTCACCACGTCATTGCATCTGCTGCAGCTGCCGATTTTGACGTATGATGATCATTATCCTCACCGACGAATGACCAGTGGATACCTATACAATTGGATGTCGCGTGAGGATTCGCAGAACTAATCAATTTTTGTAGCACAAAACATTATAGTCATAAACAATAATAAAGGTAACCTAACCTAAAGATGTGTACAGAATGCTGTTGACGTGGGATCTGATTAAAAACATAAAAACAATGTCAGCCGGCAGTTTTAAGCTCCAGAACCATCTCCAGTGTCTATATTGTATACGCATACCTCTTCATTAGGACACACCATTTTCATTGTAACCACGATAGTCACCAAGTTTTTGTTCTGTTTATTAGATATTACCTTAATAACATAGGAAACATAATACCATGGAGATTATATAAAATGTTATCGTTTATTGTTTCGCCGAGATGTATGGACATTTGTTCGTCGCGTAACACGTATCAAAATTGCCTATACAAGACGCCGGCTTTATACGGGGATGGTAATATATTATTATAATATTTTATTTCAGTTTATGAATAATGTAAATTATTGTAATTTATTGCACTGGTAAAGAACTTCTGCGCCATACCGTTTGATATAGATTTGGTTATAATTCTCGTCACGCCGAACAACAATAATTATTTTAAAAAAAAGTGTTTGATTGAAAACAAATAATAACAAATCAATTTTTTAAAATTCGTTTTATATTCTATAGGTACTACATTCTACTGTCGGTTATTAATTCACAAGTATAATATAATATTTTATTGTTCGAAAAAAAAACATAATGTCATAGCTATGTAGACGGTATGTCCCACGAGGGTTTACTAAAATATTTTAAGGCGGCAGTGCGGGCTAATGTGATTTGTATCACTGCCACAGTCCCATCCCGCTTAAAAATAGTGTAGATATTAGCTGTACTGCAATGATGAACAAAAATCTTTTTCCTCTATAGGCTGATTTGTACCAAACAACAGTCGAATGTATGTATGTCGTTTAACTTTATTGGTATTTTAAATACAGTACAATAATATGGTGTACATAATATAATAATATATATGATAATATTATAATGTTATATTCTATTAATACAACAAGGTTAATCTATATATTATATAACACTATTGATGACATAATGAAATCAATAAATGAATGAACAACATTAGATTTATCTACTAGAGAGTTAATACTATATAATATAAACGTTATATATGAGAGTACAGTCAAACGACGCGTATTAAGAATGTTTTATCACTAATCTTACGGGTTAGAAGGTTATTTTGTTCTCTTAATAACATTATAATATTTATTTTTTTTCCATTTGATTCTAAAATCATATCACCGCCGTTTCTATATTATATTGAAAACGGTAAAATCAATATGTATTATTGTCAATAATAATATATAATATATTATGTAATAAATATATGAGAAACTATATAATATGTATAATACTATACAAACAAAATGGATGGGTGCTACGACGCGGCAGACATATATTTATACACATTTGTTACGTTACTTGTAAACAAAGTTTTCAAAACTTCTCGTGGATATTATAATATAGTGTCGCGTTTATAATTTAAAAATTCACAAAATGTTTAATCGTGACATTATTAAAGTGCATCATAACCATGACTCACTCGAGTATACTAATAAACAAAATAATAATGAATTTCCAGAACGTACGAATTCTCCCTCGAGGTGGATGAAAACGAATGGCTCTGCCCACCCACCACCACGTGACATCGAGTTGAACCAGCTGTTTGTTACGACTTGCGGAATAACCGTTTGGTAATTAATCATAAACAAAATTGATTTGTATTGGATTTCCTCGCCAGTTATTTAAATATTATTATTTATCGTATTATGACACAGTTCAACATTTCTCATTTAGACGAATCATAAATTACTTGCACTTTGTCTAAAACTCATTTCGGCGCTTGGTGTACACTTGTTAAGGTTTTGTGAGTTTTACTATTATTATTATAGTATCGTATGGTTTGTTAGGAACACGGCAAGGTAAACATTTTACAGTCCAAACGGTATTTAGGAGATCCAAAAAAAAAAAATTACAATAATAATAATAAACAATAATATACAAACGATCGTGACTATTTCACGTACCGTCGCATGAAATATTATATAATAATATAACGTTACAATATTTTGGCGGGTATGCTTTCTGGGGGACAAAAACGAGAGTATTTACTGTGTCCGCTGAGTCTCGTTCCTGGACACACACGTCGGTATCGAATTTGACCACTTTCCGTGTTTGAGGCACCGCAGCACGGGGGCGCCCTTGATTTTCAAGTTCTCGTCGCAGCTGAAAGTGATCACGTCGCCGATGGCGTAGTAAAACTTGACGGTGGACATGCGGCCCCGGATCACCGTTCCCGGGTATGGGCAGGCTTGAACACCTGCGAACACGAGGCAATACAGTCGGCCGGTTCGGGCACCGGGTGAAAAGCGACTTCAAAATGGTTATTATTTTGAAAAGCGGACGCGAACGAACGAACGTGCGACCACCGAGGCGTAAATAATATAGGTATTACTCGTTGATGAATTATTTTATAATTATATATTGTTATCGGGTGCCGAGAAAATAAGTGCTAAAAACAAATCGATCTTACTGGTACGTACATCAATCGATTTAGACGTTACTAAGGTATATTAATTTTAAATTTACTCATTTTTTAGGTAGCTATATTTATATTTTTGTATGTATGTGACCGTAATTTAAACAATTAATTTTCAAGCTAAAATATTATGCTACTTGTATTTAATATACTTTAAAATACATAATAATATTGTGGTCATTTTTAAATCAAATCTGTTTGAAATGTAAGCGTTTCAAACATTTTATTAATATAATCAGCTACCATATGGAAAGTGATATATTATATAACATTAGAGAGACTATACAATTTTGATTAGTATGCAGATCAAAAATGTATACTATTTAAATTACATATATTTGTATTTGAAGAAAAAAAAAAGTTGACGTATTTATTTTCATTTCGGCATTGGGTGTATTATTTAAAAATTAAAACAATTAAAAATTGGTAGTTGTTTACTCAATATTATATGATAATAGATAATATATTATCACGACGGTACCAATATTAATGAACAATGCAAACATACGTATCGTAGGCAGTGAACCCGTTACTGAAAGATTTGATATTATGTTGGGTGATAAACCTCCCGTCTCGAACCAGATATAATATATTAGAAAATAACAGGACGTTTTTAATTATTTTTTTTTTTTAAAACGTTGAAGAACATTGGTAGTATCTTAAACGTTTCTATGATTATCAGTTTTTGTGCCTTAAATTTAAAAAAAAAAATTTAAGTTCTATTTACTGAAACACTAAGTGGTTCACGACACAATATTGTCACCGCATGTATGCATGACGTATGTATATGTTTTAAAATTAACAGAGTCTTAATAATAAATATTATATTATGTAAAGTTTAATTTTTGCCATTCGATAAGATGCCTCCGCGAGTCGGCCACCCCTGGATTTGGCGGACGGGAGTTAATAAATTATATTGTGGCCAGGAGATCCGTCGTGACGTATTCCAGGATGCTTCGGGCAGCATTCGTTCGAAGTCGCTATACATGCACACTCTACCCGCCCCACTTACAGATTGGCATTGGCGCTGACCACTCTCCGTTGTCCCCACAAACCAGCTTGGGCTGACCGTCCAACACGTAGTACGGTTCGCAGCTGATGGACACGTGTTCGCCGGGCCTGTACGAGTTTTGCGAGACGGCCGCGTAACCGTGCGGCGGGTCCCCTGGCCAGGGACAAGTGACCGCTACAACATATCAATTACACTTAGGGCCCGAGATCAAAAAGGGGTGGTTGGTGGTGGGAGTGGTTATGATGGCGGGGAGGGGATCAGTTTTTCGAAGTCACTGAGTACCCGCAAAAACGCGATAGCCTCCCCTCTTATAGTTTTGTAAATAATCACATATAATAATATATATCGTGTCAAATCTGTAATATATACCTGCGCACGTGGGGAACGGCTGTTCCCATTCACCAGTTGGCAGGCACGTCGAGTGTGTAGGGCCGTCGAGTCCAAATCCTTGCATGCAGCTAAACATTATTTCACCACCCACTTGGCGGCTGAGCACGGCTATCCGTAGGTTTGGGTCAGTAAGGTTATCGATCTTTTCACATTCGATGACTATCGAAAAAAAATAAAAAGGAAAATAAGGTCGGAATAATTTTTTCCGACAATCCACTATGTAAATATTACCTATTTATGGTTTTTAACGCATGCTATAGTTATAAACTAACCTAGCTATATGGTTATTATACTTTTAATAAATATTATATTACATTTTGTGCAAAAAGTTTTTTTTAGTTTTAGTCGTATATGTATAAGAGATATATATGTATATATAATATTATTTATCTACAGTTATAAGACATAATATAATACAATATTAATCGTTAAACTTACTCTCACATGCGGGGATCGGATCGCTCCAGTTACCCGAAGGCAAACAGACGATTTCAGAGGCCCCGATCAGATTGTTGCCTCTAGCGCAAGAAAACTTAACGCGAGTGTTTAGTTTTGTGTTTTGCGAGCCAATGATCAAACTTCGTTTCGACGGTATAGAAGGACAGTGCACGGCTATATTCGTTAAGTACATATTATAACAGTATTATTTTATTACATTTGCAGTAAGACAGGCATTATTGTTATTACTGTTATTATTATACATAATTGTTCCAGTGTTGAACGAGTCAAACAATTTAAAAATACGAACCTTTCACGATTATTTCGACCGAATGAGTGTGCCTTGTAGGGGTGATGCAAGAAAACAGCCCGGAGTCGTCTCTACTCGCGTGATAGATACTCAACCTGTACTCCAGATCCGGGTCTCGGCCAGGGTCGGTAGTCCATCCCTCGGGATACTTTCTACAACAACGAAATGGACGTAGTGAAATTATACACTCAAATAAAATAACGTAAAACCACAGGAACGTTACCGGAACGAATGACTGACGTTCCATTTCGGAGTGCCGAACCGTTTGATCCACAAACACTCCATGTGCAATATCGTTCCCGGGTAGACGACCAGTCGTCCCTCGTTACTCTGCGCTATTGGTCCTAGTTGATGGCGAAACAGTATTGTTGGCGGTTTTTCCACTTTAAACGGTACAAACGAATTAATACGCGTAGACGAATTTTCAAGTTTGACATATTTTACAAAAACAATAACGTTTGAGTGTTTAACCGAAATCGTTTTAATTTTTCGCAATTTATCATAAAACAATAATATGTTATAGTAATTGATATTACTCATATGTTAATAACTCTAATAGATTAGACATTAACATAAATAATATTTTGTGCATATTATTATAGGCGTATAATATAGATATTATAATCTACATAATCATCTGCATATATTGATAACTGTATAGATTCATTTTTTTTTCTTATTAACATAATAACATGGATTTTAAAAGTAGAAATATGCATTAAATTAAAATAGTAAAAGCTTAATAGTTTAAGACTAAAAATCAACTTTTCAGCAGGAAAAGGTAATTGTAATAATAAATTCTGAATTTATTAAAGAAAAATCTCAGGAAGAGTGTAAAAGCCAACATAAGGCCAACATATTGCTGTATTGGAACAAAAAAATAATAATATATATATATTTATACAACATACGTGCATAATCGTTTTCCTGGTTGAGTCCAAAGCAAACCGGACGTTGTCCAGACCATTCGCCATTCGAACAAACCCGCCTGTTGGATCCTTCCATTGCATATTTTCCAATGTCTGAGCATCGAGACACCTAAAACGAGCACACCACGAAATCATACTCACATGTCACATACAGGTGACAAATAACGTGCACTATTATAATAATTAATAACACGCAGTGTTTGCCAGTTTGTGTTATGATAAGTCGTAAATTACCAAAGCCGTTCCTGCGTTAAACTCGGTTAGCTCGTTCGTGATCATCGTGTCACTTATAAACGTCACCACGTTGGGCTCGCTGTTTCGAAACATACAAGTAGTGTTGTCCAAAGTGGAATTCATGGTTTCGACGGGTTTCGCTGAAATTTACCATCAATATACGTCCGCCCTCGCGACTAAATAAACTAATAACGACTTACTGCAATTCAACGATCGGCCAATCCAGTTGCCGTCCTCACATCGTATACGCCACGTAACCTTTTCGTCTATAATGTTTCCGATACAATTAAACGTCACTTCTGTCCCATCGGGAAAACTAAAGAGAAATATATTTTATCATAAACTGAAAGTAATTATTGCATGTCATTTGTATAATAAGTTGTGGGTAGATACTTACCTCTTTTCCGCGTCTTTTAAAAGTTCCCCGTTTCTAAACACCATTGATCCGTGAACCGATTCTGGGGGTCCGCAAGATCCTCGAAGCCCGGACAAAAGATCAATGGTGCCTAATTCGCTTTTTTTCAAAATATCCGCACCGGTAATGAATAACCCGCCATCTGGAAATACATTAGTAAAACCATTATTTTCTTATTTTTAAAATATGAATTATACAATAAATTATTTCATATATAATATTTAATTTAAAATAAATTTTAAATCACCTCTTTTACAAGAAGGAACTTTAGGAACTAATCGACCTAATACACACTCGATGGAAACCGATGTAGTTTTTATGAACTCTGGATCGCATTGGAAGGTAACGAATGATCCATTAGCTATGGTAAGGCCTGCTCTATATCCAAGTAAGTATTGGCCATGAGTTATAGCCGGTAACTCACATGGAGCTGAAATCATATGTTTAATGATGACATAAATTGATTTTAGAATTAAAATATTGCATAATAATTATAATCCATCCAACAATTAGATAACAATTAAAATGTCCTTTTTCACCACTATTCAATGGACAATGGACACCCAACTGGAAGTATGCATCTCACTAATGTTGATCTCTATAGTACCTATCTTTATATTTTTTAATCTTATTACTATACACTGTTTCTTATTACTACGCTGTACAAAATCATATTATATTAGTATATACTGAAACATCCAGCATTAACCTTATATTTAATTAAAATAAATAATTGTGTTACCAGGAGTGCACTCAGAAATAGTTCCAACATCCCAGTCGCCCTTTCTACATTCCATTCTTGAAGGGCCTTTTAAATTAAACCCAGAAAAACATGTAATAGTTACGATTTCACCATCCATAAACTCAGTGCTTTCGGTTACATTTAAATACGTAGGTTCGACTTTACTGTAAAAACCATTTGCTGAGTATGGTATTAAGCAAGGTTCTGTAAATTAAATTAAAATAGTTATAAATTATACAATAGTACCTATTAAGAAAAGTTAATATATTTTACTAAGTTTGCAGTCAGGTTTTGCTGGTTTCCATCGAGTTCTCCAGCATTTAGCAGTTCCATTGGCCACGTTAGGTTGGTACCCATGATCACATGACACTTTGAGTACAGTTCCATGCGAATGGGTAACATTTGCATGCTTTCCTTGTCTCACAATTTCTATATGTACATTAGAACTATTTTTTAGAGATTCACAAGGACCAACTGTGAATCAAAACCAAAAAAGTATATTTTATATTTTATACCGGTATAATATATGTTAACTATAAAACCCAAACTCAATGACACAAAAAACGTTAAAATTGCTTTAACGAAAACAAAACTTAAAAAAAAAATATGGCTTCTTTTCATTAATTTAGAAAAATTCTTAATAATATACCTATATTTTAGCAATTATAATGTTTATACATAATATGCATTATTATATATTATTAAAAATATATAGGTACATATAATATTTTTTTCATATTAAAAATTATATTTTAACTGTTGAACGACATATTTTTAGTGCTATATTCACTACTAAAAATAGTATTGAACATACGATCGAAATGTAGCATTTATTAAATATTGGCAATTGACCATGGCCGTTGGTTAACAGATGAACACACTGTTGTATAGATAACATAAGTTATCGAGAAGTAATTGATAATTGATACGAAATACATAATATATTTCTCGAAATTATGTTTTAAAATGAAATATTTTTTTTTGTTAACTGTGTTTAAAACTTTTGCATAATGTGCACTTTAAATTACTAAAATACCATATATAACAGTTTGAATATCGAACTATCTGCTGTACAAATCAAATTTTTTTACTAAGAAAGCATTGTTCAGTCAAACAAATTAAAAAATGCATTGAAATTCTGGTCTTAATAATAACAATAATATATTTTAATATATATTTCTTTATCAATAGTATTTCCTTCGAAATTTAAAACCTACCTTTTCTTTTTCCATGTTTGCCTTTGCCTTTAGCACCTTTGTGTAGTGCTTTTTCTCCGTCTATCGTAGAGTTACCATCTTCGGTGTCATAATCTTTGAATGATAAATCCCCAGATTCCCGACCTCTGGATCCTCTATTTACTCCCGGATTTTTGGCTGTTTGATCTTTATTAGAAGTCTGTTTGGCTTTCATTACTTGTTGATTTTGTGCTGATAACGCACGTTTACTTCTTTTCCACCAAGCTTTTATAGAGGTTATTAATTTGCCAATCTGGTAAAAGCCAGGTTTCTCAGTAATCAGTTCATTCGTATTAATATCAGTACTATTCTTAATAGATCTACTGAGTCTGAGTTTTGGATGTATTGATGGTACGCACCTAAAATGAGAATAGTACAAATATATTTTGAAATAACAATTGTACAATCAAAATTGCTTTTCTAAGTTTATATTTATAAGATCGTTTTTAGTTGATTATAGAAACATATCATTGTGTATTTCATGGCAATATTATGATTATTATAATTTTACTTTGGCAGGTATCCGGGGCTCCATTTTCCTCCAATACAGGTTGCACCTACAGGTCCTGATTCGATTACGAATTCTCGATCACATTCAAAAGAGATTTGTTTGTTGTTTTTTATCTTACGAACATATGGTCTATAGTCATAAACGCCCATACTCCCCACTAATAAAACTTTACCATGATCGATATATCCAGGGAAAGTACAATAAACTGAAAAAAAAAATGTATTTCACTGTTCGATGCCAGAAATTAACGAACTGTCGTAACATTAATCAAATGTTAAATACCTTCGTCGCATTTTGGAGTTTCTCCGGACCAATTTCCGTACCGGCATTCTGTGTACCGGTCCCCCACTAGTGTGTAGCCATCTCGACATGAGAACTTTGCCTTGGCACCGTGACCCATTCGTGGTGCCAAAACTATGCCGTTTTTTGGAATCAGTGGTAGACGTTTGCAATGAGCTGAAAAAACACAATTTCAATTTTTTAATGAGCTCAATAATTATTGTGGTCCCATTTAATTGTTTGCGTTGTTTAGTTTCACTATAATCCTACAACTGTCACTGTTGCTAGTCAGACTTTAGTTTTCAGAAGTCCGTAGATCAAGGTGTGATGCGATAAAGTGAGAGCTTATAACTAATATACAAAATGTATATTAAACGCTTAACATTACAATATACCTATTTAATGCGAACACACAAATAATTATATGATAAAATAATAATTTATAAGTTTCCTTTTAATCAAATAAATAATAAATGACAGGAAGGTTTTAATTTTTTCAAACAATTAGCGTGAAAAAAATGCAAAATGTTAATCGGGGGGAAGGGGGGGGGGGGTCAATATGAAAATTCAAATTTTTAACAAATAAAATCGTTCCGAGGTCTATGATAAATCTAATCGACTTTTTTTAGAACACCAAAATATTCCGAAAAGAAAATACATATCATGGAAAAAAATTCCTGCTAGAACCAATTTAGTACTAAACCGCATCATATATAAGTGTAAGGTGAATTGAAACTATAAAAAAAAATATTATAATATGCCTTGCCTGGTTCGCATTTTGGTATATAGGTCCAGGTACCATTATTACACGTAGCAAGATCGTTGTTTCCACCGGCTGGTTCGTATTTTGCGTTGCACTTAACAGACAGTTTGTCACCGTGTTTCGCTAAAATGGGACCACCGACCGTTTTCGGTATATAAGGAGTGGAATCGTTTGACCGAGTGATGTTCACGTGACCTTGTTGGATAACCGGAACAACACATGGAGCTGTAACGCACATTTATACCCATTATGAGATTACGTTTTTTTTTTTTTTTTTTAATACATTCACTACGAGAAATGATAATACACATTTTGGTATATTGTCGCCGACGAGCACACAGGCAAGTGGCAGTCGTTAGTATATAAGTATGTATAATTTTTAAGCAATTATGTCGGCTGGTAAAGTAAACTCACCTAGGCACAGCGGTGGTGGATAACGCCACTGTCCATCAGCAAGGCACACTGTCGAAGAGTTCCCTACAAGAAGCATTCCGTCTTGACATCGGTAAATAATCGTCGCGCCTAGACCAGTGCCGCTTTCAGTGTTCTCTAGCCAACCGTTATGAAGCTCTCCCGGAGATCCGCAATCTATCTCTATCGTTACATTTTTATTGTTTTGGGTGGATTAAAAAAAAAAAAAAAAACTAAAAAAACTAAAAGGGTGTACAGCCAAATCAATATGAACACGATTTATTAGGGTTTCCCGAGTTCCAATAATATGCAAATAGCTAATAATAATAACACTTCTGCGCTACCTATATTATGTTCTTGTAATCTTATCGATATACCTAATACTTTAATATATCTGTATCAAAGGCAATATTTTTAAAATAATTATTTCAGTATGCTGTAATTTATGCCAACAAAATAAAACCATTTTATAGCTATTAATTATAGCTATTATTAATTGTTTATCAAAAAAAAAATATACGAGAACAATCGTTACGCCATTGTACCTACAGCCATAATGTAGTAAAACCGTAAATTTAGAAATAAAGATTAAACGATATATATTAGGCTTTTTATTTTCAAATTAAAACTATGTTTTTCTAAGAAACGAAATCCCGCAAGTTTTTAAAAATTGCCAAGTCTGGTTTTGAAAACAAGTATAATTTTAATTCATTATAAAAAATTAAGTTACAAATTCAAATAACATAACCTTTTGGTACCTCCTATGTGGCTAATAGCTATACTATATTATATGTTGAATATCTGACGACAAAGGTTTCTTTTTTTTTAAACATAAATTTAAAATCCCACTCTAAATCGTTTACTGTGCAGTTATTCTTTTCTGAGCCCGCCTTTAAATTCTCATTTTTGCATTTACCTTGACATATTGGCGTTGTGCCTGACCACTTGCCGTCTGCACCGCACCGCCTAGTCGGCTCACCGGACAGTATGTACCCGTATTTACATTCGTATGATACTACCGAATTGTAGGATGTAGACGTGAATACCGCGTTTCCGTTGTACGGACTTTCGGGAGGACCGCAGTCAACCGCTGAAACCACAACACACGCGAAAACAACGCCAAACAGTAACTGAACGTAAATTCACCCATAAGTTATGTATGCGAAACACTCCGGGTAGAGGTATATTGTCAGACATTAACCGGTCAATTATATTTATGTATAATAATAATATGTGTTCCTATACCTACCTAAACGTTTTATTACCTTGGTCCGTGACTGTAATTAATGCGACAGGTTATAGTATTATATGCATAGTAGTTTCAATAACGCACAGATTGTTGTGGTCTATAAATGTCTCCATAATATTATTATTATCATTTATTTAATTATTTTCTACCAGTCTAAATCCGATTTTGTGCGTTTAGTTAGGGTTGCTAGACCGGATTTAGAGAATAATAAAGTGGTGACTAATAAGTAATAACTCATCGAGCCCGGACCTCCTCGAGCTCGTCATATAATAGGGGTGTATCATTCGGCGACAAACAAAAATAGCCAGTGTTCAAGTATGGGGGGCCATAAAAGTGTAGAAACCATTATTATTGTCTTACTGTCGTGAATTTATAAATTTCAGCAGAAAAAACAGCTATATAACATTTATACCTAAACGTTTGTAGATATAAAATCGTTACTCTGTGATACAACGTTTCGATTTGTATGGTGAGCGGTTTACGCGTGTAGATACTTGTATAACGGTAAGTACCGCGGTTATCAAGACAAAAACACGATTACCGATTTGTAGGTTTATCGATTGTTCGAGAATACTGCAAAAAACCCACTACGGTTTACCGTCGGAAATCGTCATAGGTCGGCAGAGAACGACCACGCGAACTCAGCATTGAAGTACTTACGCACACATGAAGGTAAATCTTTTGGTACCCAATAACCGTCCGAATGACAGAGACGTTCCGATTTCCCAGTTAATTCGTATCCTTCCGAACACTTGTAGAAAACGCGGCAACCGAAGTCCGAACAGTCGCCTTGGTGCCAGCCGTTGGCAATTACACCCGGAGTGCCGCAAGTCCTCGCTGAAAGTATAACAGTTCGTACACGGTTAGCTTAAAACAGGGGTCGCCAACTTTTTCCAACAAGTCAGCCACACTCGAAATGTCAAGTATCTGGGGATCTACCACTAATTGTATTTTTAAACTATTATATATGCAGCACAATATAAATTGTAAAATAATATTCTTTTATTTCATTATTTCTCCGTCGAAATATTGTACCTACGTTTTTCCTCGCTGATAAATAACAATTTACTTTGTATATAAAGTGTAAAGGTGCGTTTAAGTCTTGAACTTTAAGATTACGCACGTGATCAACAGATATTAGTATATCGACTAATATTCCACTAAAGATCGACCGGGTGACCCCAGGCTTAATAAAGCATATAGGTACAACTATACGCAGGTGATACCATCGCGGAAAACAACCGCTTCTATATATTCGAATAATTTACAATAATTTTTTGACGGTCTCCAATTTGATACATAATACGATAGAACGATACAGACTAATATACAAATCAACTAAAAATGTAATTATTGTAAATCTATATTAGCTCAATAAACCATACACCATGGATATAGATAATATGCTGTGTGTGTATAGCATTATTACATGGATAGTTGCTGGAATGCAATAAATGTCATAAATTAGACACATATGTATATAAAATATACATATATATATATAAACATATTTATACCTTATTATACCGTTTAAAACAATTAGCCTCGTAATGAAAATTATTAAGTAATAACATTTGAACGTACCTGAATAACGAAGCCTGGTTAAATAAGGATTTTTTTTTAAAAATAGTAAACTTGTTAGGAGGAGAAAATACGTTACATATCGTAAACGATATGACGTAGTGATGATCATTTGGAACAATAGAGAAGGGATGGAAAATATCACCGTTCACAGGGTTGTTGTGGAGAAACCACAGCCTCTCACAAGTGTAATATAAAATAATCACGTTAATGCAGATCGATAAAAATAATATTTTGTGTTAAAATAATTTTAAAGCTTAAGCACCGTACCTGAAAATAATAGTATATGACACTGATAAAATATATACCTACTATATTCTAAGTACAGTTAAAAACGTCAAAGTGCGTATTTTCCGTTTTGTTAAATGCATTTGATTTGTTTGAGAAAAAATGCTAGTTAAAATAGTTATTCTGATTAATTGTTATTTAATAATTTTATTATTGACACAGCTTCATGGGAACAGCTCCATTACATTTTTTAATTAATTTAAAACACTAACAGCATTTATTTTAACAATTGTAAAAAGCATATTTTCCTGGCGCGGCTTTTATAATATTTATGTTACCTGTGTTGAATAAAACTCTTGAAATAGATTAGATGATAAATGTATTTAAAAATAATTATATCTACAAGAACCACTGTAATTTCTTTTTACAAATAAATAATTTTTAAAACAATAAGATATATGGCCTTGAACATTTAGTTTAATTTAATTTTTATTTTTAGCATTGGAATATTTGCCTAGTCATTAAAACAAGAGTTATAGCAAGCAGGCCGTATAAAAGAACATATAAAAACGAATAACAATAAATTTAAAAAAAAAAAAGAATGTTGATTAAAAAAAATAACTAAATAGTAAAGTGAAAATATACAATTTCACATTAAACCATTAACAAGTATCAAAATCTAAAAAATGTAATAGTACTGTCTACTGAACACAATTTTTAAAAATATAATTATAGTACGTAAAATTGGTCTTGCTAAATATTATACAATAGGTAACAGTTTTGATTTATGAAATTGTTCTCAATAAAAATGTGTACCAAATGGAAAATATCAATATACCTACCTAGGTAATAACATTTTATTTGTAGCTCTACCTGTTTAAATAACTTGAAAAAATAAAAACAGATATCCTTATTTATTTGTTTAAACTTTTTCTTGAATCATTAATTATGAAATATTTTTAGAACTGATATTTTTTCTCAGTTTTTTTAAATTAATTTAGTAAAATAATGAAAGTTTTATATATTAAAATGTGTAATCAATGTTTTTATTTTTGAATCACTATTAACATAAATAATAATGAGAGTATATTGGGATTTATCCAGAAGTCGGGTGCAACGGATATCTACATCAAAATTAAAAACAATTGAAAACATTTGAATAAATGCTATTACAATAATGCTTGTAATAATCTTGTAATACGTATTACGTGTATATAACTATACGCTTCGACTGCTGAGATTATTTAAGATTTGTTTATAAAAGTGTAAATGAAAAATAACCTCAATGTGTAAAAAAATATGTGCAGTAATTATATCTTAGTCACATAATTATGTGTTGTTTGTTAATCTCTGTAGAGTGTAGGTGCTTATAGTAGTTTTACAATAAAGGTTTAAGACTCACGTTCACATGTTATATCTGGTCCAAACCACGAAGCTGATATGTCCATTGCTAAACATTTAGCTCTGGCGAAACCTCTCATCGTAAATCCGTCTTTACATCGGTACTCAACTTCAGATCCAACGTCGAATGTTTGCTGATCCGCAAAAGCATTGTTACCTGCATTTTCGATTACGCGAGGTGATTTGCAGAACACTATAAAATACAAAAAAAGGCGTCAAATAATTGATTTTGAAAAACGTTACTGATTTATATGAATACTGTATTCTGTACGGTTATCTCGAACATCAGAATAGTCTTAGATTATGATGAGCGGAGCGAGAATATATTGATTTTACAATGATGTGTGTTTTTTTATTCATTTATTTATTTTTTTTTTGTGCCTATGTACAAGATAAATAGTCGAAATAATGCTTCGATTTTCAACATCAGTATCTTGTTCGATGGGAAAGTGAATCTAGTTAATGCATTCAGGAGATCATTTTTAAAAATTCCCAATATTTTTAAAAAGCGCAGGGAAAAAGAAAAGAAAAATTAAAGACAAACGGGAATTTTTACGCAAAATCGGATTTCGACAAAATTGATTTTGGTTTTTGCTGTAACTCTAAAACAAATTACCGTATTATATTCATGAATTTTTCACTAGTTGTTCATATTATCATTTTCTATACACGATAAATTTTTTAAAATATTTTGAATTGTTTTGTACTGTTTACGGACAAACTCAGTTTCCTATTTTTTTAGGTTTTTTTTCTATGAATGTCAATTGAATTTTATTTGTTGGGAAAAAGGTTGAACATTTAATACAATATATAGGATCCTAATATTTGTTACAATGATTTTGAAAAATATTAAAAATCTATAGTCACAATTTTTTTTATAAGCATTAAAAGTTCAAATCTTAGCAAAATACGTAAAAATCACGAAAATGTGCAAATTATTTTCAGTTAGAAATTCATAAAAAATTTTATTTTTAAATCTAAGGTTTGAAAATTTAATTCAAGATTTTTCATAAGTTGGCCTAACTTTCTGAAAAAATAATGTCAACTTGAAAGTCAAATTAAATTTTTTTGAGCGTTTAAAGTTCAAATTTTTACAACATTGGAAATTCACTCGATTGCTACTCATGTAGCGATTTTCTTCTTTTTCTGTAATTAAAAAATGAATAACTGTAGATAGGTACTTTAAATTTATATCATATGTTTATTTTATCAATTACACTGTACTTGATAAAATTTTCAAAATTTTCAGATTATTTTGCTTCATTTTGAGCTATTTACGGACATATTCTTTTTACAGTTTTTTAGTTTTTATTTTATAAATGTCAATAAAATTTTATTTATTGGGTCAAAAAGCTTGAACATTTAATACAAGGTTTATTATGTTATTTTAACTAGTTGATAAATTTAAACCGAATAATACATGTTTTGGTACAGACAAATATATTATAATATTTTTATAATAAATGATTTTATATAATAATTTCAATGTTCATATCTCATAATAAATGTCATTTGAGTGATTTAGACACTGATTTACACTGTGGTTCTTAGTTAATACGTTTATAATTAAATTGCTGCGGTTGATAAATACTTAGTATTTATAATTAATATGAATGATTTATAATAATTTCTTATCATTTATATCTAATTTACTTATTTATATAAGGGTGTATCAATCTGAGAGAAATGGCCATTGCGATTCAACGAGTTAATTATATTCCAGGTACAGGTAATAGGAATTAATATTATTATTAAAATAACAAAGTGGCATAATAAAACGACTCGTTCATGGTTAATTGAAGATTGTCGGATACGCAAACTGAATATATTTGCTAAAAAAACAATAGTATTTATAATCAATGATGGATATCCAAATAAAATAGTTACAAACCACTTTGTTTGCAGAAAGGCTCCACTCCAGACCACGAACCGGTGGCATGGCAGGTTCTGTGGTCCCTGCCGATCAATTGATATCCGATTTCGCAGCTGTAAGTAGCTTTGTCGCTAAATAGTCTTCCGGTCATTTGCACCACACCATGTTCCGGATTCGGCAATTCGTCGCATTCTCTCTCTGTATAGTAGATAAAAACAAGGCACGTTAATTAAAAAAGTATTGAGGTTTGGTGTAACTCAAGCGAAGCAAAGAATGACGATGATTGCGACAACTGTTCCTAAAATTAAAAATAGCTCCAGCAGAAACTTATTGCTTTTCTCGTTCAGTTACACCAAGAGTAATGGATAGTGTAGGTATTCTATCAATAACAATTATGTATAGCTCAAGGGTTTTATTTATTATTATTTTTTATCGTATATAATATAATATACAAGCTAAGGTATTACATAGGTAAAAGGGGCGCGAAGATAATATTCCGAGATTTTTTACTGCTAAATTATTAAATTTACAAAACTGTCGCGAATTACCGACTGTAATAATATTAGCTCAACTATTTACCATTAAAATAGTCGATACGATGATACTATGTTAGTAAAAAAATAAGAAAAATAAAAATACGTCTGGTCGGTATTTCTCGATATTTATATATGTATATGAAAAACTTTTTTTTTTACTTTGGATAATAATATACACGTGCAAATATTTTCAGCGACTTATCTCTATTTTTTCTCCGATCAAATACAAAAATATTACATATTTTTTAGAAGTAAATATCAAAATATTCCAAATAAAGTAAACATTACAACAAATATTACATTCTTATCATAGTACACAAAATGAGTGAGTTTGTTTTTCGTATTGATATTTTTTCCATTCGAGTATCTTCATATAAACAAAGATAAAAGAAAATATTTTACACGGGACTGTAAATAAAAAAAAACTTTTGTCATGAACATAATACATATGTGGTATTGAACGTTTACTCGTGTACTTGATTTACTCGTAATCAAATTTTCAAATATGTTTTTGTTGTACAAAAATACCATTAATATAAAATGTTTTGGTTCTATATAATTATATTTATAATAGAGCATGCTACGGGTAAACACAGGGAGGAGGATAGGGTTTAGGTATCAGGAAAAAAATTATCACCTTGATGCCATTGGATGATATTTATGATAATTTAAATTTATTCAAAAACCCTTCCCGAAATGTTTTCCTGCGTTCACCCCTGGAGTATGCAGTATGAGTTTTTGAGAAGATTTAACCTTCCCTTCCCGTGAAATTTTAAACGCCCTATAGTATTTATACTTGAAAGCAAGATTTGCTTTGATTTTTTTTTGTGGCCATTCATGCAGTAGTCTTTATTAAAAATATCTAACCCGAAATAAAATCATGTGTATGCTATATTAATTATGTGTTATAATATTATACAGTATATTTTAATATACGTACATATAATTAAATAAACTTTTAGACAGTTTAAAGTACCTACCCATTACTCATAATATAGAAATTAAAAGCACAAATGTAGTTTATCATTAATTTAAAATATAATTATTTTCAAATAAAATTTAAAACTACTTTTGTTGAAAAGTTGTAATTTAAAAAAATATATATAAATATACATAACCTAACCTTTGCCCAACATGAAATCAGATAAAACTACATATTATATTGATTGAAAAATAGTTTTAATTTCCACAGTTAAATGTTGACCTAGAAATTGAAAAAAAAAATACTGTTCTAAAGAACATATAATAACTTTTTAAATTGTTTGATAGAATAAGAATGATAACATAGTGACAATGTCGAGTAGTATGAAAACTTTCACTATACATTTTCAGTATACACTAAACACCTTTCCGAAGTATTCTTGTGGTACTTGAAAAATAAGCGTGAACAAATTTGAAACAATTAACTTGAAATTTAAAGAAACAACAATACGTCACACCTCACAAGTATTAATGAAAACAATAACGAATGGCTTATCGATGATGGAAGTTTCCAAGAACACTCCACATCTTTTTTCCTTGAAGTTTTTCTCGTTTTTAAATTAACTATATTTCATCAAATGCACAATATGAACGCAAGTTAAATGAATCACATATTTACAATCTTAAAATTAAAAACAAACTTTATTACAAAATAAAAATGTAGTAAACTTAAAAGAATTTACCTATCAACATTCTACACGACTACACCTATACAAATTATTTTAATATGTTTTACTTAACCAGTTACAAATCTTAAATTATAAAAATAGTTTGAAGATCAAGTGTTTCTTTCGAAAAAACATATTCCTTACAATACTTAGAACGTATCAGTATGAGATTAAATGAAATGATAATGATAACAAATTCTTTGATCAAATTTTAAATAATGTCCTCGTCTGAACAACGGAAAACAATTCACTTGTTAAACAAAAGTCAATAAATAATATAATATATACAGGATGATTTACTAAGTATGGTGCTCACCTTCATATTTACTTTTAATAATTAATTCATTAAATTTCTGATTTTTGGATTTATTATTCCTATCATTGGCGTAACCAGGATTATGAAATGATGGGAGGGGGTTTAAAATTAAACCAAGTTTCTTAAAGTTTTCGTATACCTATAAATAATATATTTATTATGGGAAAAAATGTCTATTGGGTGGGGGGAGGGGAAACGCCCAAAAAAAACCCCTGGTGACGCCATTGATTTCTATACATTATTAATCAGTTGACTTATTTGAAAATGTTGATGTATCTAAATTTTGTAAGTCAAAATTTAGATAGATTAGATTAAGACTTATAGATTAATCTATTTAGACTTAGATTAAGATATAATTTTATATAATAAGGGATTGCCCTTAAAGGTCAGTCGTCCATATAATGATCCTAATGTATTCCTAAAAATCAGAATTTGAATAAATAAATTATTTAAGGAAAAATGGAGTGAACATGATGTTTAGTAAAATGTTAAATCACCTTATATACATATTCAATATATAAGCTGAGAGTTGAGCGAGTTTATTTAAAACCGCGGTGAAAGTTAATTATTATTTTATAAAGCAGTTGTGTATAATGAATTTCTTAAAATAATCAAGGAAAAAAATTAAAAACGATTGAATGGATATTGTACTTAATTGAAAAATAAATTATCTTTGAGTGCGTTCTGGTGTTCGCACGGATGATTAACTTTGTCCTAACAAAATTAACCACAATTGAGCTAAAATGCGTCGGTTTTTGAATAATTTCTCAGTCTGAAGATAAGCGCCGTGATTTGCATTTCGTTTGTACAAAACTTTGTGTTGAAAGTTGATTCTCTACACAAATACCAACCAGAATTAATTAACTATAACTGTTATTTAAATATATTAAAAACGCCGTACAGTGTATATACACGCATATCAGTCGCATAGAGTTATCTGACATATATCTGGAAGAGAATAGCTCTTCGCCACAGATGTATATTTATATATGAGGATAAGTGTATTATCTAGGGGCTGTGGCATTATATAAAGTTTAAGTATTTGGGAAAACGAATTAGTTTACAGTGGCGATAACAATAGGAATATATACTTCCGACACAATATTATTATATTAATCAAAGCCTTGAAAGTGTAATTACAGCAGTGGCATACATACATAATCGGAGGCCATCCGGCTCGAAACAAAATAAGTTCACGCCAAGTTCTCTTACAAAGATTAAGTTTAAATTTGCTTGAGTTATTCAGAGTTATATGCTGCGTGGCGGTGTTGTTGTCGTTTTTTTTTATTATAATTATTATTATTCACTGAATCAAATCGAAAACAAAAGTATTATATTATAAGTTTAACAACTGAAAATTAACAAAAAAAAAAATAAAATAATACCTCATTATAATATACTGCTAGTTATAAAAAAAAAAAAAATACTTTTGTTTAATAACTATTTATTAAGCAAGTTACGAGTATCGAAAATAACGAATAATCGTTACTGATATACCTACGAATATTATACGTAAGTACGTAACTGTTATTTTAAACACTTATATTTTTGATTTATATGATATGCATATACCTATTTATATATTTTAAATTTTACATAACTCTTGTCTAAAACTGTGAAAACTACATCACACATGAATATTTATCGATACAATTTGAACCTTGAACGCTTGCGGTTTCGTCAGGTACCCACCATTTTCGTTTTAAGGTTTTTTCGGTAACGACATAATATTATATTGATACACAGCCTATTACGATATTATACGATGTTCCTTCTATTAATTATAGTTTCTATATATATATAATATATATTCCTACTCGACGTTTTAAAGCTGTGCAAGTTCTTGAAACGTAAACCCTCCATTACACCGCGGCGACCACTTTAAATTAGTAAATACTCGAGGGACGCCGACGCACACTCACACACAATATTGTACACGAGTGTGTTCTTCAGCCTGTATACGGATCGATTTATACTCCACACGGCGTAGGTATAAAGTTATATATTGTCTAAGTACAATGTAGGCAAAGACAATGAAGCAACCCGAGTTCGTAATCATCACCGCGACCAAATTTTTCTTAAAATTCCGGGTAAAAATATTTTACTAGTATCATCGATTTATATTATATTCACAGAACCACGTCACTACTAAATACCCTCGGGCGTCTTCATGGGGAGGTGAAGGGAAAAGTTGATCTCCTCCCTCCTACATACATTGTAGCATTTTTTAAATGTTATTATTTGTTTATGGCTAATTGTTAACAGTAACTTAAATATTTCTGATTACATTAATATTAATACAATTGTATATTATGTAGATATTCTATCATATATTATGCATAGGTAGGTAGGTACTAGTTACTATGTCTTAGTTAAATGTGTACATTTTAATATATTTGTATGGTTCAAATTATATTATTTATTTATTTATTTTATTATTATATATATTATACCATATAATTTTTTGAGATGACTTCGTATATGCATTTTGTGTCATCTCCGTCTAACTAACACATAATACATGGACAATTTTACGTTCACAATAATCTATTTTACATCGTTGTAAAAACAAATATTTATCTTATAATTGCAATTTAAAACTAAATTCTGCTAAGACTTAGTTTAAACCTTAAAAGTTAAATTTATACAAAATAGAGTCACCCCCGCTGAAACCATTATTAATATTATTATTTATTAGTTTATTACTATCATTATAATATAGGTAATATTATATTAGTTATACTATATTATCTATATCTGCTAAAATATTGGATTTAATTTCTTTCTATTTTTTTGTCGTTTTGATCGGCCAACACAAAGAGTTTCAGAGAACAAAACATTTTTTACATATAAACCATCAGATAAATAAAAGGCTGTCTCAATAAACCACAATGTATTATATTAAAACACATCGTATTAATATTCGATTTTGAGTTTTTAAATTGGCCATTAAGAGGACGCTACACAGATATATTTTGTTGTCTCCGTCATAATATAATTGCGTTATATCAAATGTACGCTCAGAAGATCACGTTTAACTCCGTTAGTTTAAAAATAAGAGGTAATCGACCTATTATGAAATTTTATGGTAAAAACGTTATCTGTGTTTATATAATATTATGAGGGTTTTTTTAACGATTGTTCAGTTTATTAATGAGTTATGAGCATTTTTAATTTATTTATTATGTACGCAAAACTTGCTTAAAAATTAAACTATCCTAAAAAAAACCACATATAAACACAGTTAATGTTCTTAACATGGAATTTCATAATAGGTCGATTCTCTCTAATTTTTAAGCTAACGGAGTTAAATGTGATCTACTGAGCTCAAATTTGATATGTACCTCACTTGTAAGACGGAGACAACAAATATCTGTGTAGCGTCCTCTTATTAGGTAACCAGCATTTTTTTCATAGCACTGCAAGACATAGCTCATCAAGTACAAAATCTGATTCATACATCACCAAGTTCTAATATACTATTAATTTTTTTTGGATTTTCTTATGATATTCTAGATGTGCAGTGGTCGAGACGCTACTAGTTTTTTGTAACATTCTAACGCTACAGCTACTCCCCCAAAAAAGTAGTTCGCTATCGATATCGCTACTTTTTTTCAAATGTAGTACGCTGCTTCTAACGCTATTGTTTAATGTAGCACGCTACTTTTACGCTACATTTTTTTTAATGTATCAATTGAAAATTGGTTATATTTGCTACGCTAACTGTAAATTTCTAGCGCACTAAAGTGTATCGCTACATAGGTGTATTGTAGCGACGCTGCGTTAATCGCTACTATTAAAATAGCGCGCTACTGTAGCGTCACTACAATTAATGCGCTACTCCCGACCACTAGAGGTGTGTTTGGTACTTTTGGGTCAGGTTTATGGCTTTTATTTAGTTTTTGTTAAGTAAAAGCATATTTTTGAAGTTTTTAGAACATTTACGTATCTACTTATATGTCAATTTAATTTAAAATTACTACAGATAAATCATGTGTTTTCGAAAAAAAAATGAAATGGGTAGGTGCCTAAAATTTAATAAAACCGTTTTTAATTTATTGTTTTACATGGATATTAAATTGTACTTAGGTGTTCTAAGAGTTTATTTATTTGAACATATAAAAAAGTGTTCATCAATAAGTTATTTTTCAATTTTAAAAATTATTATCAGCTGAACATTTACATTTAAGGTCATTTTTAGTAGCATTTTTGTGGATAAAATGCATTATTTGTAGCATTTTTTGAAGCATTATTGGTAACTTTTTAATGCTTTTACAGTAGGTTTTTAATGCACCATTTTCCTAGCCCTAATTGTAACAAATAATTGTAATTAGTGGTTGTTTACTCTATTGTAGTATTGTAATAGTCATTATACTCATTAGATATAATTTTAAAGTATTAAATCTCCCGAGTCCTTGACCCGTTTAAATTTACTTTAAGAGTACTTGTAAACTTTGCCGGATATCAACTGTACCAACATAATAAAGACAATTGAATACGGTATTATAATATAGAGCATCATTTTTATTCTACAGAAATTGTGATTTTAGGGCAGATGTTGAGTGATGAATATTATATAGGGATAATAAATCGTCTTGTGTCTTTCAGTTCATAATTATGATAACCTATAATATAATTATTTTTGAATATTTATAATATTATGTATTAGACAACATCAATAGTTTGATATTATTATTAATTTATTAAAAGTAGGTATAATACATTTAAGTTTAATTTTTTTTAAATTAGTTTTATAATATAATATATAATATTGTAAAAGTATTAAAGGTTATACATATACACAGAAATAAATTACATAGGTACCTCCCTATTAAACATTCCTGCGTAAGCTACTGTTTCAGAGCACTTAATTTAAATATCTGAACACAAATTTGACATGATAATAATATTAATAACTTTTGATGTTTATATAAATAAAACGTTGAAAAATAAGTAACATTAATAATATTTAAATTAAACGAATATTGCCTTGGTCTAATCTTCAATCTTAAAAAATGTGTAATTAATATTGAATATAGTATATTAATATTATAGGATAAGCTACTAAATAAAAGGCTATACAAATTGGCATTAACGTGTATATGTAATAATAATTAATGACTAATAATAACACGCTACTTTGAAAAATAAAAGTAAAAAATAAAATGTATAGTTTTTGTAATCTTAAACAATATTTTATATTGAGAATATTCCAATAAAATCATTAAATTTCTTAAACTGTAAGCCCGCGGGAAAGTTAGCTATCAGAAACAATGTTTATTGCGTATTATATAATCGCCCATTTCATTAGTTTAATTCGACGACAGACAACTTGGTTCTGAATATTTTTTCGTCCTAATCGTTTATAACTATTATTATATTACAATAATTAATAATAGGATTACCCAACCTAACCCAACCATAGGAAGGAACATAATATTATTGTATAAATATTATGTAAAAATAATATTTTGGCTCTGCCGGAGTGCGTCTCTTCGAGTCCCGCAAAGAACTGCGGATGTCCACGTGCGAGTATATAATAGGTGTATAATATATTAGTATAACATAATAATAATCGCCCAACATGTATAACAACACGATTGGATCCGACCCCTCCTCCTCCCACCCGCTAAACCACGCTTTTACAAACCTAATGAACCAGGGAAAAAAATTTCTTTCCCAAGCGAGCACCGCTGAAACTACAATCTCCTTTTGGCTTGGTGTGTGTGTGTGCGTGCGTGCGGGCTCGGTCCGTCCAACCGGAACACGTGCGCGTCTGTCTGACCTGTCAGCGGCAAAGCTTTTGCGCGATCGGCGCGGATGAGATATGGCTATTCATTTTGGAACGGCTGCCGAAGCTGGCCGAAGCGGAAAACTGTGGGGGGGGGAGGGGGGTCGGCATCGGACCGCCACGCAAAGGTCGTTAATCACGCGGAAATTAATACTCGCCGCGGTCACATTCTACATGCGCTCGTCCGGACATTAAAACCGAAACTCGGACGCTATTATTAGGAAACAATTACACGGCACGCTGCCCAATATGTTCGAGGGAAACGCACCGCGGTCATCCGCACCACCATCGAGGAGACATATTATATGCAGAGCTGTGGAGGCGGTGGCGGCTGTAAATGTGGTTGTGGTGGAGGTGATGGTGGCAGTGGTGGCGGTGGTGGAGGCAACGACCCTTGCCCGCGTTAAACCGTATACGCGCGTCCGTAGTAAAACACAATATAATATCATTATACACGCACGAAAAAATAATAACAATAATTAAAACGTACACATATTACGCGTAGGTAATTTATTCGTTTGATCGTTGTACACGCTTCCCTATACACGCCACTCAACTTCGGACGCGAATAACAATTATCTCGTCCAAAGCGTTTGCACTCAAAACGTCGTTTGTCGTATATTATACAAATTAAAAATGTATTTCATTATATTATACTATGACATCGTGCATAATATATGACATTGCGTGTTGTACAATACGAGCCTAAACACGATCCCAAACGATCGTAATTTCAAATATAAACGCGCGTCAAGGATTGTATACGTGATAGTTTTTAGGATTAACGTCACCGAGATTAAAATTATACTTTTTCCTCTTTTATAAACCGATTTATTTCGTTTATTCTCGATGTATTTTTTTTTTTACAAGCAGTCCCGGTAAGAGCGTTTTTGCACACGTGCTTTTATAGAAGCACTCGACAACTACGCTGCACGTATATATACCATAATATATATATACAATGCACACAACCAAACAGGTGCCCTCTAAGTTACATTTGTCCAAAGGTTTTCGCGAGTGTTAAGCTGAAAACCATTAGCCAATATTCGAAGAGCAAATCCTATTTCGTATTATAAAAACGTACCTATATACGCGTTTCAAATAAATAATTCTATATTTTCCGATTAAAAAATGATTAAATATTAAACACTCGCATCGCTGCAACGTATATTAGTATAAAATATTAAAATTATGGTTGGACTTTACGTCTATACTATATTACCTATGTAATATATATGTTGGTCCATAATTCATGCTCACCCCCTTCCCTCTCCCCCTTAATAATTTACTAATGTATTTATTATAATTCCTTTTTAATATACTAAAAGACAATATTCGATAATACTTAATTTGTTAATCAATTTAAATAGTGTCCAGTGATGGTACAAACTTATTAGTTTTCAAATGAGAACCACCCTTTTCTATTGTAAATTATCAAGTAGTTGTTTAATTTTGAAAAAATGTATAAATCTAAATCAAAATATTCAAATTATTAGTTTCTGAGCTGTTAAACTTTATAATAATAATAATAATCCCTAATAGTGGTTTTATATAAAATATAAAGTTGATGTAATATTTTGTATAGCACTTATTATACACACAATACGCTGGCACAAAGACAATTTTTACAAACTATCAAATTTCAATAAATATAATATTCATTACCAAGGTACTGCAATTTTCAAATATGTAATCATAAGTAACCACCATATCTTCTAAACATATTACCATTATCTAAATAAATATCCTATTGGTACTTAAAGTTTAATAACTCAGGAAGTCAGTAACTAGTGTTACTCGTTCAAATTTTAATTTATAAACATAAAGAAGACCAACTTAACAATTTAAAGTCAAAAACAGTGGAAAAAAAGATTGAATCACTAGGTCACTCCCCAAATGATATAAATAATCTAAGTATTTGAACATAATATGATCCTTAATAAATATGCCTAAAAATTCTAAAAATCACTTCCCATGTAGTATGTATATTATACACAAATATAGTAGTTAATGAAAACTGAAATTAAAACAAACTCTCTAATAACGATTTTTGTTTACATTATGTTGTATCATTATAAAAAATCTAAATAATTGAATTCGAAAATTCACGGCTGTATAATAAAATATACGACTTGGATGTGTGGATGCAACATATCGCGAGCTTGTGGTGGTATAGTTGATGGTGGTGATGCTGATGACGATGATGGTTTTCATCCGACCGCGCTTATGGTTAATACGTTTAATGTTTATACCGCTGTCGCACTTTGAAATCCGTCGAGGAGTGTACCTACTACCTGCTAGCAGGTACATATACCTGATCCGTTTGCAGATTCATCACGAGTACACACACGCATTCGTGGGACATGTTGAAGTTTTAATGTGTATACGACCCTATGGCCTCGGCGGAATGCAGGGTATTTCGAGTGTGCAGACATGATATATGTACCTATTACAATATAACGTCGGTCTAACAAATATGTTTAAGAGGTATATGGTACCCCGCTCACTAAACGTTTTATATATTTTGTCCGGCACGTCGTGCGTTAATTGTGACCGTGTAACAAAACGCGTATTATATTATAGGCGAAGATACGATGGTGGCCGTTTAATAATATTATAATAGTAATAACCGAATTGTACCATCGCGGTCGTGCGTAATACGACGTATGTATATAATGTACATTACATTACACCTACTAAATGTTTACTATTCTGTGAAGTATACGGTCGGAAATGAGGCTTATCGCGGGTTTCCAGTTTGTTTGATGTACAATAAACGTTCGGGATTTTAATAGCAATAATAATAGTAATTATTATTATTATCATTATCATCGTCGTCTTCGTTGTCGAGTTATTTTGGCAGAGCGATGAGAGGTGTTGCTGCGGGATACCGCGGAGCGCGACTAACGAGCGTCATATTTCGTGGGCATGCACTTTGCCCGAAGTAAGTAAACATATTATGTAAGTACCTACGGGCTACAACTTATCAATACATACAGTCTGTACATAATATAATATTATAATACATAGTTTGCGTTGTAAATATATAGATTATGACACTAAATATATTATATACATTTACATATATATAATGCATATATAATGTGCATACGCATTAGTAGGGCCCGGGACTTCATGCATTTGCATATTTTTACTTGTTAGTCAGACAATTTGATGCCCGGCAAGTTTGAATCACGTCTTAATGAGTTCAAAAATTAAATTTGATCCCACATAATTTCACATGTTTTTACTTTTTACATAAAAATGTATTATGACATAATATAGTAAGTATATAGTACATATTTAACAGCATAATCATTAAGATATTTTAAAACTGTATTGCAATAAAATGTATAATTATTGATGTATTTTGTGTATGCTAAAATAAGAAATGTATTTTTTAAATAAAAACGAACTATGGTTTTGGAACTAGTGATGGACAACGTAATAATTTTGTGTATCGATATCGTTCCGATTTTTCCGATATAGTATCGCGAATATTATAAGCTATCATAATTTGTACGATATCAATATCATATCGAAAATATTTTAAAATTATTTTAAATACAACCTACTTAGTACTTATTAAAATTAGTAATTATTATAAATAAATAAATATAAATATTGAACTAATAATTATTATTTTGAAATTTGCTTTACATTGATAATTTATGATAAGAAAAAAGACTTGTTACAATAAATAATTCCCGATATAAGATATAATATCGATATCATATTTATATTACTGTATTTAAGATGGCTTAAATTCAAACATGATTATAATTACAAAATGCAACATTTATATATTACTTAATTAAATTTTCTGTTTTTTTCTTTCTATTAATTATTATTTATATCAAAAATATGTCTTAGAACGTAAAAAAAAAGTTTTAGAGTTATGTTTTAGTAATTTTAATTACTTGTTTTTATACATATTTCGAACTTCTATAGTTTATGGTACATGAGCTTCCAGAAGCTCTACACATAACTACGACATAGTTTGTGCATTTTGGCAAGCGTAGACTGTATTTAAAATTTTTGATTTTTTTTTTTTTGGTTGTGTGTAGAAACCGAAATTGTTCTACACTTCTACCTCATGATTTACTGATTGACTATGAAATTATGCACATTTTTATTTCTAAACTCGAGATAACAGGCGAAGTCCATTTCAACGCGCGGGTACGGTACCACGGTACATTAATGCTCAAAATGAAACCTCTACTGCAGAAAATTGTTATCGCAGAAATATGTACGGTTATGATAATTTATTTTCGTTCCACAACAATATACTCCACCAACCGATGTTAATTTAAATATAAAGAGAAATTGCTCTATATTTTGATATAACAGCATATTCAACCGGGATGCGATTAATTTACATTTTCATAACAGCCCCAAACAACCTTTTTTATAAATTCGTGGTACTTACATAATATTATAAAGTCCTGAAATGATCAAATATAAAAAAAAAACTGTTTACTTTAATTAAATATCCCAGTAAAATGTTTTAGATTTGAAATTCAAGACACCACAATAACTGTAATACGAAATATTAGGTATACTTTTTTGTAAAATAGTAAATATTTTTAATATATATGGATTAATAATTTAATATTGAAAAAAAATAATTTATTAAAATGTTCAATGAATCTATCAGTCAATAAAAAAACATAATATTCAAATAAATAAATTATTTTATAAAAAACCATGTTCCCTGTCTCTTTGGTCATTTGAGGGTAAATCATTGTAAGAGATGAGTTAAATTTGAATTCAATCATAAATACTTATATAAGATAAAAGCCTCTGAGCAAAGGAGACCAGTGAATTTATAAACATATATTTCTAATGATTATATTCATAGCATTATTTTCGAAACTCGGTAGGTTGAACTAATTTCCCTCAAAAATATCGCGTAATATAACTGACTTGTAAGTCAATATCGGGCATACCGTAGACTTATGCAATTAAATTCTAAATATTATATCGTTATTGTGTCTATTTATTTCAAAAATCCCAATCTGTTCAGAAAATAATAATATACCATAAACAAATAATGATGTAAAGTTTTAAACCATAATACAATTTATATGTTTTTGAATTTTATGTTCAACAAAACAACTAAAACCGATCGAGGAAAATCGTTATTTTCGTATGGATTTCTAATTTTGATAACATTTAAACTTCAAACGACTAAAAAAAAAAAATTGCTAGTGAAAATAAAATCCACACACATATCATATTATATAATACTTATATATAAATATAATAATTATTCATATTATGTTTATTTTGATAATACGCACATACCTATTCTTATAATTTCTTATGATCCATAAAGACATTATAATAGTTATAACAGTATTTTTAAACTCAGTTTAGAGTCACCGTTTATTATAATGATCTAAAATAGAAATATTTAGTCACACGAGTTTTTCAAACAGAACATACTGCAGTAGACAACCAATGACACCCAGACATAAAAAAATATTCCGTCTTCAGCTGTTTACGGTTAGTCAAAGAATTTTTTGGCACACACGACACATCCATTCCAGCTGACAGACAAACAATGGGTTTGATGTAGACATTCATAAGTTAATGTTTAGTTTTCGTTAGACATTACTTTTACTAATTATAATCTCCAGCGTAATCTGCCGCTTAATTTAATGTTCGAGACATTTTTTTTTAAACTCTGGCTATAATAAAACACGGTTGATGAAAGACGAAAATACGAATTCCCATTAAAAACAACTAAACAAAATGAAAAAAAATATTTTTGTTTTCGGCAATACGTTTTAAATAAATACCAAAATACAATTTAAAATTGATTCAAAATACTTTACTTACCTATATGTCTTATAATTTATTTTTGCGATACCTATCTGTCCTTAAAAAAAAAGTAAAAATGGTAACTATATAGATACATTTTTTTCAAGTCAAGCAATTATCTTGATTTTCTAAATATATTATAATTGCAAAAACATAAATTACTCGATACTCAATTTTCGTATAACATTATGTAAATAAAAAAAATATGTTTAATGTTAGTCGAATAAGTGAACATCAGAACGTATAAATTAACGCATATAATGTCTATTGTTGGATATAAAACAAAAAAGGATTTTTAGATAATTTAATTCGTGATTAAGTGGTTAAATAATCAAGGATACAATATAAGCTAAACCAAAATATTATAACGAGAGACTATGAAGCGTATTATATTATAACGATCATGGATTATAAAATAAACTCTCGACAAGGCGAAGGAAAAAAATTAAAAGCCATTAAAATCATATGTACGACATTATACTACCATAAAGAAATGTAGTGAAATAAATGCATATAACTGAATATGATATATTATATAGCACCTATATATAGATATATATTATACCCGTTAGTACCTATAGTTATTTTATACAGGTTTTAACTTGTAGGTACTCGTAACTATCATTGGTTGACGGTCGTTAATTTTTTTAATCTTTCAAAGGAGAAAACAGTAATAATAGGTGTGTAGAATTAATTGCGAAATGAACGAAGTATACAATGAGATTCATTAACAATTTTTTTAATGAAAAGTTGATGAGCAAAATATAATAATAGTATACTATACAAGCTACCCTGCTATTAAGTTTTCTAGGAGTTCGTGGTTTTTATAATATGTATAGAGAAGCAAGTCGAAGATAAAGTTCAAAGACTTTTATGGGGTATAACTACAATGTTTAACTATTATTATATAATATAGGTAATAGGTATACTATATAGTATATACTTTTATATTAGGTTCAACAGAAGTTATATTTTATTATATGGACTATATGAGCAAAACAGTTGTAATATGTTGATGCCTTACTATGTAATACGTACTTGAAATATTTTATTATAATCGCAGAATAATTATCATATAGTTTATATAGCAATAATAATAAACTATGAAAAATACAACTCGTAGGTAATATTTAAGATTTACTATATCCATGTTTTTCTTTTGATTTCCATTTTCACTATAGAAATTTAAATTAAGATATGTATGAAACATCTTAGACAAAATACAAATATTAAGTGTCAATACAACGAAAACACAGTTATAAATGTTATGATTTTTTTTTCATAAATCATTTTTTTCACAATTTGTTGGAAATAAAATATTGTTTATAGAATTGAATATTGGCCAAAATGTATAATAATTTAGTAATTTTCGAATGCATTACAAAAAAAATTTGGCATGACAATATGAGAAGTTTATAAATAGGCAACGGATTTCTATGTAATTAAAACTCTAAAAATGTACAAATTAAGTAATTAATAATTCATATGTAAAAAATAATGCAGAATAAACTCTACATTTGTAATAGGTATTGAAACTATTGTTTTATTTTTCATTATACTGAGCATTTAAGCAATTGAAATGAACACGAATGTATCTGTTTTCAGTATTATTTACCTACTGGAAAGTATAGTTTTGAATTATTATTTAAATAATAATATTGGCCTGGATAAAAGTCAACAGCACACTATTTGATTGGTTAATACGACTTGTTTACTTTGAAAAAAAAATATTTTTAAATAGGAAATCATCGATCATATTCACTATTCACTAATTTACTGAATATTGTTTTTGAACTTACAGTGACTGGTTGAGAGATGGAATTGAAAATTTACAGACAATATCTAGTATGTACATTGTACATTTATTTTGTACCCTATCACTGATGTAGATTCAGTCATTATAGATATACAACTGAACTCTCTGTATTTATCTAACTATCGCTATACGAGTAATTACCTAACCTAACATCACGGGGTTTATAATAATTCATTTGTTCTATAATATTGTTAGAAAAACTTTTCCAAAAAACAGAGATAATTATTTAAGTAATTATAATTATTGTGTATGCCTATTACTACAAAAGTACCATAATACCGAGACTCACAAAGGTTTGTATACCCTAATAAAAAATAGGGTCAAAAAGGTATCGTTTTGTGACGCTTGAAATGCCCAGAATGTTTTAATTTTAACAAATTGTAGAAACTCGTGTATAAGGTTACCAGGTGTGCTAATTTTTGGAATTCACTAGCACAGCCAACAAATTAAAAAAAAAGAAAAAACATGGAGAATACATAATTGATTTCAATGATTGCAAATTTTATCTAAGATAAGCCACTGTTATCCATGATTCATGAATACTATTTTGTTAAAAACTCAAATTCATTAGTCAATAGTTGTTGAAAATAATATTTTAAATTATGACAATTGAATAGCTACTTATAAAAAACAGTACGCACGTAAAGTAATAATACAATTAATTATAATGATTGCTGTTAGAAATAATTGCTAATATAAAATTTGTTGAAGAAAACTTTAAGTTTTGTGTGCTGAACAATTTGCAAATCAAATAAAATTCAGTAAATATACTTGAATCAATCACTATACTCACTACCAATGAATTCGATCTGGTAAAATACTTGAGAAAATAATCATCGGGTCGCGAGTACAGATGGAATATCATAGATATACCTATACTACAGCTACGTACCTACCAATAGTTATGTATAATAAACTTACAAGTACACAATAGAACATAATATTTGCTATGCTTATATTTTATGATTAATCAACAACCTTTAATATTCAAGATTTTAATCATCCAATAAGTTTAATATACTATGAAAATATACAATTACAAAATAAATTAAAACTAACTGGGGAAATAATAAAAATAATTTTAAAACACAATAGCTGTATATTGTAAATAGTATTATTAATAATAATAACAATAAAGATGTCTAGTCAATCCAATACAATTTGATATAGTCAGTTTAGGTAAGTATATAATGAAAAAAATCTATAGATTATACTATTAATTATTAAGGTCAAAAGTCATTCAACACTTGAAATTATCTTATATCTTACTAATCTTGGTTTTCGAACAACGGTTTAGTTTTATTATAATAATCTAATAAATATAATATACTGCAGTATAAATTATAGTTGTATCGAAAACCTAAAATATCAATCAAATATACTGAACAATGAACATACTATAAGTTTAGATTAGTGATAACTGATTACCATAAACTGTAGGTACACATGTGAATGGTGATCATATTTTACATGATAATTTATTTTGATACTTTCCACATTTGAATAAAGTTTATTCTTATTTGACAATTTGACATTTACCCATATTTTTTACGAAGTATGAATATGACAGTAATCTACCTATTTCACTATCCCAATCTCATCCACTTTCAGGGTATGTAATATACCGATATATAGGTACATATATTATATAATGTATTTGTACCCCTATCAGATTTTGAACGTACCTACCAAGGAAGTTTATATTAGATTCTGAATGCAGCGATAAATATATTGGTTTTCAGGTAGAATGAGCGATCCAAAAGTTTTGCATAGTACCTTTATATATTATAAATTGCGGACACTGATGATATTTTATAAATTGGTTATTATTTTGCTACTTCTCATTATTTTTTGAGAAAATATAAAAAACTGATGAAATCTACACCCCTTTAAACAAAATATGTTTTGGTAACCTTTGATTTTTGTTTTAATAATAATCAGGGCTGTCCTTAGTATTTGCGAAGACCAGGGTGGAAATACATATAACACCTTCTTGCTTTTATGTCTACCTACCTATAACCATATTATTATTATTATAAGGACATCAATAATATTTTGTATAGCACAAAAATAGTTAGGTACCAAACTAATTACAATTTATGATCTAATAATTATAATTATTATTGTCAGATAATAATATCACTTATTGTATTGATATACATACTAACTTGCTTTAACTTATAAAAATAATAAAAAAAACTGACAGAACTCTAATTTCTGGTAAAACAGTTTAAATAATTATTACTTATTCATAATTAGTTAAAGACAATACAAATATAAAGTTATCCTGTTTAAATAAAATAACCTATGTTCTTTAATATATTTTAATCTACAGTAAAAAATAATTTCATTCATCAAAAATTAATTTTTCTTGCTTTTATTTCTGCAAACTTTTATTAATAAAAGAAACTGGAAAGTTTAAACTTTGAACTGTTATTTATTTATATTATTTTATAGTTGTGGCGAAGTTGATTTTTGAAAATTAATTTAATATTTTTGGGCCATTACAAGTATATGATTTTTAAAATGTCAAAAGTTTGTTATGATAAGACTTGACGTTGCCCACATCCGTTGGCGTGGTGTTTATAAACCATAATGCACAGGATATTATTTCAGTACCTACGTCCTACCAACTCTTTATTCCCTTAATATAATATATAGTACCTATATGTGACTGCAGTAACCTAAAGTGACAATTATTATGTGACTATAAATATTTTAAATTATCCCCTCCCCCAAAAAAAAAAAATTTCATCTTGACGCCTAGGTGTCATAAAACCTCGTTCACCACCCCACTGCAGCCTAAATCTACGTGATCCAATCCATACTGATCATTGAATTTCAATTAAAACTTATTTTCTTTATTTTGATCGTACTGGAATATTGTTTAATTATTAGTTTGTTTAAAATGATTTTTAAAAACGTTTTTCAGAAATTGAATTAAATTAGGGACTGCAAATCGTAGGCCATCTGAAGGTTGATTGTAACTTGTAAGTTGTAAGTGGTTTGAAAGCATTATTGAAGCATTGCTATGGATCTGTATGTAGTAAATAGTAGGCGAGTAAATTAAATTAAAGTTTCTCAAAGTGTTACTAAATCTTCTATTACCGGTATTAAACACAATTAAGATGCACTTCGTTATACTTAATTAAATTAAATAACTATGGTAAAGTCGATTTATTTTCTCGAAGCTTAACCACGTAAATAAGATAATATATTTTAGAGCGTACAATAATTATTCGAAATCAAATTATTTACCTACAGAAAGTAAAACTACAATTGTAGCCGAGTTGTACAATATAATATAAAGGCCCCTCTCTTTACGATAATTATCAAAGTCTTATTATTTGAATTTAATACTTACAAGACAGATTACTGTATACATAATATTATTTAGGTACTAAACACGTTTACAAATCACCCGCACGTAACAACTTTACAAGCATGTTTAATAAACATTACCAAACAAATTAACGTTGACGTTAATATTTTAAACGGATCAAAATTTCTTAAGAAATCACACTGGCGTGTATTATTATTTAATACCGCCGCCGGTTGGACTTTAGAGGAACGCATTTATCCAGAGAGGTTTTAGTATTAGTAGGTACCATTTAATAATTATATTATTTATATTTGTATCCTTTTCTCGTCAATTACGAAACACACGACGTGTAGTTACAACATTCTTTGTCGAACTTTTATCGGTGCAAATAGGAAGTAAGACGCAAGCCAGCTCTTTTATGAATCAAAACGGTGGCGGCGGGAGGCAGTAGATGATCACGTGTGTGTGTGCTATCTAATACATATTATATAATACATATAAATTTCTATAGAGTACGATGATTTATGCTCGTAAAGTCCAACGATGACTGCAGACGTTTACGAGCTGCAGAAGTGGAAAAGTTTCGAGTTTCGAGTTTCGAGTTTTGGCGCGTACAGCACACATAGGTAATATATTATATTTTATACTGCTACCGACTACATTAACGGTGTCACCGCCGCTATACCGATGTCTGGCCGTGCAAGTTTTTTCGTTTATATAGATTCGACCTATGTACGTTTCGCCCACTCCGACAACTGTCGTAGTCATTAAATATATTAGTTTTGTCACCCGATTCCGCGGCGGCCATTATAACTATACTATATATAGTGCAGGCATGACTACAACTTACTTACATATACAACAGGTATTAGGTACATACATATATATATCGTAGTAGGCACACTACACTGTTTGAAGGGGCGGGGGCGGGGGTGGACAAATGATCTATTCAACACTCGACGAGGCGACTGGCACACGACATTTACCTAAATATATTATATATATATGACTGGTGCAGGTACGTCTGTGTAGTATATGGTCGCATTAATATTATACAGGGTGACTCTATTGTTACTAAACAATCCATTGTCTCGTTAAATGTATGAGTTCCTATACCTATGTCTATGTGTTTTAATAATAATTTTCCTTCGGGTACATAATTCGAAGTCATTATAGGTAGGTACTTACGTAAAATATAATATAATACAAAATTTTTTTATGATCATTATAGGTATTTGCTTTAACTTTTTATATGCTTACACCGACAAATTACATTATACATTTTGCATATTATCACCCAAAACAATAATATTGTTCTGACGTTTCTGATGTTTGAGACCTAATTAAAATATCAAACCATAAGTTAATATTATAGTGCAGTTAGACGCATTTATATTTTAGACGACTCGAACCGTAGCGAATGCCATTGCACGGGAGCAAACAGCGAAACGTTAGTGCTGCTTTATACAATAATCACACAATTATTTATACTCACCAGCCGCACCTCGCGTGCACCTTGTATAATAATATATCCCGCGCGTACATACATTTAAAGTTCGCACGATACCACGTGTAAATACTCGTCAACGACCTCAACACGTCGGCGGGATATTAAACGAAATCCTCCTGGCTCGAGATTTGCATATTAATATTTATAATATATGTCGACGACGACGACCCGGGGCTAGTGATATATAGTACACCTCGCACGGAGCGTACGCCCCCGCGTCGGGTGTGAAGGTCCACGGGCTCAATGCGCATATATTCCAGCAGTGTAAGTACGCGATATAAGCGGAGACCGTTTATATTGTACGTCGTCGGAACAAATAACGAGCCCACAGTGTCATGAGGGGATCACTTAGAAATCAGCCGCCTGCTGCACGATGATATCCGACACTACGACGTGATATGGGAGAGGGGGTTGAGGTAAACGCTACCCCGTAAGTCAGACCTAACATCATTAATAATATAAAATATTTATATGTACGATATTTAGCTATCTACGTACATGACGTCACGCTAGGCGCAGAAACGTGTACGAGGAATAGCCTGTCTTTATTATTTTTGTTTCCTATAACCACGGCGGTTGGTCGTTTTCGTGATTCGTTTAGGCTCGTCGTCCAAAATATATATTAATCGAACTCTCCGTGGGTTATAGCTATTTTATGATGACTTTTCGTATGGGTTTAGCGGGTCAACATCTTTTTTACATTATCGTCGTCTGCGAGTAATATGGACTAATTAATACGGATTACTGTTGCAGCAGGCGACGATATGTCACTTATATTTTTATAGTATAATAAACTACGCATAGGATATACTAAGAGTGGTTTTTTGGATCTTGTGCCAGTAAATATTATAACCGTTAGTTCTAATAAAAAAAAAAAAAAATGGAAAAAATTACAAACATATAGTACCTATTCAAGAATTTTTTTATATTATTTCACTTTTAATTATTGACTGAACTTCCTTATAAACTTTCCCACGTGATCATTTTTTTATATCTTTTAATTATCTTATGCGGTTTTTATACTTATTTTGTTACTTTTAATCAAACACAATCACTAATCAACACTAGCTCTAGCCATTAATATGGTATTCATCTATTTTAATTTAAGAGGAATCATCGTTTTCATATATTATAGTAGGTACCTATATAGCGTTGAATATAGTAATATATTAATCACTTCGTAAAAAAAAATATTTATGAATACCGTTTATGTACCTAAATGACTTCACAAACTAAATTTTACACTGCATCCTGCAACCACGCGCGATATTATATTATAATTATTTTGTCATCACGTCAACTAAAGGGACAGTACGAACAACCGATTAAAAGATTTTACTATCCACCTCTCTGCTGCTTTGTACTTTCAAACTTTACGTTAAAATCACTTTGGTCGGAATTGACTTTCCCAGCGCTCGGAGCGATCATTCCGCCGATTATACGGTCGGCCGACCACGACGGTCGTGCGCATTTTATTACATATACACCATAAATGTAAATACATGTTTATTTGTTTTATAAAATAAAGTTTCAGAAATTAGATTACCGACGCGTATCTGAACAGTTTGAGCTCATCCACGAAAATCTTTGTCACCGTTGTACGACGCCGGCCGCGGTAGTGCAGTCAATAATATTAATAATAATAATAATAATAATAGTTTTTATGTAATTTGCGAAGGAAATGGGAGCAGACTGCAGGGGGTATTTTTTGTCTTTGTTCATAGAGAGATATTGGTATGCGTATACCCCGTGATTCTGATAAAATCAATATAAAGATGAGGTAGGTTAGTGTATGTTTGTTCCTACACGAGTATAGAAATCAGATATATGAGAACCGACTTGACGAGGCGTAAAATTAAAATTAAATTTTTTAGTTCTTTGTGGGTAATATTAGATTTAAACGAAAAATAAGCGTATAGGTACCAACGGATATTGCGATTTACGAATTTCAATGAAACTGACTATGTACATCACTATGACACTATCTAATATCTATCTATTAATTACCTACCTATTAATGTGGTATAATTGCGTGTGTATTTAAGATCAAAGAATCATTACATTTTAATAATTAAAGTAAATATTCAAGTTTAGGACTATACGAAGGACCTACGTTAAAACGAGGACTGCAAATGAAAGATTTTACTATTTCCTAGGAGGAAATTGCAGCGGATAATATAATACAGTGCATATCTCAAAATCACAGAATTACCCATTTTATATTTTTCATATTTGATTTATTTATATATGTATTAAATATTATTTTGTAACTCATAAAATTAATATAATATTGTATTCAATTTATTAAATCATTGTGGTCACTTACGCAGAATGACATTTCAATATACTTTGTGCCGGTAACGACCCAGGAGAATCAACCACCCTACTACAAACCCACTTAAATTTAATTGACATCTGATCATCCAAATGGTGTATCGAAATAAACTAAGATAAGTCTGTATTTGTTTCATTTACTTTAAACAAATATTTAACCCTCCATCTCTTCAATTAGAAGAAACTCCGATTTTAATTTTCATTGGTGAAAAAAAAAATGTATTTAATAAAGGAAAACCTAACCCGGAAAAAGTTTGTTCAATTATTGATAATGCTGAATTAATTGTGAAAATAATATTAAAGACGAAATGTCAAAATATTTTGGGTAGGTATCTTTCAATCAGATGTTCTAAGTGCGTAATACATTTAATATTATCTACTATTGCAGCGGTTCCCAACCCATGAGGACAGGGACTACTATAGTGGGCCGCAGGCAACGTGGTACTGTAGGGTCGCAGATACTGGTCGAGGGTCTAAGGCAAGGGTCGGTAAATTTTAATTAAGGCAGATTGATATCAACATCGAGATTTTTATATAATTTATACACGTCTACATTTCCAGTTAGATTAGGTAATTTCTTAATATTGCTCCCCTATATTCACCATACGTGTATATGTATCTATTTGTGTGTGTTTATATTTTATACCTGTATATTAAGTAAGCGGGCCTCAAGGTTTTTTTTGACATAATTTGTGGTCCGCAAAACTAAAAGGTTGGGAACTTCTGTACTATATTGTATGTTGCAGTTGTGTATAATATTTCCTTATGTGTATGGAAACCAGCTGAAGATATCTAAATCATTATATCTGAAATATAAATTCCAAAATACCATTGAGGCTATTATTATTGCCCTAGGACATTGAAATCCCTTTCAGTTTTATACATTCCAAAATATATTATATATATTTTTAATTTTATCCATATATAAAAAAATTCATTTTTACAAGCATTCTAAAATCCTATATTATTACATTTTAGAGTAAGTAAAAAGCATTAATTACGAAACATTGTGTGGTACTGTGGTGCACATATATGTCTAATAAGTCAAAAATCTATATACGCACGACTCTGCCGTGTGAATACTGAATATAAATAATAAATATATGAAGCATAAAAGTCCCGTATTTTGACATTAATATCATGTTTCTTAGGTTAGGTCTCTTCGACCACCTGATCCCCTGTTATAAGTAATCGGGTCTGCTATCTCAGACAGCTGGTTAAAAAGGGTCTACATTTATCGGCTTTATATAAAACTCGGTAGGTGGGTATGTTTGGAAAGTAATTTTGAGAGTGTGCGTCGATTGAGCGAGGCGACCTTTTTTTACAATGAGCAGTTTTTTAATACATTGATGAAATGAATTTTATTCGACAGTGTAGTGATGAATAAAATTCTTTCACAGACTACTTATTATGTGTATTATTTTGATATAATATTATGATCTTAGTCTCAAACTAAATTTTATGTAATTAATTTTATCTATAGGTACCTATGAGCCCACATATAAATATATAATCAACGCTATACTATAATAATAATACGTATTCAAATTATTGACGCCTCTAGAATTTTCCCAAGAAGTGACAGAATTTAATTTAACAATCATAAATATAAATTCTTTAGGTAGTTAAATTGTTTTTGTACAAATTTCGCAAACTTCCGAAATACCGTCACTGGATGACCCCTCACTCAAGCCATATACTTGTTTTTATATATTATTCTTATATGAACACTGTTAATAAGAAATATCAATTTAGCTTATTGTTCTAAGTAATGTATAGATTTTTGAATTTTTGAATTAAAAAATCATAAAAATATATATTAAGATTAGTATAATATGTGTGAATATTCCGATGAGTCATGACCGCGTAAATATGATACTAAATGTGTTTATACCTACATAATTGTCTTTAATTTTATATATTATATACCAACACGATTCACGAATGAAATAGATAACATTGTATTATCTATAGAATTATATGGTTGGTATAGAATATTGATGGTTAATAATATTGTTATTATCTCGTTTTTCAGTTTTTGTATCGTATTTCTCAGTGGCGTATTTTATAGGAGATGATGTATTAGACAGATATATCTTCCTACATTGACCTTTTTTGTGAATTTATATATATGACTTCCTGTTATTTAAATTCACATTTTTTTTAGTCTTTAGTCAGAAAAATAATAAAATTGTTATTGTATCGTAGCTCCTGATTGGATGTACGATCAATATGGTAAAAATATTGAACATACAATCTCAACAGACAAGCAATCTATACCCATATAGATCAGTGTCCTAAAAAACCTTTAATAATAAAATTACATTACCCTTACATATTCTTGATTGAAAGAGTCAAGACTATTATCTCAGAACCACTATGAAGGAAGTTATAAGTTGATACGTAAATTGGTATCGTCCTATGTAAACTAATAATATTACTAATTAATGGGTTTTAATTTAGTTTCATGGTAGATTGAAAAGACTGACAATGTCCGTTCACAGATCTTTCTAAATTAAAGACAAATTCAAACCTTAGATTTAAAAAGAAAAATTTGTATGAATTTCTAACTGAAAATAATTTGCACATTTTCGTGATTTTTACGTATTTTGCTAAGATTTGAACTTTAAATACTTATAAAAAAAATTGTGACTATAGATTTTTAATATTTTTCAAAACTCATTGTAACAATATATTAGGATCCTATCGTATTCAATTTTCAACCTTTTTTACACGACAAATACAATTTAATTTACTTTCATAGAAAAAAAACCTAAAAAAATAGAAAACTGAGTTTGTCCATAAACAGTTCAAAACAGTTCAAAATATTTTAAAAATTTTATCGTGTATAGAGAATGCTAATATGATCAACCAATGGAAATTTCATGAATATACGGTCATTTTTTTTAGAGTTACAGCAAAAACCAAATTCAATTTTGTCGTAATCCGATTTTGCGTAAAAATTCCCGTTTTTCCTTAATTTTTCTTTTCTTTTTCCCTGCGCTTTTTAAAAATATTGGGAATTTTAAAAAATGACTTCCTAAATGCACTAACTAGATTCACTTTCCCATCAAACAAGATATGAAGTTGAAAATCGAAGCCTTATTTTCGTCTACTTATCGTGCACACAGACAAAAAAAATAAATAAAAAAACACACATAATTGTAAAATCAATACATTCATCGCTCCGCTCAGAATCTAAAATGTATAACTTAAAAATTGTATTTTTGTAATTTATACACATTATTTTATATAGAATTTAGTCTTTACGCATAATTTTATGAGTCCACCATTTTGAAAGTCCTAAATGTGCCACTACTACTTCTGGTACCTCAAAACTATTAAAGTTTAAATACAATCATTAATAGTACAATATACATACGAGTATACAACCAACGAGTATCATATGGTTCATAATAATATAATATAGAGATTATAAATATTATAATATGACATAATTGTATAACACAGTTTCATAGGGTACCTAACGTGTTATTCGCAGGGCCAATCACAGTATTTAAACAATTGTCTAGTAAAAAGTGCTCTCTACAAAACAATTAAACAAAGAACGTTACGATTTAAAAACTGCAAATTTAATTAACTTTAACGCACAAAAACACATCACAATTTCCATACCTAGTTATTAGGTACCAAGTAATTTATGTTATTTATTTAGATTTTTTTAATAACACTGGACAACAACAACTATATAAGCATATAAAAAAATATTTTTTTACACTTCTCTATAAATATATACACGTCATAATAATAATTATAGGCAGCGTGCAGTTTTTTATGCTGCAGTGTTTGAAAATTGACATAATATTAAAATAATGATTATACCTATAACGCGCTAAACAGCAGCAACAATATATTTTGGTGTCGGTCGAGATTGTGAATATTATTATAGAGGGATATGACAACACGGAGTTCGCCAAACCCTTTTATGAAAATCGTGTCAAATTTTCGAAATAACAATTTATACGAGTACGCCTAAAGGCAAATCTAGACATTTTTTAAATATATGTATGAGTATAAAAATTACATTTTAATACTATTCAATCAACAACGAATAATAATCACGTATTATACAATATTGTATGAATGGTGGTATACCATAAATCTATATAAACTAGTTTGTAGAACTTTATGGTGGACCAAGTGCAGATCTAGTAACCTGAAATGTGGGGGTCGGGAAGCTAGATTTTTTTAGGAAAAAATATAATTTTAATTTTATTTCATAATAGAGTATTGAGTTCACCTTATAGATAGAATTTTATATGTTACAATATTATCAATTTTTGTTTATATTTAAAATGTGTGGATTTTAAGACGTATGAACTAAATTTTGGGTATTATAATATAAATAAATACATATTATTATGTAACAAATACGAAAGGGGGTAATCGATAATTACGAAACATTTGTATTTTGCTACTTTGGTTTTTGGATCTTACTCGTGTTGGACTAGGTCTCGTTCGTCTACACTCCTATACTATAATAGTGAATATAACTCTATTGAAAATAAATAAACAAGTATCTGCAGGGTATCAAACGAAATAATATAGTACGCATTGGTATATTTTGGTACATTCATGTGCAATAGACAGTGTGCGCACGCATAAACAATTGTCTTTAAAAAAAAGAGAATAGTATTATTTTCGATTTTGATAGTGAAATAATAAATAATAACTAAAGTTACATGAATTTATACAAACAAGTTCGTGTACATGGAAAACATATAGGCCGTTTGTGTACTGTGCTGTGTGCTTATTTTTATATATACGCTAGACATAACTTGGGCAAAGCCCCTTGGGGTATTTTTTCGACGCTGCTATTATCGGCTCTATAGAACTGTCGCGCCGGAGGTATATATATTTTATATATAATAAATATTGTATATATATATGTATATATATATATATATATATATTATATACTTTATACACAGAGCGACCGGACATAATATACGGAGGAAATATTCCGAGAGCCGTAGAAAACTAATAATAAAAGAAATATGAAAGGAGCGAAAGGATTTTTCGTTTTTCCTGTTCACTGGCTACGCGTGGACTCAATAGAAATGCAGGCATTTAATCAATTTCTTCTTGTACGTATGTACCTATACATATTTGTCCAAATCGATACTTTGCGACGGACCTCGCCGTGTTTTATAATATACGGTCGTATGATAAGATTTCGGGAAGGTAAACGCATATTATCCACTGGCCATCATATTGTCATATATGGTAGGTAGTATATGACAGATGCACATTTCGTTTAATCTCGCTATTATAACATGCTGCAGAAACACTGCAGTTGTTGTTTTCTATATTATATATAGTACGGTACAATCGGTAGATATAAAAATTCCATTGGGAAACTTTTCAATTATTTCGAAGTAGTCTTGTTTTTTTTTGTCAGTACTATTGAGTTCTACTCCCAAGTGTATTTAAAAAGTTGTCTTTAGTCGTAGACCCTCTTTTAAGTTCCCAAGATAAGATTAAGTTTCCCGATTTTAAGACGGATCGACAAGACTATTGATATTTAAAATAATTCTTTAAAGTATAAAATTAGTAAAAGTATCTGCTTATATTTAATTTAAAAGTAAAACTATCAAATACTTCCTAAATCCTAATCAATAGAAAAGATTAGATGACATTTTTGACAAAAGTACTAGGTACCGACGAAAAATATTCTTAACATCAAAATATTAAGTATAAAATATTATAAATGAGTTTCCCTTGTCATTTAGTTTAGTTAAGTCCATAATAAATAGAATATCATGAAAAGAAATTTCAAACCAAATACGAAATAGAATACACTTAAAAAAATATAAAAAAATAATATATTCTGTCTCTGTGTAATGTATACAATATATTTTATAAATTATATAAATCCTAATTATATATAATTGTTAGTTGTAAGAAAAAAGGTAATTATTTATGTAAAACTATTTTTTAATTAATGACATAATATCATATAATTATGACATCGATATAAAGATAGTACCTATTAGGATAACTGATTAATAGTATACTTTGAAGAGAAAGAAAATTCTACTGAGAAAATACAAAATTAATATAGCTACTTCCGTACGTCATAAATCAATATTTTATGCACCAACATTTAATTTAATATTATTAATATAATATTTAATAGATTGGAATTAAGAAACGTAATTATATTAATGATAAACACCAAGTTGTATGGTCTTAAATTAATTTCCATCTGATAAACATTACAGCGGGAGAAATTCCTGTTCTTTTAGTTCTTATTGTCACTACTTCCCCCGTTAAATTCTAAATAAAAAAATCAGTTCAAGATGCTTTAATTGAATCTTAACCAATTTTGTCTTACCTTTTACTTCCTACCTATAGACAATGTACATTATGTAAAGTATACAATAATATTAAACATTTAAACTTCCATTTATCTAAATTAAATTAAATGTATCAACAATGAAATGTTATTAAAATAAAAATAAAATATATTAATATAACTCATATAAAACTTTAATGTGGTTCACCCTCACCCAATTTTCGAGACTAATATCGTATTACAAAGTCTGAATTAAAAAATGTTTAGATCTCTTTTCATTAATATCTTCATCAATATGTATACATCCTATAGCTGCACACCAGTCACAGATAAATAAATAACTACAATAACTACTTTTGTAGTCGCGAAAAAAAAAGCGAAATGTGGATTTAGAAACAATAAGATCAACTTCTTTTCATTTGTTAAATAATGGACTTACCAAGAAATTTAAAAATGATACAATACATTTTGATTTGTAAAGACTATAGAAACATTGTTATCATTTTACTTCATTACGTCATGGTCAAAACGGAAAGCGTAATAATGTAATATTATATTACAACACACGCATATAATATTTGAGACACATTTTCTAAACAAGAAAACATTTCATCTTATAACACAAAATTATTATTTTATTTTTCACTATAGGCATATACAAACAATATCGAAACAGCTGATGACGAGAGCAGGTCACGTCAGTTTTTTTTTATTTTCAATCATTGTTTGAACTTCAAGTTGTCTGTTCAACAAGACAGACGGTTTTAATTAATTTTCAATTCAAGAGTTCACAAGTTTAATTCCAACGTTCAAAAATCAAAATAAAATCTGTCTACTTCAAAATTAGAGCACAACAGCGCTTTGACGAAAGTTTTTATAGAGTGATTGCACTGAAATAAAAATCACGAGTAACATAAACACGAGGAAATAAGAACAAAATGTTAAAATGTTAAGCTACGCCTAATATAATACAAAGCACCTATAGGAATAAAAATCTGCAATTCTTCAAATCAGTGCATTAACGGTTTAATTTTATTAAATTATTCATACACGGTTCTCCGGTAGTTAAGTAGGTATCTATTCTATGCAGGATTCACTACTTGATTCTTGTGAGTTATGATTTATTTATAAAATAAGCCACACATTTCAAAGTACCAAAAAATGCACGGCTTTCAAAATATTTATGCCACAATTTGTAGCAACGACAATATTGAAATCTCTGATGCTAGTAAATTCCATTTTAACAAAATATCCTTAGCACTATAAGGTAAATTCTGTTTCTGCACACTGAATTCGCGTTCCAAACATTTGAAGTGGATACTAGATAGGTAAATAATCTACATATACCAGACAAAAAATACTGTAATTCTTAGTTTTAGTATATAATAATAATCAATGTATTATTTTATTATAATACGCAGCCGTTTTACAATAACGATATCATCATACCCGACAACAATATATGTGATATCGAAAGCCTAGGTTTTTTCAAATCAACTTTTTTGTTTAAATCTGATTCACTAACAAATACTACTATTAATTTATACTACGATAGTCTCAGTGGCGTATTTACGGGGTAGATTAGAGAGGAATATCTCACCATTTGATCTTATTTTTTAGCTTTTATTTAATATATTTAATATATGATTATATATTATGTATAATTATGTTTTTTTAATTTATCCCTTTATCAGTAGTAACTAAAATGCTAGGACATTTGGTATTAGGGTGGTTATTGATAAATAAGATATATGTGCCTATTTTTGTATTTCGAGTGGATAGAGAAAAACTATATCGCCCCCCTCAGATAAATCCTAAATGCGCCACTATAGGTAGTCAAATATCTTATGGAATCGACTACTGTTGTCTGAATTTATCATCATTCATCATAATTGATAATACTATAGGTATTTAATTTTTTTTTTTTTTTTTATTAAGAAATCAAAAACAAAAATATTTTGTGCAACAAGTTAAATTGAACAAGAATTGATTAACTTACCTCCTGTAAGCTTATACAGCTTGTGTTGGAGATAGGGAGTTATGATTACTGCTAAGTATAGTAAAAATAACATGATCTAAATATATATAAATTTTAAAAATTTTAAAAATTAACCCAACATATTGAACAAATTCAAAATAAGAAGTTAAATTAAAGACTACAGAAAATATTTTTAATAGACAGGAAAAAAGTTTTATTTTATATAGAACAAACATTGTCGATAACTAAATAAATAAAATAAATTTAATAAATTAAGATAGATTAAAATAAATTAAATAAACTAAATAAATTAAATTATGTGTTAACTTTTTAAACGTTGTATAATATAATTTATTATCTTGGTAAATTTCTGTTTTCGAAAATCGAGTATTAATTTTAAATGTGCGATGGTAGTCCAAAAAAAAATTATTTATATATGTACCAACGTATAATATTTATTTAATGACGTATTTTTTTTTTATTTGTATAACTTAGTAAAGAAAATTTAATTTATATTGTTATTACTATAACTAACATATATAATCACAAACTATAGTCATTATTAATATCCACATAAAATATATTCAAAAAGACAAAAACACACGAGCAAGCAATTATAACTTATGTAGGTACGTTTTACGAAAAGTCTAAGAGCATTAAAAATAATTTTAAAGGCGTCGCTATAAAGTTTATCCATTTCTTGACTCCTCACCTTAAACTTTATAATTGGGTCCTTATGTCTGTTCTCACCACAAACACTGTGAATTGAGTGAAATATTTTATCGTTTATAGAGGAAACTCGAAATATAACTAAGTGGAATATATTGGTAGTCACATTTTAGTAATATGGCACAAAGTATACAATATACATAGGACTGTTGTATGAATTTGATATTATAATATACTCTGGCGACTTTGTACATCAAATATTAAGGTGTTCAAAATATTCATAGTAAACAATCACGGCGTACTTATAAAACCGCATAATATTATCCAATGATATAACTCGACTTTAAACAGTTTAACGGTCACATAGGTTTTAGGTATTAACATTTCGTTCAAGCACCTATAGAAATCAAATGTTTAAGAAAATATTTTAAATTACAAACATGGTAAAATAAACAGTCCACGTGTGGAAGTATCTCGTTTGGAGTTTTTAATTAAATCCACATGGCTGTATTAATAATTGTACCTAATATTATTATGACTGATTCTAACGGGTTTGTAAATCTAGACAATTTCTTGTAATTATACACAACTGCAGTTGCAAACTCCGACTAACATTTAAATATTAAATACTTGTAAGTTTTTGTTACTTTTTTTTAACATTAAAATTGTTTCAAAAGAAACTAAAATGTTTACGTTATATAATCTCACATAACTGTAGTCATAGGCGTGTCTATAAGATTTATTCACAGATGTGGCCAACAAAAATGTCATGTTAGATAATCTATGGAGTCAGTCCCCGTAAAAAAAACCAAAAATGTTTTTTTTTAGAAGTTGTTGCCTATACATCATACATGTATAATTCCTCACCCTCGAAAAATCAGTTAAACGCAAACTGATTTCTGAACTATTTTTTAAGAATACGATAGTATAGTAAATTGTTGCTCAATATAATCTATAAGAGTCGACGATAATTTGTATATAGCGCCCTGAAATCTAAATCCAAAAAAATTTGACTTAGTGCTACGTGATAAATATTTTACTAGCTTAGTAGTGTGATGTCTATGTTATTAAAATTAACTCGAATTTCTGAGAGAAGCTGATTTTGTAGGTATGAACATAAACACGTCTATGACCATTGCAGTCCATAGTACCTAGTCAATTTACAATTATTTTATGTTTTATTTATTTTATGAAAATTAAAACGTGTTTTATTTTATTTAATAACTAAAAGAATACTTATATATATATTTATATGATATACGAAAAGACATTTTTACTGGATATATAATATGTACGATAAACCAACGTTATTTATCAAGTATTTATAACATATTAAGATTGATTCTATCTGACTTTACTGATAATATTTAACAGTCAAAAATAATTTTGAGACGAGAGCGAATTGCAGTCTATATACTGACAGAAAATGTTGAACTAATTCGTTTACGTTTAACACGTCTTCTAACCATTAATCAATTTAATTGTATAAATAGTAATGTTGTATATCTACTCTCCGAGCGAAGCTGCAGAGCAGTTGTTCTTAATCATTACGTCAGCTTTGTGCGTACATAATACATATACTTATTAATAGTATATATCTATATATTGATAAAATGTAGATATAAGTACACTTGAGACGGCAAACAAGCCATTATCGTAGTGATTTCATTTTCTGGAATTATTTTATTCTACCAGTGATGAATTATTTATAAACAATTTAATATTTCAACGTTTCAACGTTTCATTTTAGATTTTGAGTATAGAGCAATGAATGTATTGATTTTACAACGATTTGTATGTGTGTATGTTTGTGTGTGTTTTTCTGTCTGTCATCAGCTATTGGGGCTGATATTGAATTTTTTACTGAATCATATTTTCTAGTAGATAGTAAAATTAGTTTAATTGATATTTTGCAGGGTAATCAAGAATAAAAAACTCATTAGATATCACCAGTTAATTACGATTTTTCATCAAACAATTTTCTTATTTTATTGTAATTCAAAAAAGAATAACCATAGATACTTAAATTTTCACTGAATGTTTATTTTATAATTTTAAAAACATGAAAACATTTTAAAAATATTTTAGCACGAAACTTACAATAATTAAGGTTTATAAAATCACTTTTTAAAAGTTGTACAAAATTGAGACCATCATTATACATTCTACATTAATTTGTTTGAACTTAACTACGCTTATCCATTAATGGTATAAATATTTTTTAACTCGTAGTATTTTAAGGAATGCAATTGAATAAAATACTTGAGATAAAAATGTCAGTTAGATATAAAAATAATGAACAAGACAAAATAATAAATGTTTATTAAATATTTTTAATATTAATATTCATATATTCTAATTAGTTTATTTTAACGATTTTTATAGTTTTATAAGAAATCTTTTTCTCTGTTATTTTAATGATTGAATAAAATCATATAAGTAAACTATTTTATATAATTAAATTAAGTATTAAAATATTTTAATTGTTTTGTATTGCATTGTAATCCTTTGTTAAAATAGTTTAATGTGCATTACGTATTAAACAAGATGGGATTTTCTATTTTGTGGTAAGCTTTAGATGACATGTGCTGTAAGAAAATGAAAAACTTTTGAAATAATAGTTTTCTTATCATTGTATCAAATAATCCCGAGCTAAATATAAAATAAGAAAACATCAACAATACAACGATGTGTTATTATTACAGAAATCTTGTACGTGATAAAAGTATAAATTAAAAAAAAAAATATTTCAAACCATTTAAAATATATTTATATTCATAAATCAATTACTTTTAAAATGTTATTAGTTATTACATTCAATAAATTCAATTAGATTAGCAATAATTAATAATTAGATCATGGTTTTAATAATAATGGCTATATGTATTAATAATGATATAACTATATATAATATTTTATAGTAGATTCGACTCGAAGGTTGAAAAAGGTTGAGAGAGGAGTTCTAGAGAGAAATAGCTAAGGGTAAGTACTCCTTTAATAGTGTACGCGTATAATAACAGTACCTATTTTATTATAATATAAATATTTAATATACCGTGTTTGATACTAGTGCCATAATGTTTTGCAAGTGAATGAGCAAAAGATGCTCAACTGGGTTCTCCCGATAAAATATCTACATCGAATAAAATATTGACCAGAAATTAAATATTATAGATCAATAATATATTTACCTAATTTGACGCACACAAATCAGTGACATTAAATGACATATTATGTATTACAACATATATGTACCGCGACGCACGCACCAATAGGATTAAACCATATATGCATTTCAAATTCATCATCGTTTTGCTGCCATATACTAATGCGCGCTGATGATGATAAGTTGTGGTTGTGGATCCAGAACGGCCTAACAGTGGGGGAGGCAAAGAATAATTAGTTTAATCCTGAAAACGGATGTTTCGATAACACAGGGACAGTAGAGATATACCTTCGAGAAAACCATATCGTAATTCTCTGTTCCTAAAACTGAACAAACAAAAGACCTCAGAAAGCTTATTCCACATTTCCATTGTTGGCTGATGCAGTGAAGAAACGTAAAATAAAATATTGTGTAGGTATATTGAAGAATTTTTAATGTTTATCGTAATAAAATGCACTTAAAATTTGTCACTCAAATATTATATTTCAATTTAAATTATATTACAAACCAATATCATGTACAAGTGTACAACTATATTATTATTATGTAAATTGTTCGATCAATTATAGTAGGAGCGAATATTTTCTTCAATCAAAATGAAACAAATGTGAAATGATTATACTAACTGCAGTAATGTATATATTTATTTATATTGAATTTATACATAGTATAGGAATGATGTAGGTATACTGTATAATGTATATAATACCTATAATTTAAAATATTATAGTAACCTAACGATATTTCATAAGTAATAAGTAATACCATATTATTAGATTTGATTAGTTGGTGTAAACTTATTATTCTTAAGTGACTTAGTACAAACAACTCGTACTTTAACGTATACTAAATTTGGTTATATTCAAAAACTGAACTATAAATCTTCCTTAGCCGACAAATATGTAATACATAATCATAAAAGAAGGCATAAGTAATAGAGTGAACTTATAATGCCAAGCGTTGTAAATTGCAATTCTAATGTGTAATAGTAAATAGAAATACAATAAATACAAATTGTTCAAATAAAAATCTATCTATTTAAAATATGTTTTTAACGCATTGAAAAATTAATTTAAAACATGGTAATAAATATTTTTTAGTACCTTAAATTTTACATTTAAAAAAAAAAATTAATTGATTATTAAGATTTTTGTAATTGAATTGTCATCAAGGGTCATCGCAATATTCCTAAAGCTTCTAACGCACCATGGAAAATAATTGGACCTATTCAACTCTCGTACAGCCTGTGATCAGTTAAATATTAATTTTTAAACGGATCTGCGAGTTAATCGAAAGTAATAAGTTGTATTGAAGATTAAGAACTGTACTAAATCAATGATGGTTGACGGGTTCTATAGATGTTATGTATGTTAAACGTCTTGGGCAAAGTTGAAACACATTAAAATGTGATTTCACAAGCAACAAATTGCAATTGAATGAAAAATATAAAAGTATTTCCATGGTCGGGTTCGTTTTAATTCAATTACAATTACCATTACAACATGCTCCGACCTCGACCGTGGACAAAAGGGGGTGATTTATCTGGCACAAAGTCGTTTATTCCAGACCCTGTGGCTGTTGTCGCCTGCACAATCGTGCAAATGAAGTTCCAAAAGAAAGCACATTTTAACACGAAAATTTGTTTTGTATTTAAATTTAGACCTGAATCCTGGGTTACAAATAACACTATACCCACCTATTGATTATTTATCGTTATTTATTATAATACCCAATGGAAATTTAAATTACGCGTAGGATAAATGTTGTCCTCGATGACCAATTACAATATATGAATATAATATTATGATAATTTGTATTATGTTGATGTTATAGTTTATGCGATAGTTTTTTGAATTCTGATGTCCATGACATTTTACACAATTTTTTAGGTTCATTCGAATATTACAATAGTTATAATATTATAGCGGTGGTTATACCTTTATAATAAAATATCTTTATTTTCAAGTGAAAACGAGATGCAATAACCTATAAGTACGGTATCTAAACTAAACTAAAAGTTATCGACCGCAATGGTTTTCGGTCGTAAATATCAGATACAATGTCACATTATCGATTGAACGTGTTCAATTTACCTACGTAACTTTGGAAAATATAATGTTACAATAAATTACACTAATAAATGGAAACGGATAACGTATGTAATATCTATTGAGTTGTATTTGTCCAAAAATATTCAAGTATATGAATAATTACATAGAACAATTGTCAATTATATAAATATAATATAACATATTAAGCTATCCTTAAACATAAATTATGTTCCAACTGTCTCCTTCGACCTTCGCTCAGAATCGTTTTTCGTATATACCTATAATGATTTGTCATTGAATTTTAATTCAACACATCCAATAGAGAGCAGACCTACTCAATGATGATAGGTACATTCGTAACCTACTATACATCAGTGAGCAGAAACTATAGTTCAACAATTTTGTTTCGATTTGGTTTCCTATACTTTGCTACAATTATACTGCAGTATACATAGTTTTTAATTACTTTAGTCTTTGAATAATGATCATATTATTTCTATGCTAACTATACCAAGTGTTTTTTTTTTTTTAATGTACCTACCTGTCCCGTCCCCGACGGTGTTTCGCTGTTCTGAATGATAATTTTGCTCATCGTTATTCGGTTTATAACAAACAAAACAATTTAGAAAAAAAAATTAAAAAGCTGCAACATAAAAGCTACAGATAACTCCTATTTGGACACTGTCATTTCTCAAATACCGTAGTTCATTAAAAGGAAAAAACATACAATTTTACTAAAAAGTCAGAATGATTACAATTATTTCGCAATCGCATCAGACAAAATGACTGCGGAAACATTGAAAACAAGAGCTATATAATTACAACGGTTACAGTATTACTTTATGAATATTCTAAAACGATATCTTTTGATAATTTAATAGTAATGGTGCTGACAGTTCCTGAAATTAATACTGGTTGTAATAAATGTAATATAAGACATATAATTGAAATGACTACGGATAGTTTACGGACGAATTAATAAAAAAATAGGTATATTTATGATTGTAACCTGCTGATATTTCAAACTAACCAGTTAATACTTAGTCCTTACTAAAATATAAATTGTATTTATATCTTCACAAAAATAGTGTTATTAATTATATTTTGTTCTGGTATAAATGTATTATAAACGTCTTTAAAATTTAAATTAAAAAAATAATAAATAGGTAATACATATTTAATATCTATTAGAATATATTTAATATTTATTTTTTTTTTTTGATGTAGGTAGATTGTTTTCAAAAGTATTTAATAACTCTTTAAAATGTATATTTTAATTCTTCCTAGTCCTATAATATAGCAATTTGAGTTAAAAGAACAAATATTATAGAAAATATAAACATGATGTTCTGTTAATGAATAGTATCCTCTTATCGTAATTTATGTTTTGTATATGCTTTTCTCTATGTTCTCCTTATTCTATATTACTTATTTTTTTTACTTTATTAGCAGATGGAATATATTTTAAATAATAAAAATATATATTTATAAATTCTACATAATTGTGTGTGATTTCATGGTATTCCAAATATTTTTTTTCGACAAAAACAATAAAAAAAACTCATATTAACCATTATATAACATTGTAATCTGTTATACCTATACACCTTTATTTTAAAATGTATGTTTGTTTGTTGACTGCTTAACTGCTAATACAATTTACAAGACCTCAGCATGAGAGACAATGTTGAAAAAAGTTACATTTATATATAGTGGACGCTACTAAATAATGAATAATTTTAGGACAACACAATGAGAAAAAGCTTATTTCCTTAGCTATAAGACTGCGTCTTTGTAAGATAATTCCTAGAAGCTTCGACAGTATACAGTATATATAACACCATTAGGAGCTTAAACATATAAGACTTATGTACGTCGAAAATCAACTGTTTGATTTTCAAAACTTTCTGGCATTCAAAATAACAGCGACATCATAAATATACTGATTATTTACTAGCCATATATTTAATGCTAAACAGACTTACAGAATTTAGATGAATCCAATAAAGATTTAACAATCACACAGCTCAAATGACAAAGTAAAAATATAAAATAAAAATTATTTCTTATTAAAATAAAAAATTATCCTATTGTTGTGTGGTGTGTTTCTTAAAGGGATAAATGTATTCATTTAACAATGATACATATGTGTTTTTTTTTTTGTGTGCGACTGTTATAATTTTTTAGAGCAGTAAAAATTTATATTTTTTCAACTTTATAAATGCTTAAGTATTGTATCTATTTCTATTTAAGAAATCGTTTCTATTTAAGAAATTGTTGCACAAAAGTTTTAAATCCATGACCAAAACTTAGGATAGACTATTTTAGATACTTTATGATAGACTTTTTTATCCACAAGGTGTTTCAATGTTTCATACTGCTGTGATACGTATTTTAATACTTTGTACAACTCCTTTTTTATATATATATAAACTTCTTCTCTGTCTTTTACTCTATTATGTTCTATTTTATAAGTATAATTTTGCTATACTATAATTTTTTATAGTCTACCAGAAAATAATTTAAAATAATAAAAAACGAACTAATTCTGAAATTAAAAATTGATTGATTTATAAGCAATGCCAATGCCAGTTTTTTTGTATTTTAATGTTTTAATTAATCTAAATTCCATAATTTTTAATATTATTTTTAAAAAAAGGTTTGACGAGAGATAAATATGTTAGGACTGCTGTCGAATATGAATATGTAATAAAAGTAAACATCACGGTGTTGCGATACCACAATAATTATTATAACTTGACGGACGTTATCCTGTCAACAGATGTTACAACGTGTGTCTACCAAAATATGCAATCGGCTTAATGTGTCGAAACTCAAAAACCTCTTTAGTGGACGTGTCTGGGACCTGTTATGATAACGCGATTGAAATAATTTATTATTATAGTTTATACAAAAACACTTTGAATATTTTTCTCGTCGGTCGTTAAATTTCATTGTTTTTAATTTGTTAGGGTGGATTGTCTAAAATTGTAATTTCTTTGAATCAAAAACGTGGTTAATAAAGCATTCATTTAAAATCACAGAAGTACTTTTGAATAGCTAATTTTGTTAAAATATTCAAATGTAATAGAAATTAAAATAAGCAAAAGTAAAGCTAATGAATGATCAATTTTATCATATCTCAAGACCAATAAAAATATATTCAAAAGTCTTAAATAAATAACTATTTATTCAATCAAATTTGAACAAAAATTAAACTTAGCCATTCAGAAATAAAAATACATTTTGATCATATATAACGCTTAGAAAGCTGCTTTGAAAACGAAACGATAATGACTCAATCACCCTAAATAGTTTAATTTAATACGATTATAATTGAAATATATAAAACAAATCAATTCATATTAGATCAATTCATGGACTTTGTTTTTATTTTTGTTATTAAAGTAATTACGCTGATTATAGTTAGGTACTATAGTTTAAAGAAACTCAGTTTACTTTAGAAACTTTTACGAAATATTTTGACTCTTTTTTTAATATTCAAGTTTTTCCTTTGATTAACATTGCATTACAATACCTACTTTACTATCATATATTCAAATAATCATATTACTAGATAAAATCGTCTAACGCGATCGATGTTGAAGCTCGAATTTCTGTGTATGGTACCAATACTATCACAAAAAGAATTTATTTTCGTAAATAGAGAATTCAGCAGAAAGAAATTTTATAACGGAAGCGACCATTGCAATTTGCCCCAAAGGATCAGAAGACTAAGATGAACATAAAGTCTATGTGAGTGCTGAGTACAGTTACGCTAGCGTAATAAAAACCTTAAGGCAAAAGTTTCCCTGGGGCCAAATTTTCGTTATTTTCTTTTTTTTTTTCATTTTTATAAATCTAGCTCGAAATTCACAAATCCACACAAACCTTTTGTAGCTTGTTTTCTGTTTTTTGATGACTGAAACTTTTCACACCAACTTTCCCTTCGTTTTTAAGTCCATTGTGCTACACAAAATACCCATTTCTTACCACATTGTAAAAACTACACGATGAGACAAAATTATATTATCTACTTTGATGTATAATGGACTATATAGGTTTCACCAGAAATCCTTCTCCTTAGAGTTTAGTTTCGAGAAAACAAAAAGCAAATGGCTACCTTTTCAAGGGGAATAGATTTAAGACTATCCTTTTTATGGAAAATGACAATTGAAGTTCCCTCTAGAGTTTATTTTAAATTAATTTAATTCACTCTATAGTATTTAATCATTGGAAAAACTGTATATTCTTATGATAATTATTTTATTAAATACCTACTTATATTATATAAAAAGAAAAATTATTATTGCAAACACATTATATTATAAGTGTATTACATACTAATGTATCAGCTGCTAAATTAGTTATTAAAATTCGCATTCGAATATTAAATTTAAAAGTCTGTGTAGTACACAGTACAACTACTCTATTAACGTATAAGTACAGTTTTAATAGGACCAATAATTCAATAAAATCTTATACTTTATTTATAAAAAAGTGTCAAATAAAACTTAAAACATAATTATAAAATTAAGTAGCTATTCATTTGAACAATATATTGATTAATTCTTATTATTTAAGTTAAGTAACATTATAGAATAACTTTTACAATAAATTGTGGTGTAAAGCTATATTTAAAAATGTCTAATTGGTTTAGTGACCGGAGACAGTTGATTCAAATATAGTATACTATATAATAAAGGGTGTACAAAATTATCTTTAGTAAGTATACACCTAGTATATACCTAGTATACATATAATACATTTATTCCACGAATATTCTCTAAACACCTCAAACTTGATAATATTTACGCTAGGTCTCAATAGAACCGAAATTATTTGATGATAATTAGTGAAACATTGTACTTGGTACTTAAAATAGACTTAATTGGTTTTAACTAAAATATAATATCAATATGCACTGCAATAATTAATATATTATCGATTTATTATATTTCAAAAATGATGTTCGATGTTTTATATTTTTGTTTCTTATTGGAATTGATGTATTTACTGGTAAAGTGTAAATAATATATGCATCTTATATTTATTAATGTCATATCAATAAGTTTTCTTACTTTTTGAGTTGTATTTATAAAAGTAGATGTATGAAACATATACAATAGTATATCAAATGGTAAAATTACTTAAAAGCTGAAGCTGTAAATGGCCGTAAATTATTTGATATAATAGTACAAATTTTACCTGGTTTTACACATGACATTCCACAAAGTCCATCACAAAGACAATGTTTTTTCTTGCTTTTACAATCTTCATCAGACGAACATTTTCGTAAACATGATTGTCCCTGCAAAAAATATATTTTGTTTAATAAAAAGTTATATTTAAATAAATATATCTATCTGATGAAGGAAGTAAATGGATTTCAATTGAACTTTCCTAGATAATAACCATCGTATGTCAAGTTGCATAAGATATTGATGAATTTAATGATTTACTAGAATTTAATGGATGAACCATGCACCACTAAATCATGTTTGAGGGACCATTAGCTCAACTATTGGTTCATTAAAAATTTAGTGATTTTTGATGTGACCCAGAATTAGACTGATATATTTTATATTTAGATGTCGAATAAATAATAACACTTGGAGTACCGTATGAAAAATTAAAAAGTAGTCCCTTATTACTTCAAGAAAATGAATGTACCAACAACATAATAGATGGATCATATAATAGTTCATACTTGGTGTTTAAAATATTAAAATTATTTTTTTGGGTTACCTAGGCACTACTTTTTTTTATAAATGTTTAATTTTAGATTTAATTGTAAAAATATAACAAAAACTACTTCAAATGAAGGTTATAGTTTTTTAATAGCAGATTATTTTCTTTTGATTATTGTACTTAAAGAATCGTGATAAAAAGTAAATAAATATTTAAAATAGGTAAACCGAGTTAAAAATATTAGTAAGGTAAAAGAATATGAGGGGCCAAGCCTTGTGAAAACAGTACATTATACAGCCCACAGTGCGTCGTTGCCAATACGGAGAAAAAAATGAAAAATACAATTAACATAAAGGTTTGTAATTATTATCGTCTGGTTTCTTTCATAAGGTTTCAATACCTTCTATAAAATAAATAAAAAGTTAAATTATATCAAACACAATTTTAGTAATGAAATTCATAAAATAAAATGTAAATCTATAATATTATAATAATAGATACCCTTAGTGAAATCTAAATTACTTAAAATAATATAAAATGAAAATTTAAAATTCCGATCATGGAATAAGTTAATATATTTATGATTTAATTTTAAATTGCAAATTTTATTTTAAAATAATGACAACATCAAGAAATAAAATTAAAGTACCTATATAATGTGGTTGTTTGTGTAATCATTGTTTTATAATACATTTAATAAAAACCAAACAATCATGAACAATTTAATAAGCAATACAATTTTAATCTATTTATATAAGAGTTCTTAATCAATTATTTTAGAAATAAATAGATATAATTACTATATATTAGTATGTAATATTATTATGCATGAACTTTAACAGAATTCGTCAACAGACTCATTTTTATCTAAAAATGATTAATAAAATAAAAATAAATAAATAAATATCAAAAATATTTGTTTTCATGACAGTAATATAATTATTTATGTTTTAGTTTTCCAATATAACTAGTGTTTCTATGGAATAAAATGAGTTTGTAAATTAAGCTCTAGAAATAATATTTCAATTATTTTTCTACATTTAACCATTGAGTATATACAATATAAAATCAATGGCACATAAATTAATTTTGTATTCGGGCTTTTTACGATTTATCATTAAAATAAACTGTAAAATAGTAAATGAGAGTATCTAAATGTGGTAGTGTTTAAATTTAAATAAAATGTTTTATTTTTTATTCATCACTTACTTTTTATAATTTAATTTTCTACGACTCATAAGAACATGAATAAAGGATAAAATTATAAAGTTTCAAAACAAGTAGATAGATACACAAAAATGCACTTCTTCATCAAAGCGAAAAAAATATTAATGAATTCAGTTTTTTTTACACTTATTAGTTATTCTAATACATATTAAGTAAAGATCATCTAAACAAAATAAACACAACTAATTGTTTTTTATGGGATTTAACATTAACCTAAAAAAAATATTATTCAATCAATTGTTTTAATTATTTTTAAAGTTCAAACAATAATAAAATATGCTCATTTATTGATGATATATTGATAAAATATTGATACCTTATAATATATAATAATGATAATAATAATAACATAAAAACTTTATAATTGTATCCTTTATTGATGTTCTTATGAGTCGTAGAAACTTAAACTGTAATAATTAAGTGATGAATAAAAATAAAGGATTTTATTTAAATTTAAACACTACCACATTTAGATACTCTCATTTATTATTTTATAGTTTATTTTAAATAAAAATTATTGTTATTATTATAAACTACACGAAATGTAAGAAAAAATCAAAAAAAAAATAAATAGTTTTATTTAATCAACATGTACCCTTTTCAAAATGTTGTACTCTGTTACAGCAAATTATCAGCATTTCCTATTTTTACTCCACGAATGTACAGGTACCATAGGCGTATAAACGCGTATGGTACACGAAACATTTTAGGAAGTAAGGTATACAATATCGATTTTAATTTATATCATGTATTTCTTACATCAATCAGAAATAATATTCAGTATGCGACTAATTATTTTTAAATGTCAGTCTTCTGACAATAATTATTTATGTGTCTCTTATACAAAGTTCTCAATAATTTAACAACATTTGAAAATTATTTTTACGATTTTTAAACGGCATCAGAACTGTAGTTAAATGTGTAACAATTTAAAATTTAAAATATTTAAAAATTCCTAAAAATATTGTTAACCATACTTTTTTTTACTTTAATACAACATCATTATATCCTTTAGCCATATAAATAAATATTGATGGACCTATATTTCAAAATATTTAAATATTGCTTAGGACTATATTAAATAAATAATACCATGAATGCAGCTTGCTCTTCGTTTCTGGGACATTCGGATGAAGGTAGCTTTCTTGGATTTTTGTAGGCCCGATCATCGTCATCGGCTTTTACATCGTCCTCTTCTGTGTCTTCATCATCAATGTCATCAACATCGTCTAGATAATATTGAACCGTTGTGCCATTGTATGGTGTATAACTTTGGTACGATCTTTTGGCCATTTCATTCGATGGCAAGTCTATATTGAACATAATATATTAAAAACAAAATATAATGTGGTATAATCGCTTATTATAAAACAAACATGTCGGTGCATTACTTCAATAAAAGAAATAATTCTCAACGGCTATTTTACACAATGGTAAACTTATAAGAATAGTTTTCATTGTTCTAATATTTTAATATTTTATGCTACGACAATTAAAATTTATTTATCCAAAACAAAAACACCCAAGTCACACCATTCTATTTTATATCTAATGACATTTTAATTTCAATTTCAATAAAATCTGTGTGTGTTTGTGTGTGTATTATATTATATGACATTTACGTATTGTACGTATACAGTTAAATTTATATTTCAGTCTTTCCAATTTATAGTTAATTGGTTTCAAAATCTGACTATTATACATTTGATATAATTATATTATACTCGTGTGATGTATATATAATATAAAAATCACTAATCAGTGAATAATTACTAGCGTCAGTGAACACAAAGAGACCGATTACAAATACTATGTATACCTACAGCTAAAAAGAAAAATGTTGATGTGTGTTTACTGTTTACTGATGAACAAGCATGTTGTAAAAAATAAAAATAAATTGTGATGTATTGTTCTTTATACACTTAGTTATACGAACAAACAGAGAAATATATGATATGATAACCGAATGAACAGGGACATAAAATGAATACGTTTGGACGAGTCTTTTGTGTTGTTATCAACATACAGGCTTTTTAAGCAGTTAGATAAAATACATTATCTGTTTGAACAATTAAAAATATTGTTTTGGAAATAACCAAACATAAATAAAAATTAGTATTATATTAATATATGATACGGAAATTGAAATTATTATCTGTAAAATATTAGTATTTTACAAAAATAATTAAACGTTTTTATATTTTTAACTAACATATTATTATATTAATAATATGATATGGTATCTTTTTTATATGCACAATATACACATAAATTATGTACACATATTATATAAAGACAAAACGCATTTAGTACCATTTTAAATTATATTGACTGGAAAATTAATATAGGTACTTGCATATTTATTAATTTAAAAGCTATTTATTTTTATATAACAAACACTAATTGTATTAAAATAATTATGACTACTAATTTCTTAGTTTTCTCAATATTCACATTGATTAAAAATACCAAAAATCGGTAACCATCTGACAAAATTTAAATATAATGCTAAATTAATGACATCACTTATTTTATATTTTATACATAACTCAATTAAAATTGATTTTTTCAAATTAATTTACATAATAACTAATTACCTATTTGTAGGCGTTTAGCATATTGATAATTCTAACATTTTTATATTTAGAAAATATGAAGATCCTTTTAACTTTAATTAATTATATTTTAACCATACCTATTAAGTGAATAAAAATAACTTTAGTTGAATATTAATAGAAAATTCATCTACATGCTGCAACGATCCTATTATAATTTTAAACTATAGTAAACTAAAAAAAAAAATGGTGATCATATAATTGATAATAATATACTTTTTGATTCATTTTTAAATAAAAATAAAACATAATGTTTGTACAGAATAGAGTTTCAATTTAATTAATTCTATAAAGTTTTTTCTTAAGCAAATAAAGTACCTACCTACAATTGAGATATATCGCTCTGTAGGGAGAAATTTCGCAAACGATCACAATTTATTTATCCGTTTCTTCACTCGTGTCACGTTTGCAAAGCTTTTAAATAGATGTATGAAATATTAAAATGTAGCTATAAAAATTAAATTGTCATAATGTTTGCAATTCAATAATGGTTATTGATAAATCATAAAATAAGACTGCATAGTAGGTATAGTTAGAGTAAAAAAAAATGTTTGTTAAATGAAAGTACATAATAATACTGTAGTTTTAACGTGAATTGAACATAATATGTTAAAAGAAAAATTTACGCCACCACGCCATTTTTTTTCAACAATATTATACTCCAGGTAATAATAAAGTCAAATATTTCCCGACAAGACCACTATACTATTTAATAAATATTTCGGAAAATGTCATGGACAGTGGTAAGACCCACTTGTACTTCGTGTTTATAGCAGATGATTGTCATCACTTATAACTTATAAGATATATTATATATAGTGACTATTTTAGTGTAGTGTGTTAGTGTGTACATAACTAAATTTTGTACCTAAACAATTTACGAGTAAAAATCCACGTTGGTTACTGACGTGTGTACCTACCTACTACTCAATCGTAATATCGATATATAACGTTTCAAAAATAGTTATAAAAAGCAGAATAATAAAGAACATAAAATACAAATTATAAATTAAATAATATAATATTACATTCAACCCCCTGTTCAAAAACAATGGAAACTAAAAATTCATATGAAAAAGAGAGTTTTCTTTGTTTTACGTAACGGTTTTTAGTTTATTAGCGGAGCGATGAATGTATTGATTTTACAATGATGTGTTTTTTCTTATAAGGAGGTACCTATATAGTCGAAATAATGCTTCGATTTTCATCTTCAGTATCATGTTCGATGGGAAAGTGAATGTTTTACTGAACAGTAAAAAATAAAAATGCAGTAAAAATGCTTGGACTTTCTTCAATAGCATATTTCTGATAAGAAAGTGAACCAACTAGGGTACTTTCGGGGGTCAAAATTAAAAAATTCCCAATAGTTTTCAAAAGCTCAGAGAAAATCGAAAGAAAAATCGAGGAAATAAGGTAATACTTACAAGGCTCCTGGTATATTACTAAAATAGTAATTGAAAAATATTAAAAATACATAGGTACATTTTTTTTTATAAGCATTTAAAGTTCAACAATTTAAAATTTAAAAATGATTTTGTACCTAGTTAAATATTTATAAAATATTCAAATGTTACAGCTAAGGATTGAAAATTTAAGACAAGTTTCCACGTATAAGTAGGTTATTCTGTAACGACTGTAACCAAAAAATATAAAAATGTAAACTCTCAAATTTGTTTTTAGTTATTTTATGATCAAATTTGGACGAAATTGCGTATTATTTAACCAAGAATAACGATTTTAGTTATTTTGTTGTAATTTTATAATATTACTTCAACTTACCGGCTACCATATTAATAATTAGAAATAACAATATAATTAATATAATATAAAATATCTACACTGACAAACCGTCTCAGCTCAGAATCGTTTTTCGTATACAATGATATCATATCATTGAATTCAAATTTAATACCATCCAATAAACAGTGACCCACTTGTAACCTACTGTACAGCAGAGTGGCATCCACTTACCCCTTTTTTATATATGCATTTTAAGTTCAAATTTTAACAAAATTTATCAAATTGTTAATTTAAAAATAATTTTGTAGTTAAAATGTATAAAATTTTCAAATTTTATATCCAAAGATTGAAAATTTAAAATAAGGTCTTACGTAATTATTTTATTCACAATAATATCATAAAATATACTTAGTAATATATCATAAGCTGACTGACCATCTTCGCTCAGAATTCTTTTCGTATACAAATATACAATGATATATTTTATCATCGAATTCAAATTTAACACCATCCATTACAGTGACCCAATTGTAACCTATACTGTACAGCAGAGCGACACCCACTTGCCCAACTTTTTTTTATTTGACTAAATAAAGGGTATGTGTCCTCTACATAATTTTAGTTACCCCAGTATTTAGCCTCTAGTTGCCAGTATGCCTGTACTTTTACTACGGTACGAAAATCTAGATACCTGTTTTCGATATATATAATTAGTCTGTACCGTTAGGTTAGGTTATCTATTGAATTAAATCTGTGTGGTTCTTTCATCCTTGTCGATAAAAATCAAATTTTCAACATTCAAGCGAGAAGATTGTAAATAAAAAAAGGTCCAAAAAGGACCGTTAGTGTCCTATAGTTAGTAAGGTTAGGTGTTAGGTTAGGACTGGCATTGTGCCCTATATCTTTTTCTCTGTCTATTTTTCAAAACCAATAAAATAAACAGTAAATCGTCCGTTGGTTTCAGTCCAAACAATTTAAAACGATAGTGTCAAATTCACACACGATTTTCAAACCCTTACATTACGTTCACGCAAAAAAATGACTTTTGGAACAGATTTGTACATGTTTACTGAACATATATATAAAACCTTAAAACAATTTCGGGTACACTAAAAAAAGCTATCTCACAAGCTTAAAAAACAAATCTGCCTTATACCCGAATTTACAATAATTAACGAACAAATAATAAATAATATATTTTACTACATTTTTCAAGTGCAGTTGTGTATACCCTAATAAATACTGAATTCTAAATAATAAATCACATAGATCAAAGAGAGATTGTGAAGAACTACCTAGACACATCATATATTTATTTTTAAATTGATATTGATGGATTATAATAGTGAAACGAAAAACCCTGTTTTTTCTTCAATAAAATACTTGGTAATGATACTTTGAATTTCCTATGTTACATAAGTACCTACCTATAATTGACATTTAATAACAAATTGGTAGGTACGCAATTGAAAATGCAGTGGTCGCCTCCACTTAATGTAATGACTTTGGTACTAGACAAAGCGGATACCTACCTAACATAAACCAACGGATAACTCTAATAAACGAAAGTTAAAGTATACACTAAACGTATTACAGCTCGTACTTACACATTTGTGAACAATATAGGTAGGTATAACTACAATTAACCTTGCTTATGACAATCGTTGACCCCTTATTTAAAACAGCGAATTATATATTAGGTATATTTAAAAACAAACTTCAATAATAATAATTATTATTTACCAAAAAATATTTTTAAGAACTTAAATACAGCCAATATAGGTATATATTGACCTATACCTATGGAAAGGAAAAATATTAATTCGTACCCTTGCAATTTTGTATACAAACATGTCTGTTTAAACTAAACCTTTTTTAATTAATTTTTCATGGTTTGACATAATTTATAAAATTAAAATAATAATATTAACAGTTCTCATTAGATAATATTACACACAGATAATATTATACACTACATTTAACTATTTGAGACAGTAAAACGAGATTATTGTTCAACATTCAATATCTAAAAAGTATTCTTACATTTTGATTTTTCTAAATTATACCTTTAAAAGCACTTAAGCACACATACTTACAACATTTTATTTTAAAATTACTTTTTTTACTTTATACATTTCCACTAAAATATTTTAAATCATTCCTTCATAAAAAAATATAACCATAAATATTTTAAATAAGAAGTAAACAATTTAAATAATACATTTTTTTTTACAAATGACAATCGTAAAAAATTAATCATATTACAATCTGGGAGTATAAGATACTTATATTTATTTTATAACCATACACAATCGAATTAAATGTTGTTGTTTTATAACACGCGATGTTTTGAAATATAAAAATTAAAGACTATTCTATTCGAAAGTTTTAATATTAAAATATCTTACAATAAGACGATATGGTTCTAAAAATAAAGGAGAATTGTTTTTTTTATATCTAAATTAATACAATTGTGTGGAATTCACATATGTATCCAGTTACATTATAATATAATGGTATATATTTTTCCAAATAAAATACAATTTAAATTGTGAATGTGTGTAATTGAATTCATCGTGATTTCTTAAAATATACACACATTAAGCCATTTAGGAATTATAAATGATTGATGGATACACAATGTTATTTAATAATGAACTTCATATTCAGTAGGTAATAATTAATTTTTTACAATCACCGTGTTCAATCGATAACATAATTATTCTATGATTGTGTGGAAAGTGCATACACATTTTTTTAAATTATTTTTTATATTTTAAGCAATTCAAGTACAAAATAGAAGCACGTTATAAAGGAACACGGTATTACATTTATAACTCAATCATAGTTTATTCAATCATCGATAATCGTTTTATCAATTTTTGATATAATCTATACAGTCTGTGAAATAATTAAATTAAAACTTCAGTCAAATACATGATGTATTAATGAATAAAGAACATCTCTGACGAAATGAAAACATATATTTATAACGTGGGGAATTTCTCAAAATATATAAGTTGGATCTACCCCAAGTATTACATTTATTTTTTACAACATTCTATAAACCTGTATTTACGGCCAATAAAACATTTGTTATAAAATTTGTTATTATATCGTAATAATTATATAGTTTATTGATGTATTATATACAAAAATACGAAAACTTATGGTAAATAAAATCTGTTCGTTGTATGACGAGCACGGTGCACGTTTGCACGTTCGCACGTTTTAATAACTACTATTATAATAAGCAATAAGAATTAAATACATTTGTGCGTGCGTATATAGGTAGTGTTTTGATTTGTTTATTACGTGTTAAACAAAGACTTAATATTATATTGTTATATTATTATTGTAAACAAATAAGACATTAACATAATTTACAGAGTATTTTTGAACAACCATAATTATTATATTGTCCGGTAAAAACAAATAATTCGTAATAGACGTACCTACTCTAATAAAAAAATTAATAAAAAACATTATCGTGCATTATGTACGATAATAATATTATAAATATAATTATAACACCACGCACACACATTCAAACATTATTATATTATAACTATATAGTGTATTATAAATATATTATACTTACACGTGTGACAGCCGACGACGGAGACGAACGCTACGAGGATGGCGAAGACGAGCGTCATGGTCGCGATGGAGATCGTCACGGAATCCCGTCTAGTCGTAGTACTTGTTGTAGTAGTAGTGGTAGTAGTAGTTGTTGTAGTAGTAGTGTACACTGCCGCAACATTATCCTCCCGAGCAACACTGAGTCAACCCCGTCGGTCGCCGCCGCCGCCGCCGTCGCCGACGTACACTCGCACGTGATCCACCGCCGATCGTGCTCCGCGGACCGCCGCTACACTACCACACCGAACCGCGGTACACCCCCTTCGGCGTAAGTAGTTGTACCTACGTGGGTACCGTCCTCGGGATTTTCAAAATACGCGCAAGGTTTTTCGAAACGCGAATCATTATCCGATATAAAACGCGCAAATAGGTTTTTAGTTTTTAGGTTAAGCGTAATATAGTATACAAATAATACTATACCTATATAGGTATATAGGTACATTCAATAAATAAGAACAATGTTTCAAAATGCATTTAAAAACGTCAAATGTATATGTATTTAATGGAATACCTATTTACAGATGTCCTGTATGTGGTCTCTTGGTCATACCAACTACACAAAATATAGATGGAACTAAAATACATTTCATATTATGCTTATCCGTGTTGTACCTAATTGCAGACTCCGCTAATTTTTTAACTCCTATGTGGTTGATGATAATGAGGGTACGTACACGGTATATCTTTAATTCATCTCCAAAAGAATATTAGTCACACAGCGTAAGGTCAGGTGACCTATATAGGGAGCCAGGTGTATGACCATAACTAACCGTCTTTGTTTCAGATCAGTTCATATAGGTCCTCACTCCTCTATAGGAAGACCCTAACTGGTTAAGTCTTATTCGTTTCGTCGTTGACAAAAAACGTAGTATTATTGTACAATATAAGAGTAGTTAATTATTATTTATCACTATTGTTATAGTATATTTCAATATTTGTAATAATTGTATATACAATAGGTATAATAATAAAATATAATCAAATTAAACATTGTCACTTTCAAGCTCCTTCTGCGAATTTTGACTTTTTGAACAAATAGTAGGTTATTATGAAATATGAATTTATATTAAATCTAAAAGACATTCCTTAGGATATCCCATTAGATATCTAACTTATACAGGGCTTAAATTTTTTTTTTATAATACTCAAAAATTAAAACCAATAAATTACATAAATATAATCCCTAATCTTTATTTACGAATCGATTTAAAATTAGCAGGTATGTAAATTATCACAATTTAAAAATATTAATATCTCACTTTGATATTAAAATGATATGTACAAAGTTTGTACTACACACGCAGATAATGTTCTTACCTTAAAGTTTTATAAGAAATAAATTAACTCTAGTATACCTACTATATAAAGATAACAACAGAAGATTGATTCTGCTAAACGCAAATTTTTTTTATAAAGCTACGTTGCTCTTTGGTTAGAGGAGAAAATAAATAGTTTACTGACATCCTCTATCCTCATATAGTTCTCTGCTTTTCTTTACAAAATTGTTTTGCAAAGAAGTCTTTCTTTTCTGAACTAAGGTATTTTTCAGTTCTAAAAATCTAAAACAAATTAAATCATGTTATATAAGATCCAAAATAACAAAGTAACGCTTAAGTCTTCGGCAAATATTATAACAACTGAGTCGCCTTTAATGGATAAATTTAATTATGATGATGTAATCAATGCATTTACAATCAAAAAGCTCGACATAAAGGAAGTTGATTCAAAAATATATTGCTCAGTTTTTATATATTTTAAAATACTCTTGATTATAAATAATTATCAACAACTAGAACCTAATGTCTATAATACAAATTTAACGAATTCTGCGTTATCATCGCTTTTTTTATAAATAAAATATAGATTTATTTTCATGTGATAAAGGAGAGGTGAAAATCATTATGACCTAGAATCTAGATCAACAAATCTCTTAATACTTATCTCGTCACTCTAATTTATTGTAAACAACAAAACATCCTAGTTTAAAAAAAAATTGTTTATTAGATTATTATTAAACTATGAATTATTGTTATTTTATATCTTACATTTTATCGAAGTATGTACTTCACCCACTCAGTTATTGATAATAGGCAAATTACCGGGTAATTTATGAAATAAACGTTTAATAAATAATATTGTTTCTATTTATCCAATAGAATGGATAGTGTTCAACTTACACGGTTAATCTATACATTATCCGTCTCTCTTACCTACTTAACCCTTTAGTAGTATTGTAAAAAAAACAAATTTCAAATATTTATTGAGTTTCAATGTTTAATAATACATTAACAATAAATAGTATTATATTTATACGCATACTTCTAATTAATTTGTCCTAATAAATTTAAGACTAGTATAATTAAAATGAATTAATAAAATGTTTAGTGGATTACAATATTTCTACACAGCAGTTTTAACAGTATTATAAAATTGTATAAAGCACAATATTTATGTCATATATGTATATATATTATGTTATAGCGTAATTATAAATCAATTTCCACTGTAATTTAGCTTGAACGATGGAGTCTATTTCCCGTTTAACTACACTATATTAACAAACAACGATTCACTTTAAGTCATTGTTCTAATTTATCAAAATAAATCCATAAAAAGGAAAAAGTATAGGTAATCAAAACGTATTTTATTGGTGTTCAAATAAATTATTTCCCTGCCACTGCTCTTAAATAAAACCCGTAATTGATTTTAAATACAGCCAAATATAGTAATAACTAATAATTAAATTTACAAATATAATAATATATGTCGAATACCTACATTGGTTTTTTTATTTAGTTACTGCAATGACGTTTCATTTATACAATCCAAGAACATGTATCGTACCTTAGTAGGTAGTCACGTCTATAGGTATGTTATATATATATATTATGTAAGCCTCCTATATACAAAGGATATACATTTTTTTTATTACAACAAATCAATGCATAAATTGAATATATTAAATGAATACAAACTAATGTAACGCGTATCTATTGGCATGATAGACTATATTATACAAAATGAAAACCAAACGAGATTACGTACCTACACATTAATTACACACTAATTTTTTTACTATTATACATAATATCCTTGAGTATATATACACAATATATACTCAATGATAATATTGACAGATGACATTCATATTTAGGTAAAGTTATTGTCCAATGTGGTGAAATATACCTACTATAATTAATTAGATATAATTTAGTTAGTATTTATTTCTGTTTCTAAAATTATACTTAGTAAGTACTAGATAGTTAGAAAGAAACGTAAAATTAAAATTTCAAAATATTTTCAATATGTTGAAGTCATTAATATTGTAACAATCATATATTCATATTATATACAAATATAACTTTATATTATTATACATTTTGAAGCATTGGTACAATCAGTATTTCAGCATACTTTACAAAACAAAGGTTAACGACTTGATACAGGACAGAGCAAAATATAAAGGTATATATAGGAAAGCTTATAGTTGACGGTCGACCGAACTCGACTATACCTATTTAATGGGCTTAGCAACGGTTCACTGGTGTGAGAAATACCTTTGGCGCCTCTAGACGATAAGTAAACTGACATCACGAACTGTTGCATTTAACGCAAATTCCGTGTAATCGTGTTAAAGTATTAAATGCATTAAAAATAATATAAATTATTGAACTAAAACTCACATATGAACGCCAGATGTCCATAACATTTAAAATATATCAAATATAATTTGTATATAATTTAAATATCTATAAATATATAACCAAAAATTTGTGTTCAAATAATGTACAAATAATATCTATTGAAGCATTCAAAAAATATTTTAAACCAAATCGATTGGAAAACAACATAGCGTATACCTACACAGTAGGTATTTATATAACTCTATACTTACGTAGTGGGGAAGGAGATCGACATCAACCCGGGATTATAATTAAAAAGTGTTTGTATAAAAAATGTTTGTACGTCCTGGCGCAGGACATTGTAAAGTTGTGATTGATTTATATCAATTAACGTTATGACATGAGAGTATACCTAATATTAAAACAGCCCGTCCTCGTGTAACGATTAAAACACAAAAAAAAAAAGAATATAAATAATATAAACATATAATAATTAATAGACATCTCTTATATTGAAAATTTTAAAAGAATTATTTTATAGTTATTTAAAATTATAAAAGCGTTGAAATCAAATTATTTTTTATCTATATTTCCATATCAAATAAACAGAAAAACTTGTGTAAAATAATAATATCATATAATATATAATATCTCACTCACTCAATTTAATAATATACTTATCTTCATTATTTTTTTTACATCACTTTAACAAACTTATATTTTTATGAATTTGAATTAACAAATAATTTCTGTTAGGTATACAATACCATTGTTTTGATTAACATTTTTTTTAATGTATAAAAACAGCTTTAATATACCTATGGATGATATGAACATTAGAATTTTTTTTAGATTTTGTTTTTTTTGTTTGATAAAAACCATTAAATGATGAAAAACGGAATCGGGAGGAATATTGTTCATAGACTCATAGTACCTTGTGAATGAAACAATTATGTGCCCATTACACGTACAATGAACATTCATAAGGGTAACATTTCCATCTGGATTGAGTGAAACTGTGAAAACAAAAAAACAAAAGAATAGAAAATGAAAGAAGTGAATAATGAAAGAAACTTAATATTTTAGTGAACGAAATATTCCTTTGGGTATTTTCGTTTCACTCATACAAATAACAAAAACATTTTTAAAGAAAACCTACTTAATCAATTAGTACCTTAATAACTAGTTTTTTTTTGCACTTTTCATAAAATAACTCGAGTGCAAATAATATTAAGCACATTTTTAGTGAATTATAAATTGTTTTTATGTAGCTATAGCCGCTATAGGTTCCACAAAACCTAAAATTTTCTAATTCCTGAGAATCGCAAATAAAACAAACTTGATTATACATTTATACCATATGTGACACGGGCCAAATAAAATTAAACATAAGGCATATTAGTCATATATGTGAAGTGAAACAGTTCACTAAAGTTTATTTAAAAGTTTAATGTAATCACTGCATATTTAAAAATTGTACAATCGACTGTAACTAAACTGGCACTAATAACATATTTTTAATTTGTATACAAAAACGTGTATGTTTTAACCTCGTCTAACATATAAACAAAAACTACCAAAAACAAAAAATGGCAAAGGTATAATTTACATTTATAATATCATTTATTGACGAGATCTCCACTAAAATTGTAATATGTCTAAATATTTTTTTATTTCCAAATACTGTGACCGACTTTGGTTAAATAACAGGGTATATTTAGAAGTATAATATTTATCTACATTTTTTTTGGGAGAAAAATGTGCATCAATATTTCAAAATTTGGTACATTTTTTTTATGTTCCAAACTAAATTTAGATATAAGTGAGAATAACTACAATAATATTTTTATTTATAATATGCTGTTTTATGTAAAATAATAATTTCTAAAAGCCGGAAAATACCTACCATATATATGGGTAAAACCATAACCTTCACTAATATAAACTTGAATAATTAATTTAGTTATGGTTCTTAGAATGATTTTAACTTTATAGGTTCAATTTATATATATTTTTAGATATTAATATGTTATTATATCACTTATACATGAAAATAGAAAAATATTTATTCTTTTAAGTCCAATTTACATGACCCAAGGACATGGTTGCAGTGTGAAAATTAGTTTGGCAGTGAAAAGGTTAGTAACTTCTAACTATTATTGATTTTACCTAATACATAAGCTAATTTGAAAAAAAGATCAGAAAAGACGATATCAAATAATAATATAATATTATAACATTTATTTTTTGATGATTTAAAAATATAATCAAAAATTGTTTGCAATGCATTTACGCATAATTTATAAAATATGATAGATTTGTAAACAATTTATTTTCAATAAATTTTCCTTAATTATGATGATTAAAATGTTTTTTCATAAATGTTTTCATCATACAGAATGATTCTATATAATATATCTATTATAACAGTTTTTAAGATGGTTACCTACATAATATAATTACCATATCTAGTTGAAAATGGAGATGTTTGTCTATTATAACATTTATACATTTACAAGATGACAGAAAAAATAATTTTTAATATTTTAAAGGATGACATTTAGAACAATCAGAACAAGAAAAAAAATCAAATATTTATTTCTAATTTAAAAAAACCAACAATTTTAGATTTTGAGCGGAGCGATGAATGTATTGATTTTACAATGATGTGTGTTTTTTTTATTATTTGTGTAATTGTATCTATGTACACGATAAGTAGTCGAAATTAATTCTTCTTCTGATGGGAAAGTGAATCTTGTTGGTGCATTGGGAGGCCAAAATTTAAAATTCCCAGTAATTTTCAAAAGTACCTGGGAAAAAAAATAAGAAAAAATGGATTTTTTACGCAAAATCAGTTTTCGACCAAATCTTTTTTTGTTTTTTGTGTAATTAACTCTAAAACAAATTACCGTAGATATATGAAATTTTTACTGGTTGCTTATATTAGCATTTTCTATTAACGATAAAATTTTCAAAATATGTATATTTAAACGTAACTGCAGTTTACGGATATTTTCAGTTTTTATTTCTATGAATGTCAAAAAAAAATGTATTTGTTGGGTAAAAAAGCTTGAAAACTTATACAAGACTCTTAATATATATTGTTGCAATGATGTTTGAAGTACTAAAAATCCATAAGCACAATTTTTTTATAATCATTTAAATTTCAAATTTTGACAAAATTTATCAAATTTTAAATTTAATAATTATTTTGTTGTTAAAAATTGATAAAATCTTCAATTTGTATAGCTAAAGATTAAAAATTTAAAACAAGGTTCCACATAACTAGTTAAATAAACAACTTAAATCACAATTATATATCATCATTCATCAAGTAGGTTTACTTGGCAATATATTTATATATCATAGGCTGACTGTCCGTCTTACCTCAGAATCGTTTTTCGTATACAATGATATTCTATCATTAAATTCAAATTTAAAACTATCCATTATACAGTGACCTACTTGTAACTTTCTGTACAGCAGAGCAACACCCACTTGCCCACCTTTTTTAACAATTTATTTTAATAATATTAAATAAGGCACATAATATAAGCCACAACTCACAGTGTATATTATATATTAAAAAAAAAATTATTTGGTGGAACCATCTTAAGTGATAAAATTTCTGATCTCAATGATTATGGAGGATTATCCTCCATGAACCAAAACACCTTACATCACCCGTAACTGTGGGCTATACTAATAAAAATATACGAAACATATTATGTACGGCAATCTATACTAAATATTTAGGTACCTGCCTATAATAACATATTTGTTTTATACGTTATTATAGTTGTTCTTTAAAATCAATACCGCTTATAATAGGCTTATTAAATATACTAACTTATTAGATCTGAATACGTAGTGTAGACCATAAGTATTACAGATTTTTGAGTTTTTTCGGTAATTATTATATAATAACGATAATCAAAACATATCATCGGAATAATATTATGCTACATGCGGTGTTTGTTCAGTAAACTTGAAAATTGGCGTTTCTCAGGAAACGACCCTAGCGACCGAGCAAACAAACTTATGTACTTATTGGAACAGTTATATTAAGCCAGTCTACAGACAAGATAATTTTCGTACACATACCTAATACCGTATGAATAATAAAACAATAATCATGCCACGTTTTAAAATGTGCAAATATCTATTGTACGATTTGAAAAAAAACCATTACTAAAACTATAAAAACTAATAAAAAACAATTTACATAATAGTTGGTATATAAATAACCATTTTAAAAATAAATTTTTTGCAACATGGTTGAAAATGTTCATGCGGACAAACGCCGCACGGCATCTTCAGCATCTAACCTTTCAAGTCTTTCGGAACGCGACATTAAGTACAAGCAACCGGTGTATTGTATACCTGATAAAAATCTTGAAGCCCAATTAGATAACGATACCGACGGTCTTGACAGGCAAATCTGTAAGTCGGACAAGATGGGAAAACAACAGTTCATGTCCGTACCAGACCGTCGAGTAATTGATAGAAGCACATTCAAGAGGTTAAAAAACAAAGCTGTGGTAGTAACCGCGGAAGATCGACGAAAAAAAGTAGAGGACTTAATGGCTGACAGAGAGAGGCTGGAAAGCGAAAGCGCTGCCAGGAAGCAAAAACTACAGAGCTATGACGTACTCAGAACTAAAGGAAAACAACTTGCACAGGTTAGTGTCACTTATGTAAGACGTAAATATAAATATGTATAAATTTGAAACACTATATAATATTATACCAATGAATATGGTTTTTAAATAAACAATAATAAGCGTTTTTTCGCCCTTAACCAAATGTACCTAACCTGGCTACTATATTTTATAAACAAGTCGTTTTCGTTGTTTAAGTTATATTTTTGGTAATAACTTTTGGTTTTAGCAGGGGGGTTCAAAACTGCCCGTGCCGTGTCGTGTAAAATACTTTTTTCTGATTGGTTTACCAAAATGTGATTGTAAAAATATGATCGTATCGACCAAGACGATACCACGAATACCATGAGGTTGAATATATTCAACTTTTGATTGTGCTGGTCAGTGGTCACAATGTTCACGCTGTGGTAGTGTGGTTTATACGTTATAGATAACATTTGATAACCGTGGTACATTTTCTAATCAAAATGTAATAGATAACGTATAAACCACACTACCACAGCGTGAACATTGTGACCAGCTCGATCAACAGTTGAATATATTCAACTTCACGGTATTCGCGGTATCGTGTTGGTCGACACGATCATATTTTTACAATCACATTTTAGTAAACCAGTCAAAAAAAAGTATATTACAAGACACGACACGAAACGGGCAGTTGTTGTTGAACCCCCCCTTTATTGTTCTGTGGTTTTAGGTAATTGATAATTTGTAGATAACCATCAAAATTAAATGGTTATGTTGTTTGGTTATTGATAATATACAAAATAAATCTACCGGTTATCAATTTCCTAGAATCTCTAATAACCATACACATCGTTTTCGCGAGTGTTTGACCAATAACCAAAATCATATACACACTCTGATTAAAAATATAAACAAGTTAAACGCTAAAACACGCCTCAATACTTCATGATCATTCAATAGCATTCATCCGGTTCTATATATTTAAGTATTTTAGTGGTTGAGGTAGGTGTACAGCAATAGATTTAAGTGATATATCAATGAAAAGACATTAAATACAATAAGATTATATTATAAGATATAGATTCTGATAGATACGATTATAACTCACAAGGGTCAGAAGTTGCTTCGACAGTTCGACCTAATGTGCCAAGGAACAGATAAATCATTTTGAATAATCCTATATGTTAGATATTATTTTTAAAGATACCATATAGCTTAACTGATAAATAATATTAATGTGACATTTGAGAAAATTATAATACTCAGATAAATTTTTATTATTTCCCTATACATTTTATATTATTATAAAATCAATACAAAATATTATACATCACTGAGACATGAGACCCTAGAATTAATTGGATCCAATTTGTTACGTGAAATCACCAATTGAAACACAATTGAAGATTGGTGCATTTTTTTCTACTATAAACGTGTCCTTAGGGCTCCGACACAAAAACAATCACCAGCTCTGTACAACCAATACATTCATCACTTCGCATAGAATCTAAAACTAAATGTTTTTATTAATAATTTATTATTTTTAAACGCCTAGGTAGGTTCCTAATATTGTCATGAAATAAAAAATTATATTTTTTTATAGAACAATCGTTTCTATGCCTTATTGCACTTTTGGTAATAAATTAACAAATAATAATACTAAATTATATAATACAGAAAAGTTGATGAGTAAGTATTTCAAATTTCAATGTATACATTTAGACATATTATAATTATACATAACAAAAAAAAAGAAAAGTTTTTTAGTGAAGAATATAGGACGTAGATACCTATCATAGCATGATGTAAATTGGTTTGTAGTATACATAGTCGCATAGCTTAAAACTAGTGTAAATATTTTTAAAATTTCTACGAAATAAACTATAGGACCTAATACCTATAAATAATAATATTTATACTTAAATATGATTATTGATTGTCCAGTTTTCTTAAAAAAAAAAGTCATAGGGAGTATCCCCCATACGTTTCAAAATATGATAACAGATATAAAAGTTGTATCATATTCATTATTATCTTAAGACTTAAGTACCTAGTTACTTATTAATAATGATAATAATAAGTGGATACAGCTCTGCTGACTGTCGGTCGCTGTAATGGGTGTGTTAAATTTGAATTTAATGATATAAAAATATTTAAAATATTGTATACGAACTACACATATCAGTAAAATCAATACATTCATCACTTCGCTCAAAATCTAAAACGTATTATTATAAATCCATAGCCTTAGTACAATATAATATATGGACGTTCATGATATTTTTCTATATGGTGAAAAATGTTTCACTAAATTACACAAAACAGAAAGTGCATTTTGTTTATAAATATTTATTTTGTTCTTCCACAAAGTGTACAAAATAAGTATCAATTTCATGAATTAGATATCCATTTAATGAAAAGTGCTATGACTATTTCACTTAGTAGCCTCTTACATTTTTGTAGATAAAGGTACCTACTTAATAATTGTATTAATAAATTGTATTTAATCGTTATATTATATATTGTTTATACAATCATTTGAATCATTGAAACATCGGTACCATGATATTAAATATTAAAATAAAATATAAAGTATGTCGTATAAAATGTATAGGTATACCAAGTACTAATATTGTAACTACTGGTAGTTCAGTAGTTGGAACTATAAAATCTTAAACCTAATAAGAAATTTGATTTACCATAAATTTATTTTAAATAATATTTTAAACTAATCTAAACTATTTTATTTTACTATAGTATTTAGAAAAGCTTGAAAAACACAGAATAACTTGTTATTTTATTAACAGAAAATTATCATTTAAAATTATATATAAAAGAGTGCAGTTAACAAATCACTGTTTGATAAATGATCCTAAATACCACATTAATTCCGACCGGCGAAGGCACTTTCTAATAACGTTTCGAAACTATTACTCTACCTTTTACGCTTCCATCACTGTCAATTCCTGCTTACGTCCTTTTCCTAAAGTATTACGAACGTTATTTAACTTCGAAATTCTCCTACCTACGTTTATTCACCACTTTTTTTCAAATTCGAAATAAACCCTACAAACAGTATAGGTTATAGACCTATACTGTATTAATTTGTTTTAATTGAACATTAAATATATAGGTGTAGGCGTAATAATAATACCACATGGTTTCAAATAAGCTTAACAAATTGGGTACAATATTTCATCATAATTACCACCGATCATGTAGGTAACGCAATATACACAGGATAAGATATTATAATTTAGGTATTTATACATATATTCATTATTCTGTTTATATTCTGATGCAGTTACATATACTAGTTATATCGCTGTATCTTTAGTTTATTAAATATAACTATAAGTAGGTACCTACTTAATTGCTACAAAATATTATTTATAATATTATATTAAAAGTAATATTAATTGTCAACAGTTGGACGATGAAGCAAATAAGAAGTCCAATTACCTTCTGGCTAGAGCACAACAGTTGCGACAAGACCAAGAAGATGAAATAAAACAGTGCAACTCTCTGATATTAAGTACCAAGTGTCATGCCATCCGAAACGCTCAAATAGCTGAAAAACAACTTATTCAGTAAGTTAATTGTACATAAGTAATTAATAACACTTATACAGGTATATTGCTATACATTGTTATTTGGCAGTACCTATATAAGTGCTCAAACGTAGAAAAAAGTAGTAAATCGTAAATTAACTAATATAGGTAACGTTTCTAAACTAAAATAATTTACAAATCCTGCTGCACATAGTACATACGTAAATATGTTAGGTTAAAAACAGTATATAATATTTAAAAAAAACAGTTGGGTAATAAATGTAGGTACAAGGTACATGAAGTTATATTAATATGTTGCAATAAGGCTGTTGAAAGCGAACCATTTTAAGGGGTTGAATATAGGCAATATTCTACATTCACGTAGGAGAGCTGTGTGACTGCGCGCGTAGTAACGGATCATTATTGTGAGTGAGTTCCTCAAACACTTTGTATAATAACAATAACAGTAGTTGTATGAGTATACAAAAGCATCGGGCATAAAATTACAAAATATTATATAAATATAGACATAAAATTATATCAAAATAGTATCTCGACGCCCGTTGTTTATTTTTATAATATAACACCCGGGTAGTGTGGGGTTTCAACTTTCGACTAAATCGATCAGAACTAACTACTGAGACATAATTACCGATATGACGCATTGGCGCTGTGCCTGTTGAAAGTTGTAAATCTGTAGAGCGATGAATGTACCAATACCTTATTGCCTATAATTTCATAAAAACTATTAACTTATAGTAAATAATAATGTGTTATTGGTCCCATTGGTCATTGTTATTTATATAAATAATAATTGTAATAATCTTAAACAATTCTTTGCATGCAGATGTGATGCTGTTAAGTCGTTGAGGGCTAACATGTTATTGCTATTAGGTAGTGTATGTGTACTGGTGTTGACTGTTGAGTGTGTTGTGTGTCGTTTATCCACGTGACTGAGTGTAAGACGTGTAGACTGTAAATTGTGTTCCACACGTGATTTTATAAATACAAATTAACAATATTTTTCAGAATATCATTATTTTAATAATCAACTTTATTTACCATTTGATATCTACTTATAATAATGCATCAATTTATAAATATGAATCTGTTCAAATATAATAAATTATCGATTAAATTATCCTACGGTTTCTATTATATTTTTATTTAAACAAATATACTTACTTATTTCTTGTTTATGGGATTTATTTTTTAGTCATTCCACATTAGTTTATTTATTTGGTATATTCCCCGAATTTATAAAACACAAATAATGGGAAAAAATGGTTGAAAGCCTTTCTAAATAAACATCTTAAACACACTAAAGTAGGGTAAGGAAAGTAGGTAGCAGTTCAAAACTTCACACACTATAGGTAGGTATTCAAAGAACAGAAAAACCTCCGAAAGATCTCGCAAGCTACATATACTTATCACATTGCTAATCTAATCTAATTTAATCTAATACTTAGATACAAAAATATATTTAAAACAATTTTTAATAATCAAATATATAAAAAGTCCATGTTAACGATGGAATTTGTATAAATTACTAACTTATTATGTTTTACAGGAAAGAAATGAAAGAAGAGGAGCGTAGGATGGAAGAAATGATGGAACGGGAACGAGCGTTAGTAGCTAAAGAGCTCGAAAAGGCAGCGGAAGTCGAGAGGCAAAAAAAAAAATTCCAAGCAGTCGAGGTGGAGAAACAAATAAAAGAGAACGAGATCGCCAGGGAAATGGAGTTGGCTAGGATGGCGGAGGTATGTGTAGTTGACGTGTTATGCTTACGAATATCGGGGTTGTAAAATAAATACGTTTTTAAAACAAATTTATAATTACATAATATTTTCAAACGTTTAATTTCCCCTTATTGGAGTTTCGTGATCGCGTTTTTATAGAAGAAGAGAAACTCACTTATACTTGCCGCCTATTGATGCATGTTTATACAGGAAGCGATGATTCGAGCGGAAGCGGTGAACAAGATCCGGCACGACGAGGCAGAAAGCTACAAGGCGAGAATGGAAAAACAGGCACAACTCCGCAAGGAATACATGTTGCTCAACGCACAGATAAGGGATTCGAAAAAGTTGGAAGAAGAGATGAATAACATCGAAGTGCTACAAGTAATGATTATTATATAGTAGTTGGGAACGGTACTAAGGTACCTACATCTATATTATATTATTATGTACCTTCGTGTATATAAACTATATTATAATGAGAGATTAGGTCTGTAAACGTGTAAATACGCAAATAAATGTGTGTTTAGCACTCCATATAGGTATACTCCAAGATTGTGTAACTAAATAAACATATCTTGCAAATTAATGTATTATGTAAATACCAAGGAGATGATTTTTATTGTCAACCTTATCAAAATATCACACAATTTTATTTTAAGTTTAATTGATTGAAATTAAATTTCCGTTATTATTCTGTCACAGATACAAGAGTACACGCGCAAAAAGAACGAACGCGAAATAGCGTTTGAGCGAGAGTTACAAAAGCAGAAACTACTGAAGGAAAAGTCTATTGCCAAGATACAGGCGAGTCAACAAGCTACGTACGATTTGCGAGCCACCAAAGACGAGCTAAACGCGCTCAGAGTCAGAGACCAGGTAAACGCGGTACCCACGTTGAGGATAAAATATTTTTTAATTTGTCTATACATACATGAGTGATTGACCATTATATTTTACAATTATAATAAAAAAAAAAAAAAATGACAATTAAATACACTAGTCATTGCGCATAATAAAAAATAATATATTGTTTAAAAAATGCTATAAGGCACCAACCTTAGTAGTATAAAGTAAGATAAATAATAGTAAGTATAAATAGTATGTAATTACCTATACTCATTACTTATGAATAGTTATGATTATAGTTTCTAGACGGTACATCTATAATATGCTGTGTATTAAAATTTTATAATTGTAGGTAGAGCGCGAGTGGCGCCGCAAGGAACGAGAAGAGGCCATCAAAAAAATCGCAGTAGAAGAAGAACTAAACGCGACCAGGCGCAAACAGATCGAAGACCAAAGAATAGCTTACGCGTTTGAAATTCAAAGAGAGAAGGACGAAACCGAAAAAATCGCTAAACTCAACATCGAAGACATCAACAAGAGTAAAGAAACAGACGAAAAAAATAGAATGGTAAATAACATTGTTATGTATATTGGCGTATTGCCATATTGATGGAGCTCTTATAAAAAAAACGGGATATCTACTTATTCTATAGACTCTATAGATCTATCTATACTCTATGGTGTAGAGTATATACGAGGATATTATATTATTATATTATATTTGGTCAAAACTATATTTTTACCTTAGTAAAAATGGTATTGCAGGCTTATTTTTCGACCCTTATCCCGGGAAGTTACACATGCACATCATAAACAACGTGTTATTCGTAAGGAGATTTGCCTACCTGAAAATATAACTGTTCCCATAATCACAAATTCACAAACATGTTTCACGGGCAATGCCGAGGGGTGGTCGTGGTATGGCTACAATGTAATATAATCAAACATGTCCTGATCACTGACCGATCAACGTAGATCCTAAATAATGATAGCTTGAGGTTTGAAATTTTCACGTTACCTTCGTACCACTTCGTAGAGGGCACTAAGATAGCATCAACCAAAATTCGCATTTTAATGTGGTATTTGCACAAGTATTTTGAGATTCAAATGATCGACAAAAATGTTAAAGTTTTGAACATCATACATCGAATATTAAATAAACGAATTGCACAAAGTTTGAATCATATTAAACGGGCAACGAAGTACACGGGTTCAACTCAGGGCCGTATTAACGCATAGGCACTATAGGCATTGTGCCTAGGGCCAACGATTAACGAAAATGTGTGACTACGATTTTTTTTATAATTTTTTTGTAAAATGTATGTTTTTTTTTATTATTATTATTATTTTAAGTTGGTATACAATGTGTACACGTTATATCACATCAAGTAAAATATTATGTATATAAGAATTTACAGGCAATTCGGCTGTTCTGAAAAATGATATTGTAGACATATTGAATCAATTTCTTAGGTTATCCATCCAAGAAATTTGAAGTCGTCCTGCGCGGTTTCTTTTTTCAGCTATTTTCCCCTGAACTATATATATTATTAGTTGTAATGAAGTATTTTTTTTGGATGCCGCATAACATGTCCAGATATTGAAGTTTTTGCGTTTTTATTGTTTTAATACGTTCATATTCGTCATGTGATCACACCAATTAATTGTTAATATTCTGCGGTGTATTCACATTTCCAATGCTTAGATTTGATTGGTCGAAACTTTGGATAGAGCGCAGCCTAAGTCTGTACTCCGTAATATTGGTAAATTTGATCAATTATTTTTGTAGGATATACGTATTATCATTAATTTTGAGTTTAAATGCTAATGATCTTAATGCAATTAAAAATTAAATTAAAATAATGAACAAAAAAATATATTTTAATAGTTAATTATGCCTAGGGCCTACGCCTACGATAGAGTTAATCCGGGCCGGATTCAACTAGTGTAATATATATTATATTATTTCTTTTGTTCGTTGTATGGGGGTCAACCGTTCGCATAACACTTACCTCACCTATATTATATTCGTATATATTTATTTATTTCCAATCATCCTCTATAACCATAATATGTATAAAGTACATATTCACATTTAACCGCATTTAGGATTAGCTATATTATGTAAGTAGGTAGGTCCCTCTAAACATTTAGGAATATCAATCCCAATATAAGGTCCCAAATGGCAAACTGATAACTCCTAAATTCTAATATTTTGTAAACTGTTTATGTACCGACAGAAAATCGAAGCCCATCGTAGAAACCTATTAAAACAGATTAATGATAAAGAACAGGAAAAGATACTCGAAAGGAAAAGGTTTTTCCAGGAAGGTATTAAGCTGAAACAAGAAGAGCTTGCCAGACAAAAAATGTTACGGGATACAATGTACAATAAAATCGAGGAACTCAAGTAAAACAATTATTATAATAACTGATACACAGCTGACATTCATTTCCACATTGTTTTGAATAAATAAACGATTATAATATGATTTCAGGATGCACAACGTACCGGAAAAGTTTGTTCAAGGGATTGTGAGACAACTCAAGTTACACAAATAATTAGACATTCGACAATGCTAATATTTCCGGAGGAATTGTTTTCATAATAAATACCCAACACATCAGCCATCACACATACATTATACGCTAATCAACTTATTACTAATTACACCTCATATGACATATTATACATTTATACCTACAATAATCGGCACGCGAGAATAGATCGTGTAAGTGACATGACAACCTAATGGAATTCTCGTGTAAAATTATAGACACGGCGTAGGTATAGCGTACGAATCGGTTTCCATTGAATAATCACAAAGTATTACATTCCTTAAGCTATTCTTGCCGCAACACGAAGGTATAAATGTATAATAAATAATTAATAATCGTTATTTACAGCTGGAACGATTTACGGAAACTTAAAGCGTTTTGTCTGCGATACTTGTCTCGGACTATAATGTTCGTCTTAACTGCGTATAGCCGATAATTTTCATGTTAAATCGTTCAATGTTCGAAATAATAACTTCAACTTAGTATGATCTTCTACGAAAATACTGCGGAGTCATACTTTGGATAGGTTTGATCCAGGAACTAAATTAGTTAAAGAGAATCATTGTTTTTTAACGCCGTAGTACATTCAGTCCAGTAGCCACTATCACAGCAAATGTAATTTTTATTTTATTTCGTATCTTATGTTGTAATAGAGTAGACAACAATTATAAAAGAATAAACTAATAAAATCAAATACAACTATTAGAATGTAAAATTAACAAATTGTCTAACCTTTTTTTTTACATTTCGTTACACAGCGTATCATGTTTTATGGAGTAATATTTAGGCAATTCACATGATATTGACATAATGTCTACGTGTGAGTAGTAAATTAAAATTAGTGTTTCCAAGAATATCTGTAATGCTGCGTCGGGTAACCACCACCGGATGCAACTCTCGCACGCTCACTAACATGTCAATACTTTGGGAAAATGATATATACTCTTGTTTGCGTAACTATAAAAACTACTAATAAAACAGTAGTAAATTAACCATACTTCCTGAACTTCGATTAAATGATTGATTTTGTAAGCTTCTAGACCATGCACTTTAGGAATCACTTTTTTGATTTAAAATCAGATGTGTTCAAAATAAATACAAATGTACTGAGATTATTCCATGGGATTTTTGAAAAAAATCTTAATTTTAAGGTCCTCTAAAATTGAAAATGTACTTCCTAAAAACCCTGGATATTTTGTTAGAGACCATAAATGTAGAAAAAATTTAAATCGGACATTCTGAAGTATGTGTAATTTACTACCTAACCTAACCACTTATTGGTCTTAACCGTATAAAAAATACGTTTGCTAGGGGACCCTTAATGACTGAAATTAAATATAAGCATACATTCAAACAGCATATTAGTAAAATATTATCCACTACCATAATATTGTTTATATTATTTTCTATTTCCCCAGACTGTACAAAATACAATAATTGGGCAATAGTTAAACCAGCTGCTAACTTTTGAGTGAAATATTACTGCACAATACTGCAGTGTCAACTTTCAATACTTGATATATGATAATATGCACAGATGTAATATTTAAGTCTCTATCACTCATCTTTGTCTTAGCATTAATTTCTACAGCTACCTTATAGGCAATGCCACTCTCATAATATAAGGTCTATTATAAAGGCATGGATCTTATAAGGCAATCCCTTAAATAATAATTAAATTTCTCCTGAATACAAAAAATATTCTAAGAATTAATAACAGATTATAAACGAATTTTATCATTTAAATCTTAGTAAAGAATGCTCAGGTTCGTACAAGGAAAAAAGAAAAAGATTTAAAAAATACATGTAGTGGTATATTCATGTATTCATAAAGAAAGAAACAACCAATACATACAGTAAATTTAAAATTGCATTCTGTGTGGGTATTGATTATTCCTTAAGCCAAACATAGATGAAAGGTACAAGAAAAGAGATTTCTTGTCTTGGTGTTTCTTAATGATGTTCAATACCTGTGCATCTACTGTCTTTTGATCAGACTTCCTTTTTTCACTTGGTCGATAGGTCTAAAAAAATTTTAAAAATGTAAGTGATATTGAAGTTTAACAGTATAGAATTCAACTATAATACCTTAGGTTTTTGAACAAATAAGCTTTTACTATCACTCTTCTTGGGCTTTTTCTTCAATAAAGTACGCTTGAAGTACTTGTCATCAACCTCCTCAGGGATCTTAACACTGGAAATATCCAACTTTGTCTTGGTGGCAATAACATGACCTTGGTGTACACGTCTCATTGGGATGGCATTCAAAATAAATGGCCCAGTGATCAAAAGTAAACCAGTATCAAGTGTTTTCAACAAAACTGCGCGTTTACCCTTGTGAACACCAGTCAACAAAATTACAATTGTTCCAGGGGTCAACGATGCGCGAGTATTGCGCTTGTGGTTCTTGAATAAACCACGAGACTTATGTTTCTTCGGTCTGTAAAGATAAGAATATTTTTAACATATAGTAATAAATTGCACGTTACACATAAATGTAAGCTCAGTTCATCTATTGTAAGCAAGTCTATAATCTACTGAATGTTTATTAATTTCATACTCTCAGCAAAACTTTACAATATCAAGTCTTAAAAATGTGATAGAACAAAATCAAAATCAATAAATGTATCACTTATTTGTGTCCATTTTGTATACATTTACATATAAAAGGTGCATAAATATAAATGAATATGATATATGAACTTTCTTTAGCACAGGAATACTTCAATGCGTATAACCTGCGACTCTGGTTCAATTTTTTACTGAAAATTATAATCTCTTGTTTCAACACTTGACTCAAGAATTTTAATTAATCTACAAAATTGAGATTAATAAATGTATCACTTATTTGTGTCCATTTTGTATACATTTACATATAAAAGGTGCATAAATATAAATGAATATGATTTATGAACTTTCTTTAGCACAGGAATACTTCAATGCGTATAACCTGCGACTCTGGTTCAATTTTTTACTGAAAATTATAATCTCTTGTTTCAACACTTGACTCAAGAATTTTAATTAATCTACAAAATTGAGATTAATAAATGTATCACTTATTTGTGTCCATTTTGTATACATTTACATATAAAAGGTGCATAAATATAAATGAATATGATTTATGAACTTTCTTTAGCACAGGAATACTTCAATGCGTATAACCTGCGACTCTGGTTCAATTTTCTTTTATATAATTCTCCAATGAACCATTTCATAAAATTTGGTATCACTAAATTAATAGCTTTTTGTAGAGAAGAAAAATATAAGCTTTTAGAGGTTTACAGCTTTGTTAATAATTGATTATGGTTCTATAAAAAAATTTTTAACTTATAATGTTAGATAAATTCAAAATTCTAATTTTATTAATAATAGAAGGCATAAGATTCTTTGATTTGAGTCATAAATGACCTACAACTTAATTGCAATAGTTCAAATATAAAAAGTGTATCCAAGTTTAATTGTTTTAAAAACGATTGGTAAAAAAATACTTATTATTTTTATGTCCCATATCAAATTTATTCTAAACTCAACTACAAATTTAAAGTTTTACTATTTTTAGAATATAATTCTTTATATTAGATAATTAATAGTACCTAATATAAAATAGTGTAACTGGGACATTTTTAAATTGTTATAAATAAATATGGATTAAATTCATAAATTGAATAGATTTCTATAGTTTCTTTTAATTTAATTTAATGTAAAATATACCAAGAAAAACACTTTTAAATCATTTTTTTTTTTTTCACTAGCATAACACAATTATAATACATTTGTAGAAAAAAAGTCCATAAGCCCGAAAGATGGAATAAATTATTAAAACTCATAATAGATTGTTAAACAAGGGTCAAGATTATACAAAGTGTTTCTGATGCACAAAATGTATTTTATATCACTTATTTGTGTCCATTTGATATAAATTAATTATTTAATAAATGGTGCATAAATATAAATGAATTTGATTTATGAACTTTCTTTAGCACAGGAATACTTCAATGCGTATAACCTGCGACTCTGGTTCAACAACTACTCAAATTATTTGAAAATTAAGAATTCATGAAAAAATAAAACCAAAGTTGTTAAATAATATGAAAAAACTTATGATTTGATTGGTTTTAGTTTAGGTATAGTACTTTAAATCACAAAAAGTTTTAATAAATGCATATTTCTTAACCAAAGTTGAAGTATGATAGAAATTAACAAGTTAAGTTTACAGCATCAGTGAGTCATAGTAACAAAACACACAGTAAACACATAACCAGGGTTAGAAATCTTGATATAACGTGTAAAACATCAGTGGCATTGAATATGTTAACAGAGAAAAAAAGTGTTTGTATAGGTATAAACCTACAATTAACATAACCAAGAGTTTAATAAACTGGATGGATATAAAAATCTTAACTTAAAATTGTTGAAAGATAATATATTTTTAATTACGTTTTCAATGTTGGGTAGTATGCCTTGCGTTTGACAGTGTGTACTTCACGGGTTTCACCATTCTTCTCACCCTTGATTGGTTTAACAATTATAGACTTCTTTTTTTTCTATAAGAATAAAATAAAATACAAATATTAATATAGTTTTTAAAGTAATAGGCAAACAAAATATTTACCGGAGTTTCATTCAATGGTTTTCCTTCCGCTTTAGCCTTGGCAATCAACTTAGCTTCAGTGGGTCTGTGAACGAAACGCCATGTTCCACTCTTGTAAACCACTTTCCATGTAGCTGTACCACTCAACAAATTTTGTTTGGGCTTTTTCTTCAGGGTACCTGCTGCTCTAGCCTTCTTTTTGGTTTCAAATTTAGCCAAGCTCTTCACTTTGCTTGGCCTTAACTTCTTTTTTGCAGCGGAAGAATCCGACTTAGCAACTGCTTCCTTAGCCTTAACCATCTAAAACAAATTAAAAAAATTAATACATTAGTTAAATTTGGGAAAATGATCAAAAATAATGAATAGGTTAACACAATAGTTATTTCAATTTAGGCTAATAAAACCTACGCATCCTAATTATAAAGGAATACATTATTTACAGATTTATTCAATTTGAAATGTTTTTAATGATAATAGGAATTATCAGGGCACAAAATTGAGTATAAATGATTTGTATCTTGATAGGTAATAACAGTTGTCCTAAAACTAAAAACATTAATATCAAGACATTAGCATCATGAATTCATGAATTAAATTAAAATACAAAAATACATAAAAACTTAAGTAGTTTTAACTGCAATAAATGATATGAACCAACATATTATCATACTTCAGTATTTAATAAAAAAAATTACATTTTTCAGTTTCAGGAAAATACTTAATCAACCCAATATGCACCGTAGTCCAAAATTAAATTATCTCTAGACAATTAAATCAGAAGGGTATGAGATTTACACAATACCGGCGAATTTCAATTTTTTTTCCTTCAGAAATAATGAAGTTAGAACGAAACTCTCCTGTTAGCAAATATATGTTTATTATGATGTACGCTCGTTTTATTTATTCACAGATACAATAAATATTAACAGAATATTAACGAAAAATACGCTAGTTTTGGAGTACAGTGAATCCTAAGTTCACACAACGTTTGGGCAAGTCGATTTTTTGGGGGAAAATTTTTTTTCATATTTAACAAAATGCCATTTTCACAGACGCAGATTGAAACCATCGTAATAAGCAAAACTTATGAGATCGAACAGATTAGAACGGATAAAAATGGGTACTTACTTTACTGGAAACTTGATGGAAGTATAACACTACGTTAACAGAAGACTCGTAAAAAAGAGACAGCGTTAGGAATTGTTATTTGGCTATCGAACAAGTATTGAGGTTATTTCTTTACAGTGTCGCCAATGTCAGCGGCGAACAATTACGTTTTCCACCTAACGTCGGACGTCCGAGAGTAGAAAATATCTATTATTCTATAGTTCTATACATAAGCGTGTGAAACGATCATTGTGTACTGCCATCTCCGTAACAAACAAATTTGTCCGTGCAATTAAAATTGTTGTAATTAAAATATTAATTATAATAACAATAATGGGATCCACGTTCGGTAATTGGTTGTAGTTTTCGTACCGTCTACTCTGCAAGCTCTGTTTTACGCATGATTACTCTTATCAAAATATTTGTTAACAATAACATTTACAACTTTTTGTTTTGATATTCTCAAAAACAAACCAAGACGACGTGTTAACACTAGACGTTGAGTGATTATCTTCCGTAGGTGTCTTACTGATTATAGGTAGGTGTTAAAATATATTACTATTTACTTAGTAAGTTGTAACTAGGTAGCAACTACTAACTTACCTGTCTGTATTGTTATGCAGCGGACGCCTGCAGTACTGCAGTTTACATGGTTGTACGTAATGACATACATATAAAACATACAAAATACACTAAGTGGACCAGAGAATTTTTACTTAATTAACATACCGTTTTATTTATTTATGCAAATTTATATTTTAGATAATATGCTTATTACATTCATCAGCACGTTGGACGTGTAAATTATTTTCTCATTTAAAATGGGTCAGGTTCATTTGGATACAAATAAAATACACTGCAGATACTTATTATGAAATTCAAAGATAGTCCATACAACCGTCCACAGATAGTTTTTATTTAATCATTCAACTTATTCTATAAATTGATCAACCTATTTCAATATGACAGACTACTCAAGATTTGAAGATGATATTATTGTGAACTCATATCATGCCCAATCGCCTAGTAAGTTTTTCTTTTTTGAATTAATTGTTTATGTTTCAATATAATTTATTTTTATAGACCGCAATGGAGACGTACCATTAAGTATTAATGATTCAGCTATACCAAATGAAGATGGTGAAAATATAGATTTAAGAAATCACTTTGACGGTCGCCTGGATGTGATATTTAGTGATGGTGATCGTAGAATAGATGTAAATCAATTTTGGGAGATGAACTACCATGAAGCATCTATATTTCTAGAAGTAAATTATTTTAATGATAGAGTTTTAAACTATTCATATATTTTATGATCTTCAATTAATTAGGAAGGAGAAAATAATGAAAAATTTGATTCTCATCCACATGAACCTGAAGCTCTTCCAGCTTACCTATTGGTACACAATGACTGGTACTATGGAATGGATTTGGCTACATCACTAGTTTTAATTGTACTAGCATTTGCAGAAGATCCAGCTACACCACCATTTGAAGTAAAACATAATTCTACGTGTTCATTATTACTATTCTCATTATGTATTATACCATAGATGCCAGTTGCTCTACACAGTATTATTGAACTATTTGCCCTAGCAGTGATTGGTCTTGGTTTAGCATTAAAACTTAGATGGATGGGTTGGTTAACAATTTTGAAACATAAGCGAACCATGTTAAAAGTAGGTGTAACCAATTCAACAGTTTTATTTTTTATACATTTTAAATAACTAATAGATACCTATATTTATTTATTTATATTTTACTTATTTCAGTGCATAACATTGACAATAATGATTGTTGAAGCATTTGTAGTGTTGATACGCCAAACCTCTCATTTTCGAGTATCAAGAGCATTACGACCAATTTTTTTGGTTGATACACATTACCTGGGTGGTGTTCGACGTTTTATTCGACAAATACTTCAATCGTTACCTCCAATATTTGATATGTTGTTGTTGATATTTTTTTTTGTAACTGTATACTCCGTACTTGGATATTATTTATTCAAAAGTACTACAGATATACACAACCATTTTGACACTTTGTTTAATAGCTTTGTCAACATGTTTGTTTTGTTAACTACAGCCAAGTTAGTAGTGTTTTTTTTTTTAAAATACATATTTTAACTAAGTTTAACACTGGTATATTTTAGTTTTCCAGATATCATGATGCCAGCTTATTCAAAATCTAAGTGGTACTCTCTCTTCTTTATTTCGTACTTATGCATTGTACTATATCTTCTTATGAATTTGGTAAATAACTTAAATTAATTATAATTAGTAAAATAAACTGCTGAATTATAAATCATTATTTTATCACTAATTATAAATATTTTAGATGTTGGCCGTAGTTTATGAAACATTCACTAGTATTGAAAGAGATAAGTTCCGAAAATTACTGTTGCATAAACGTCAAGCGTGTAAAAATGCATTTAAGCTACTATTAACCAAAGAAAATCCTAACCAAATGGAATTTCCTCAGTTTGAAGGAGTAATGAGATATTATGCGCCCAAAAAAGGTAAAATTATATCAATAATATTTAATTGTTGGAGACTTGCTTATCATCATTGTTTTATTCATAGGAAACCGAGATTTATTAGTGATGTTTAGATATTTGAACACAAGTGGAACAGGTTCATTGACCATTGAAGAATTTTATGGAATATACGACTCTGTAATGATGACTTGGCAACCACAAGCCATAGATACACCTTGGTATTTTACTGCATCCCCTACAGTACAAAGAATCTGTCAAACTGCAAACTCAATCATTTCATGGCCATACTTTGATCATATATTTTGTAAAAAAATATGACATATATATTGTATATAAATTCTAAACTTATTATTATATACATGTGATTTTAATTTTAGATGTTTTAACTACTTTGAATGGTATTGCAATGATTGAACGAGGAATGCAATCTTATCCAAGCTTACAAACCTCAGTACTTGCATTTAGTGCAGGATGGGATACTTGCTTCTTCTTAGCATGTATTCAAAATAGTTTAATTATTAATCTTTTGTCAAATTTTATGCTATAAATAAATCTTGTATTGTAGGTTTCACTCTAGAAGTAGCATTGAAGACACTTGGCATGGGATTAGAACGTTATTTTTCATCTGGCTGGAATTTATATGATTTTGTTGTGACCTTGGGAGGTTTGATCGCTGTAATATCACTACGCCTATTTCCAGATTTTGTCTATGTAGTCGTTTTTAGACCGCTTAAATTGTTGCGATTGTTCAAATTGAAGAAACGCTATCGAGACATTATTGGTACTATGGCAATTTTATCACCTCTAATTAAATCTGCTGGATGTGTTATGCTCGTCATGTATTATTTCTTTGCCATAATTGGAATGGAACTGTTTGCTGGTTATGATATGAGAAATTGTTGCAAGTAATTAACATAAAGTTATATGTTTAATTTTATAAAATATATTTATTGTTTTTTATTTTTTTATTTAGTGGCACAAACATTGAAACTTATTATAAATATACACCTGACAAATCTGGATATTATTATTTAAATACGTTTCCTAATTTGGCTGTCAGTCTTGTAACATTATTCGAATTGACGGTTGTCAATAACTGGTTTGTTGTAATGAATGGATATGCGACAAAAGTTCATGCTGCTAGTAGAGCATACTTTGTATTATTCTATCTCTTCACCATGGTTGTGTTAACTATAGTGGTTGCATCAGTTCTTGAAGCCTTCAGGTTCCGAATTCAATATAAAAAGCAAACTACAAAGCGAGATGGTAATAATTATTTTTTTATTTTTTATGATATTATCAATACAAAATATTAATTATAAATTACTAAACTTAATGTAGAGGAAAAATTGCTTCACGAGGAAATTGAATTAAAGTGGGAAGATGTTATGAATTATGTAAAAGACTTCCAAGCATTGCAAAAGTACCGATCAGATATGTTTGTTGGAGTTGTAAGTGCTAATATAAATACTATTTTTAGTAATTAGTAGTGTGTATTTATAATTTTAAAACTTTTAGGGTAAAATATCATTTCTGGGAAGTCGACCGAGAAATCGTCAAGTATTACAGCGACGAATGTATAGACATGAAATTGAACAATGGATGCAAGAAGCTGCTGCTATTGATAAACGTCTATAAGCATATAAGTTTTTAAACACTGAAGAAAACGAATTAATCTGATGGGGTCAATTTAAAGGTAGCTTACTTATTCACATTTTTCATACAACTCATACAAGGCAATAAGAACTAACAATTTTACTGCAATAATTTTATTTAACAATTTATTATTTACCTATACTAATCATTTTTGATTTAAAACATGTACAACTGAAATTAATATTTTTTTTAAGTTCTACGAAAATTAACTTTTTCAATTCACACTTTGATTGTATGTCAATTTAATATCATACACGTCTTATGATACTTATTTTATGAGTTCTCAAAGTACTTATGGACTTTTTTGAAGAAATCAACTGTCATTTTAGTACCGTTCATGAGTTACGGACAAAAGTATTACACTATACAGTATTGATAAAATTAGCCTGTGATTATAGTATTATTCCGAACAACAATGAACAAGTATTCTGTTACTATTTTTTTAGTTTTTAGTTTTATTTATTATTATTGTTTTATTTTTATTAATATTATTTATTTCTGTTATGAATCAAACATTTTGCCTGTGATTAACATTTTATTACATTAAATATTGAGTATACCTTTTTTAATTTGGTGTAAACACCAAATTTTAAGTTTATAGACAAAATAATAAATATTAACCTAACAATAAATTATAATATTTATCTGATAACTTGGAAACAATTTAGACCATTAATTTAAAACACTTATGCTGGGTTGCATGAAAAATTAATTAATTTATTGGTTCAATAAAATGTAATGGTAGGTACCAATCATGGGCGACTAAATCATGTTTAAGGGACCATTAGCTCACTATTGAATATTGATTCAGTAAATGTTAAGTGGTTGTTCATGCAACAGAGTACTAAACTCCAGAGTTGGTGAATAAATATTTAAATTCTGAGTATATCTATACTTTATACCTGATCAAAATTCAATTCATTGACTATGTGTAATAAATTTACCCATTACTTATTTTTTCTTTGAGAGAATGGGTTTAATTTTTTTTCATACCACTAAATTTAAAAGAAAAACTAGTTACTCATCTGCCTATGTATGACAGTAAAAACTATGTTAATATGTAATTGAATATTTGTTATAAAAACATATAATTGTTATGAACCAGTGATTTAAAACATGTTATTAAATATTTAATGCTTTGTACACTATTATTATCACTCTTGGAATGTAGAATGACTTACCCCTTCCACAGTAAATACAGAGTATGTAATCATTTTTAAAGTTTTTTTTTTCAAATTTATAACTTTATATCTAGTTAATATTTTTGAAAAATTATTTATGGATTAGAAAGCCACGATTATGATGATTTATAATGCTTTTTAGTTAACATATACTGAACAAAATAAAAAGTTATTATGTTTTTTTTTAAATCCAAGATAAGTATTTTTAAATCTAAATTACTTATTTCCACCAAGTATTAAAATAGTTAGGTATCTAAGTCTTAAGGTAGGTGGGCAAGTTTAATATAGAATAGCAAACATAAAGCACCCTGTAAATAATTTTTTTACAAACATTATTGCATATTTATGTTGGTTTAGCTAGTAACACATAATACTTAATAACAATATAAATTACTAATAATATAATTAATCAAGTTTTTATTTGATTGAATTTTATCCAAATCATTTATAATACAATTTAACCTCTTACTTATCAAATGGTATTGTCTTAGGCAGTTATCATAATATTTGTGTACTTTCACAAAATGTAAAAATAATATTTGCTATTTAAGTAAGGCCATAAATCATAATCATTGACACTTTCTTAACTTTCTAAATCACATAATTAAAAAATATCTGTAAGCATATAATATTATTATAATATTTATATAAATTATACCTATGTTTAATTATAATGTAATTTGTAAACCAAACAAAATAGATTTAAATATCAAGTATTTGATCTTTTTGCAAATATTGTAGCTGTGATCATATAGTATTATTGATATATTTATACATGGCAGTGCAAACTAAGATTTTTAAGTCTTCCTTGCAATTTCTCGAATAGAATGAGTATACAAGTTCCTAAAGATTGAAACAATTTAATATATCAATTAGTATTGACTTGAGTATTATTAAAAACCACTGAAACTTTAAATGGAAAATATCATAAATTTTAATTTGATGTATTTGAATATTATTTGTATAGTAGTTCATCACTATTATTTTAAAATAATTATAAATTCATAACGATCAGGCATAGTTGTCGCTATATTATTATCTCTAAGTATAAGTTATATATGTACCTAATATTAATATTTACTTTTAATATATTTTATAAAAGCATGTATAATATTTCAATTTTAAGAGTACCTGAAAAGATAAAACTTAAATAAACCCATTTTCAATGTTATATTTAATTATTGTAGTTTAATTTGTTCATTTTTTTTTTATAGTATCATATATTTCAATAGCAAGTAGTAATGACTAATGACTAATTTTTAATTTTTATTGTATTTAGAAGTACCTATTATTGTGGTCGTTGACTCACTTTATTTTATTTTGTTTGTTACAATTTGTGATTAATAAATTATATACATAACATATTAAAACAAGTATTATTTCTTAATATTAAGTTTCATACACATCCATTCTTCTGTTCTCCAAATTTTAGTGAGTTATTTTACTTAGACAAATTAATACTATCTGCCCTAGGGTGGCATGGGTGAGTGCCTAACGGCTAATATCCTAACCCATTCCCATCCTTGAATTTTTAATTTATGGTAGGCAATAATTGTGTAATTTTTAAGATTAATTATTCTTTTTAACCCGGATAAAATTTGTATGGCAATAATTATTTACAACATTTAAATATTACACAAAGTCAAGGTTGTGGTATGTCCACTTGGGGATGAATTTTTGGCAATTATAAATTGTGTCCATAGTACCTAAGTGAATATTTTCAACACGTGAAAAAAATTATATTACGAGGGGGCTCAATATGTGAAAATGATGTCGCATTACTACGGTGATCTAAAATTACAACTTACTATATTATTATTATTTACTCTACTGTATTATTTATATAATTAACCTAATAAAAAAAATTAAATAACTTAATATATTCACCCATATTATTTAGGTTTTAAATTAATTTTAACGAGTCTAAAAAAACAATTTAGTTGACAGTGATAATCTCCATCACTTGTTGTCCTCCGCCTCACCCCTCAGGGTAATGCTAAATTGCCATCATAAATATAATATGACTTAAAAATAGCCTCTGTACAACTTGAGAATAAAAGTAAGAAATGTAATGGACCCAATTTAAAATTGTTTTCCGTCATTGAGAGCCATTTACATTTATCCAAACAGTTTTCCCTGCCATTTAGACTTAAGAGCTACACATTTATATTTTGTTGTTTTTAATTATTTAAATGAAGATTATTTGCTTCATTATAATCTTCTTTTTTATTACTTATTAGATACCCCCGCTCTTGTATAGTTGTATTTGGTCTGCTATGGCTTGTTTTATATTATATTATGTATTTGATAAAAGTTTTAAGTTATCGTTTTATCAGTACTAATTGGTGTATTTGAATAAAAAAGGAATTATTATATTTTATTAAGGTTACAATGATGTATTGATGTGAATATATTGTTCTGTTAAATATTATAGTTGTACAGTCTAAAAAAAGTCCGACCGGGTCCGGCTGCTAAGAGACTCAAAACCGGGCGGACTCGCCACTTATTCTTGGAGGACGACCCGTAGAATCTACCGACTCGTTACTCTATATCCGCGACTGCCCTCGTGCGTCGTGAGATTGAACGTATAAGAGCAGGTAAAGGACCTAGTGTGCCCTCCGTCCTAAAAAGAGGTACCGGGGACAAACCAGGCTAGGCTAGCCAGGAGAAAGAGGTCACCCGATAACACGAAACCGGCGGTTACTAGGTTAGCAACTTGCTGAAGTTTGCTAACACTAGTACACGGGAGGTGGTGAAAACCGTGGACACTTCGGGACTATCCACCCCGATCACCTAGGCCGATCATTAGCCGATTTGGGAACCGAAACCTAACCTGAGAGGGGTACCGATACTCAGGCTGCCCACTGACGTCAACTCGTAATGAAATTTAGTCAGTAGTCAGTTGTACAACAGGTGGCACAGGCCCATCGTCGTTTGGTCGGGCTTGCCCGCCGAGGTTGAGGTGTGCTTCAACTGTGAATGGTTTTCAAAATTGCATTACAATGATGCGTTGTTTAATAATTTGTACTGCATCACAGTTTTTCGATATTATATTTTTAGTAATATATAATTACAACTATTCTTTTATATAAAAAAAATAAATATATAGGTATTTATTAATTATAACAAGATAAATGTACTGATTATTTTTAATAAATATATGGTCAATTTTTAAATTAGTTATCAATGATAACTTATCATATAAAAAAACCATTACGAATTAAAACCAGTTTTCACCATGACATTATTTTGTTCTGTGATTTTACCAAGTTAGTTGGAAATAATAAAAATCGATATTCTTATTTTTTAATAAAAATGTAGTTGGAAATTTTTTGTCCCCCATCATCCCATCCCATTTTTTGTGGTCTGGTCGGCCTCGTAAGTATCAGATATATAAATATATTATAAATCTTTGTTGTCGGAGCCCGTAGGCCGTGGCTGCTGTAAGAGGTATTATTGTTTTTATATCATATAGGTAACGTGGATTTAAACAAAAAGGCGGTGAGCACACTGTGTAGCTCATACCTGCCTCCGTCACATTCACTATTATTAGTTATTACAAATGCTGAAATACCCAGACAGCATTTTTTTATTTAATAATGTTATTATAACATTATTCGTGATTATAATATTAATATGTATAACGCGTTATTATAATATTATCATTGCTAAATGCAGTCTGGGCGAATGGACTTGCCTACTGCGACTTGCAAAAATCTCAAACATCGTTTGTATTCCTTCAGCTGCATTATTGCGTAATAACCTTATTAAACATTAAAAAAAATAAACATTCCCCACTAAGATAAATGATTCATTCAATCACTGACTCACTAGACTATTGTTATAGGTACGTGGGATAACCTCTGATCCGTCTGCATGAATGAATGATAATTACGACTTGTGAAAATCCCATTGCATAATATCTTTGGCTACTGCGTCACTGCTTATTATAGGTACCATAATTGATTATAAATACTATACTTCATAATCAATCTATATAGGTACCTATAAATTATAATAACCTACCTATGAATAATAATATTATGGTATAATATAATCTAGCCTTTAAACGATAGATAGATAAATATTCCACTATATTGTCGATTACGGTAACGGGTGATCCTTGGTCAACCACGGTCATTGTTTAAAAGCGCATTCTACAGGTGGCGTGCTCGGAGTCGGTCAGTCGCGTGTAGGTCGTAACTACGATAGTGGCGAGCTTTTGCGGCAGTATCAGAGGTATAATATTCGTATATAGTTGGTCTCGTTAGACATTAGGTCACCTACTCACCCGTCACCATAATGTGGCCGACGGAAGCGTGTCTGTGCGCTGTCCTGTTCCTGCAGCTGCAGGGGCCGGCGGTGGACGCCAGTTTCTGGGACACCATTCCTGTGGTGTCGCAAGTGAAGTCGGCCGTGCAGGCGATCGCCGGCGACGAGGAGGCGGCGCGACAGACGCAGATCAACTTCGCCAATCAGATGCCGGTGGTGTCGCAGATCAAGTCTGCCGTAGAGGCGGCCACCGGCGACGAGGAGGCGGCGCGGCAAACGCAGATGCACTTTTTAAAAAACGCCGAAACGCTGGTGGACGGCACGCCGGTGGTCGGCCACATCAAGGGTGGCATACACATGCTCGCGGGCGACAAGGAACGCGGGCTGGACATCATCCGGGGCGCGACCAGCACCACCGGCGCCGTGGTCGGTGGCGTAATGGGCGGACCGGCGGGTGCGATCGCCGGCGGTCTGGCCACGGACGTGATGATAACGAACATCGACACGGCGATCGCGGCCGCCAACGACGACGACCCTCAAATCAAGCCGTACGGTATGGTCGACTATCTGATGAACATCGACAAGAAGTCTGTCGGCGAGCACTTTGACGTGATCACGGGCGTGGGCGCGGACGTGGCCGGCGGCATGGTGGCGAAAAAGAGCAGCGGCAAGGGGCCGTCTGCCGCGACGAAACCTCAGTACAAACCGCTGAGGACCGACGGCGATCAACTGACTCCCACGTTCGGCGCCGCGGAAGGCAGCCGAACGCGGCCGGGCGTGACATCCATCACCAGGAACGGCGTAGAGGTGCACGCGGACCGTGTGGTGGTTAAGGATGGCGTGGAGGTGAATAAGTTCGAGCTGGAGGTGAATCGGCCAGTGCGGGTACTGGACGATGCGGCCGAGTACGAGGCGCTACAGCCCAAGCCCGGTGACAAGCCGTTCATGTCGGTCGCGGTCGACTTGGACAGCCCAATGGTGGAGCGGAACCTGCACCCGGCGCAGTTCGACCAGACGGCGCTGGAGGTGTCCCGTCTGACGGGCGGCGGCGACGCCCGGCGGTGGTTCACGCCGTTGACCGGCCTGGACGTCAAGTACCTGGACCGGGTCCGTCAAACAGACTTCCGCGTCATCAACGACGTTGGCGGCACGACCAACTGCTACTTCTGCACGGCGGCCGCGTTCAAGGGGTGCTCAGTAAGCACGCTGACGACAGCCTACCGCATCAAACCCATGAGCGTCTGGAACGCCGCGTCCGTGGCCACTATGGTGGACGTATTCAAGCGGATCGGTCTGTCGGGCACCACGTTCCGCCAATTCGCTGACCGCACTGCCCTGATCGGCCACCTGGACGTGGCCATCACCCCCGGCAATAAGGCCTCGTACGCGCTGGCCTACGCCCACGCCAACGGTGGCCACGTGGTCTCGTTGCGGGCGTGGAAGAATTCGGCGCCCAACTCGCCCGTCAGCACTCTTATCACGGACTACCAGGCGCCGCTGCCCGGCCGACCGTTTTCGGACCGGTTCAAAACGACCGTGCCGGTGTCCGACAACTACTTCCTGTTCACGTTCGAAAAGGAATACTTCAACACGGAACCGTTCAACGGTAAGAAACTCAACGGCGACAACAGCATCAAACGGTTGGCGACGAACGACATCGAGAGCCCGGACGTCGCGAAGCGCAAACTCGACGCTTAGATCATCATGATGTGTTTACGTATAATCGATGTCAATAGATGCCGAGACGGGCATAATATGTAATTATGTAATTTTATGAGCTGTCGTCTATCACGCTGTTACTGTTATAGCCGAGGAAAAATAAACCTAACATAAAAGACTCATATATTTATTATAATATTACTACTTATGATTTTTATATATTCAAGAACAGATAGGTATAGGTTTTTGAAATACTCACATACCTACTACAACAAACGAGATTTAAGTTTTTAAATATACCTTCATATTAAAACATTTTAATTTGCTGTTTATTATTTTAATAAATTGTCTTACATTTTACAATCGGTATATTATTTGTGTGATTGTATTGGCCAAGTAGTTAAGTCATATTTTATATTTGTATATACAGTTAAATAAAAAAAGACAATATTTAAGTACCTAATGTAGTGTTCGATAATAAACTGACGATTGAGTAGCTCTACTCTCACTGCAGGTCTATGTGACAATAAAGTATTATTTTAGTACTCACTATTCACTAACATAACAAGTGGCAGCAGCTTGGCCTCCTTATTGTAAAAATACCAGCAGAGACCGGTCATTATTCTAATGGGGTGAATAGCGAGTGTGTATCTAGATATACCTACTGTGATCTGTGATATGTAAATCTACTGTGGGTGAATGACTCAAATATATATAGATGGTAGGTACATGAACAATTTGATTTAACGCACCCACTCGCTATTGCTGTACCAGTAAATTGTGTTCGTATTATGCTACGACTATGTCAATAAGCTCGTCTGCCCATCCGTCATCACGACATGTAGTACGTACAGACCTTCATAAATTTGAATAAGCCGGTATAAGTGTGATAGATGTTGTGTGGGACGTGGCGGGTCACTGTAATCGATGTATTAAAATTAAGTTAAATGGTTTGATGGTATAAAATCATTGTGATACGAAAAACTATTTAGAGCGAAGACCGAAGACAATAATAAGGCTGTCAGCTTATATTACTATTTAAATCCTACTACCTATATTTTATGATATAATTGCCTTTAAGTAATTTATTTTACTATTAGTATTTAATAAAACAGTAGGTAAGTTGAATAAGATTTAATTTGATGAAGGTAGGTGCCTACATTAAAAGATTCAAGTTTCCACAAAATACAATTTATATTTTTAAATTGCAAAAAGATAACTAAAATCGTTATTCTCCATATATCTAATGACTAATTTCGTCTAAATTTGAACTATAGGTTTCATCTATTAAGAAATCTGTGTTTATATAGTTTTAAGATTTCTTGGTCACAGTATGAAATAGTTATGATATTATAATCATTACTTGATCTAAATTTGCAATCCTTAGCTGTGAAAATTTTATACATTTTCAACTACAAATTAATTTGTAAATATTCCTGATTTTGTATACATTTTAACTTTAACTGCTTATAAAACAAATTTTGCTTATTTATCTTATATATTTTTGAACTGATATTAAAAATATTATGAGGGATATTGTGTAAATCTACACATAATGGTAATAGCATTTATCGTTCCCAACGCTATGCTAACTTTCTTCGGCGACCCAGGGCAATAATACTTGGCAATCAATGCCACCCATATTAAACAAACACATGGTGTTCAAACATATTTTGCTGCCTTTTAAAATGTTACTACTTCTCGCTCCTCTCAAAATCTAAAAAAGTAGTAATCATTGTAAAATTATTAAAAGGTGATTGGGTTGGTTTTATGAGGCTAGCTCATCCAGTTTCAGAAATTCAGGTCATCGAAGGGTATAATAGTGTAATATAAGTGATCGACAGATTCACATTATATTATTAGTATAACGACTAGTGTCGTAATTTTGTGACTAAACTTAATTATTCAAATCGGTATACTGTTTTTTTTAAATAAAAATGTAGGTACCTACAGAAAATTATTTGACCTAACATAAGATAAGTAGTAAGTACTAAGTACATATTATGGAGCAAGTACTTTAAGGAAATACGGGAAGTCAGAATTATTGTAGAATGCAGAAAAATAAATAAAAATACTAGGTATGGATAATAGTTACCAATGCGTTTGATAAGTATTCACATACTTATACGTACTTAAACTGGCCATTTTGTAACATCCTTAAAAACTTAAATTTTCGATACGTCCTAATGATAAAATGGGAATACCCAAATATCGGATTACATCATTATCAGATAATTCAGATAGCAGGTAGAGTGCCTGAGTGCTAGATAATTGATTATTATACCATATAATTATTCTGTGATTATACCTACTTATAGTTATACCACAGAACAATACCGTCAATACCTAATACCTTTGGTTATACCTAAAGTAAATAAGATAAATATATTAAATTGAAACATTTAATTATAAAACTATATTCTACACATGTTAAAAATAGTGGTCGCATAGTGTACAAAATTATTTCTACGAATGGATAATATTGAACAGTAGTAAGTAACAAAAAGTAAGACCAATAGTGATACTAATAATAAAATTGTGTTATATTTAGGTATAATATGTCAATTAAAAACGATTTGCATTAATTAACTAAGTTGTGTCATCATAGTATCATACTATAATAGATAGGTATAAAATAACTAAAATCAAATGTAAATACATAACTTTTTAATAAAAGCAAATGTGGTTTTATAGTGATCTACCAAAATTTAATTACTTACAAAATATTACATACTATATTATGATTTTGATTTAGCTCTAAATAAAAATATTTTCTCCATATAAGTAAAATATTAATTATTTTTACATGAATAATTGGACATAATAATTTATTTTCAAGATAAATCTACTTAAATAAGCTATTAATAAATAAACATAATTTAAAAAAATAAATATGTATATATTTCTAATTATTAGATTAGATAAAGTAAAAAATATATTTTATATAAAAAAATAAATACTGAATTTGTTTGTACATAATATAATAGTGTAATTTTGTGATAAAAAAATATGTAGCAATACAATGCATGTTTAAAAAAAATTATTATAAAAAAATATAAAACAAATTGATATATCACACATTTACTTATATATTTTACTAATATAATAAACAAACAGTATACCAGTAACAAAGCTCATAACTTATGTGAAATTCGATCTATTAAATAAAATAATGATATTTAATAGTTATAAATGAATATTTAAGTTTTATTTTTATAAAATTGAACCGTATCAAAAAATAAAATATTTGTGCGCAAGGGTTGATCCAAAATGTTTAACTTAAATAATAATTTTAACTTTTAATAATGCTCTTTTGAAAAATATTCAGGAAACATTAAATTCCACATCACACCTGACCCTGTCAACAACACATAAATGACAAAACACGACCAACATAATTTTTTTTCCCACGGGCGGACATTAAGATTTCGTAAAGTGTATACTCCAACAAGTAGACCAGCAATAGCACCAGCTAAATGTGCTGTATAACCAATCTGAAAATATTATAATTAGATTAATGTAACTAGCTTCCAGAAAAAAAATATCAATTACATACCTGATTGTCAACATTAACAAAATAGCGATTGTAAATAGACGATCCAAAATCAAAAGTAATTAGAAAAGCAAATACTAAGAGTTGGTAAATAGCACACTCCATTTCTGACCAATTCTGTAAAATTAATTTTATATAATATAGAGTATAAATTAATCATACTCTTAAATTAATATATTTTTATTAAAATTTATTTATATCACACCAATATCAATCAATTTAAATTTTATTACAATGATGAAATAAATAAAAAATAGTTTTAAATACACTCAATACTCACAATAATTATAGTAGCTATGTGTGCTGTGATCAAAGCATAAACACCCCCGGAAGCACCAGCCAAATAAACTGAAGGGTCAGTGACTGACGTAGCCAGTGAACCAGCTAAAACTCCAGATAAGTAAATTAACACTACTCTCCAACCACGATGTACCATCTCCAATGGTACTCCAAGTAATAGCTGAACAATTAAATTTACTATCAAATGAGTCTGTCTGAAAATAAGTAGTAACATGTTATTCAGTTATAAGTATGATATGATCATAAAGTTAGCAATTTATAAAAACCAGTGGCAAACAAGGATTGTTGTCAAAGGGTAGTGACCAAAAATTACACATTTTTTCGTAGCTGAATTAAATACAAAACAAATAAATCTATTGAATATTTTATAATGCAATATTTAGTTATATTTTTATAATACCATAACTATTACAAAAAAAGACTATTAATGATTAAATATATAAAAGTAATATTTAATACAAAACAAAACTTTGAATAAAAATTCTTTATTTTTATTACATTTTAAATTTGCCTTATCAAATATTTATAGTCCAAAATTATTCATCTACCATTTTTCCAAAGTATGTCTAAACTTCAATCATTAACTGAAGTATGTAACCGACAAAGTTCTAAGTATATTAAGAAGAGCTAATCCATTTAACCAGTTTTCCGAATATACAATGAAACTTCCATATAACAAAGTCTCACGGGGAACAAAAAAAATAGTAATATAGAGAAATGTATTAAATAGAATTACATGGTTTTTATCGTATTAATTTTTTAATTAAGTCAAATTAACTGACTTGCCTGTTAATGTATTATCTATATCGGAATCAATAAAATCATAGGTATTTTAGAAAAATATTTGTAATCAATAGTGATAAAGTTTACAAAAACAGGTTTGTTATCGAATAGTTTATTCATTATATAGAAACATTAGATTTGTTACACAGAGATACATTTACACATGATTAACAATGAAAGTCATGGTTCATAAAAATAATTCGAAACAGAAAATTTCATTACTTGAAAGTTTGTTATATGGAAGTTTCACTGTATATTTGTAAGATATGTGCTAGTTCACTTCAGTGATAAAAATGATTTTTTTTTTTCACAAGATATAACTGAAAGTACAACTGAAATGTGTAACAAATTGTTGTTAATGTGAAAGAAATTATTTAATGTGTTCAATGTGTTATAGGGTTTAATATAATTATTATTTAAATATTGTTACTATAAATCAACTTCTGTCATTACTGTCATAGCTTTAGACAAAGTTTTGTAACAATCCACAAGATTATGAAAGTTCACAAAAGAAACTGATCAATAGTTAAAAACCAACTAGATATTATTTGTTTTTGATTATTGAAACAATAGTTTAGCGTCATTCGGAGTAAAATCATGGGATAGTGAGCACTTTGAATAAAATGTTTAATTCAGCGGATAAAATAATAAAATTGGCGTGGTAGCAACTTATAACCAATTGCTAACCCCAAAATTACGCCTATGGTTTAGCTGTTGGACAATAGCATCTATAAATGGAACAAAAAACTTTTTTCTAATAGTATTTTAGATTTTTCCATTTGAAATGTTGTATGGGTGTTTTTTTAGTATAGAAATTCTCAAATTTTGATTTCATTATCTAATTGATTGCAAATTGTATTCTTGAGTGATAAGTAACTTTGTATTACCATTTATAAATAATAAAATATTAAAATATCTATAGAAAAAATGGAAATCAAATTGTTTGCATTTATTTAATCCCTATAGTGAGGAGGGGAGGAGTTCAGACCTGGAGTCCATCTCTTTGGTTGCACCACTGATAAGAACTATTTTAGTTTGTAAAAAAAACTTACCCAACATGTACAAACATATAAGTCAGAAACCTCCAAGCTTCACGTCTACGATGAGGATTATAAATAAACATTGAAGCCATAGGGCCTTGGATTGACTCAGTTGTTTTCAATTTTAAAACATCCCAAGTGAAAAATAGTACCTATGTATATATAAAAAAAAAATAGTAGTAATTAATTAATGTCAATGTTTTATGTTAATGGAATTTTGTTTAAATTTTACATTATTAATAGCTCCTAGGAATATATTTATTCTACTATTTTTGTCATACGATTTTAAATTAGTTAATAATCAGTTACTGTTGTAATTGGTTGTTTACATCAGAAATAATATTTTATTGAAGCCTTAAAATTCCAGATATATATCAAAGGCTGACTGTTCGAGACCTATATATTGTATAGTTCAATATTACTTAGAAAATATTAATAATAAAATGACCTTATTTTCAAAATGGAGAATATTTTTAATTTTTAATTCATTCTACTATATTTTCAAGAAGAATTTACTTACTTCAACCAGACTAACAATAACCATACATAATGCTGGTGGATTGCAAGAGTATTCATCTTCATAATCCCCATCAGTACGATCCAAACCAGTCCGCAATCTAGGAGGACCCCTTGGTACAATTGTATAATGGATGTATTTGTTAAACAAATTTGTGGTCAAACTTTTAGCTATAGGTTCTTCTTCCATCTGAACATATTCAAAATCATGAATTTATAAACTTTGTAATGTATTCATACAATATAAATTATTTTACTAACCAAATGTAAAAATTCTCTAAAGTTAATATATCCATCTTGATTGTGATCAGCTTTATTTGCAATTATTGCCAACATTTTAGGAGGTATATTGTATTGTTCACCAGCTCCTTGTTTTAAGACATGATGCAACTCTTTAATAGATATTTTACCATCATGGTTTCTGTCAAACTAATAACATTTTCAAATACAATATAATTATTTAAACAAAAGTAAGACAAAGTTTACAATTTAATACTTACGCGATTAAATAGCATTTCCCATTGCTGAAAAAAAAATCATAACCAATTAAATTAGGGTAAAGAATATCTTGATAACGATTTACAGTTTAAATAAACATAAAAAATACACTTAAATTAAAACCATAAGTATTAGATATGATTATAATTATTTATAAATGTATAGGTAATCAATACAAATTTATGGAGTGAACATACAACTAAAGGGAGGAGACAATGTCATTGTTTGGGTCTTAAGTTTCATAATTTGTTAATATCACCTTGTTAAGAGTTGTAAAACTATATCAATTTATACCACCAAATATTAGCTATAAATTATAATGATTTAACTTTCCAGGTTCCAGGTTTAACATTATATCATTATTTATGACTCATCGTAATTTTGTTTGTTTAAAAAACTAAATTCAAGTCACTATGTTATATGTAGGTATCAAAGTATGAATTCATGAAGCATATTATGAGAATGTATTATTTTATTTTTATCATTAGCTAATACCTAATAATACATGGACTAGATGGTTCCACAATTATATTATTAAGTATGAGTAATTTATAATTATTTATTGTCTAATTAATTATTTTAATTACTGAATAAATATTACTATAAGAGCTAGTAAAACCACAATAAAGACTAATAAGTAAAACTTAATAGTTACTGTCCTTAAAATTTAAAAATATAATCTATACAAAAAGAAATAGTTTAGGAATGAGTCACCATAACAGTTATCAGCAGTTATAATTTTGTATGGTTAGCTTTTATAATAAAATAGGTATATTGATTATATTAACCAACTTAAAGGTAAGAACATCAGTATTTTTGTTCTCTCATTGATTTTTAACAATATTTTTATTTTTAAGAGAATTAAATAGGCCCTGGGGGTCTGGACCATTTTACTTTTTAGTCGAAGGGTTGTATCGGGTAGGTCTAAAGAGGATAAATTGGGTATGAAAATATTTGAATGATTAAATACTTTGTTATGGAATCGTTAATAGTTTAGATGCCTAATGGCATGTGTAAATATGATGCATTATTTATTTTAGCTTAAAAATTCATTAAGTGTTTCGAACATCGTCTTTCTACAGTATTATAACAACTAAGTCGAATACCTACTGTCCGGCTGTTAATTTAATTTATTTGTAAATAATAATTAAATAAATCATATAAATAAATAAATAATAATTACCGATTCGACGCTGTCCAGTGGTATGCTCTGGAATTGCTGTTGTTGCTGTTGCTGATGAGCAGACATTTTCGACAAGTACGAAAAGACACAAAAAGGTAGGCAATAAAAAAAACTGTCGTTTGGTTAGAGCTAGTTGCCCACAGATGAAATTAATAATAATTACATTCCGTTTTCAAACGATTCGTTGACAATAATCTCAGTACGATAGCACAGTATACTATAATCTGTGTACTGTGATGATAGTTGTAGTTCGTTGTATCTCACAACAAACTGATTTGATTGCTTATCGGGCAATGGCCGGCAATGTAAACAAAATATTATGTCAAAACAATCGTCGCTAGACAATCAGTCATACAACTTGACGGTGCTCATACATAATACTATTTTTATACAGAACAATATCAGCAGCTGATACCAGCGCTTAGTCCGTGATTTAAATACACCTTGGTATCTATCTTAAACCGTGATAATAATATAATAATGGCATGAAGCTTCGACCGTATAAACTATAAAAAGTTTATATGGTTTATAGTTTATATGGTCGAAGGTATGAAGCAATGAAGCATGAACTACAGTCTACAACTGTAGTAGTCCGTGGTATGAAGTATTGGGCTCGTATCCGTAATCTGATAAAAGTTGGCAACGTGTATCCATCTTTGTAGTTTGTTACGAAATAATAAAAACGGAAACAATCCATTGTTGGACGTTTTAATTAATTTAAAATTTATCATATCGTATGGTATTGTCAGTTTCAGAATTCTATAATCGTAAGCCACATTATAGTAACATTCTCAACCACAGACTTCTATACTACATTATTATACAGAAATCTGTGTTCTTAACTATTATAATTACGTTTGATCATTGAAAATTTGTGCTGCGTTTATCGTACCCACTCTTATTACTAACATGCTGTTAATCACTGAGATAAGAAGTATCTCCACTTTGTTCCATATACATTTATAAAAAACAAATTATAAAACAACTTGGAACAAAGTAGGTAGGTTTAGTGCGAGGTTTTTAGATTATAATCTAAAAACCTTGCTGTGTTTTATCATTGTTAACTGATTTTTTACCAAATTACCTTACAGATTATAAAACACAGTATATATTTTTAACTGTTACATACTGTGTTTCATAATTGATTTAAAATGTTTTAATTATATAGTTATATTTAGCCTCCTCAAATTAAGAACAAATAAGACAATGAGTCTTATAAGTTATAATGTTAGTACTTACTAGTTGCTACATGTTTTGCATACATATAATTTGTCGTTGGACGTTTTCAATTTAAACTCACATATAATTGTAATTAGCATTAAATATAATATTATGGCAGACCATACATATTCATTGATGTTAAGACCAGCGTCTGCAACTTCTTCAATTAGTAATTTAGGTAATAATTATATTATAAAATTTTATTTTAGTTAAAAATGTTATGTGTACCCAAATCATTTTAATTGATATAGATGATTCAACATCATTTAATATGAATTTTAAAAATGAACATGAAAACATACATTTCGATTTTGATGATTCGATTAAGAATCCAGATTATGTCCCTCCATTTCAAATTTCAGATGTTTCTTGCACTGGCCAGGATTCTTATGAAGGTAAACAAAGCTTGAGAGTTGATTTAATGTGTTTTCAACCAACTAATAACTATAGGATATTACACTTGCAGATTTTATTAACACGCCAAATTGTTTAAATGAAAAACAAGATATTCTTGTACCTAATGTTGAAGATTTTCCAGTGGAAGAGGGAAATGCAGGGATGAGAAAACGTAGAATGACTGGCAATAAATTACATGGTCGAAATATTAAACTCGCAGAAATCAAAAATCAAAACCAAATGGATAAACATCCTCTTATTCTAAAAGTATGTACTGGTAAGTGTAAAAGGCAGTGTAATTTATTAAGTTATGAAAATCAAGCTTCTATTTGGTCTGAGTTTTGGAAACTGAATTATACTGACAGACGAAAATATATGTCAAAATATATTAATTTGGCCTCCATTAAAAGAAGGAAGGTTAGTGTTGATGATAATAATAGTTATAAAAAAAATAAAACCAGACTTTACACACTTACCCATCCAGAATTGAAAGTTGAAATAGCAATATGCAAATCTACATTTTTACAAACATTAGGCTATACAAATGATTCTGTTGTTACTGAATTGGTGGCTGTTATGGAAAAGGATTTGTGTGGAAAGTTTGTTAAAGAAAACCGAGGTAGACCACAAATTTATGTAATTGATAGACAAAATATTATAGACCACATAAACTCATATCATCCCTATGTACCTCATTATAGGAGGTATAATGCACCTAACATACGCTATCTACCTCGTGAACTCACCATAAAATTTATGTTTGATGATTTTACAACCAAGTATCCAAATTATTGTGATTTAGAAACGTATAGAACAACACTTAAAAAACAAAATATATCTTTAAACAAACCTAAAGCTGGTGATTGTGAGGATTGTGAAATCCTCAATCAGGATATAACTAATCCAGAATCAAATTCAACTTTAGTACTACATAAAATTAAAGCCAACAAAGCGGATTCTGAATATAAAAAGGATTCACATCAACAGGACTTAGATTCAACAAGATATTTTTCGATGGATCTTCAAAAAGTAATACTTTTACCATACATACCCAATATTAAATCATCATATTGTATTAGTAGATTAGTAGTTTTTAATGAAACTTTTGCTAATATAAAAAAAGGAAGTCCATTTAATAACTACTGTGTTTTGTGGCATGAAGCTCTTAGTGGTAGAAAAGCTGAATGTATAACTGATTCTATAATGACAGTTATTAACAAAGAAAGAGATGTGCTAAAGTTTGTACTATGGGCTGACAATTGTACGGCCCAGAATAAAAATTGGACATTGTATTCAGCATTGGTAACGGCAGTTAACCAAAGTGATGGACCAAATGAAATTATAATCAAATACTTGACCAAGGGTCACACACACATGAGTGCTGATAGAATTCATGGTAATATTGAGTCTAAAATGAGAAAAAAAGGTAAAATTTATGACTTTGATGATCTTACAGACACTGTAGCTGAAATCCCAACAAAAGTAAATGTATTAAAACTTGTGACATTTCATCAATGGAATAATAAAAAAAGAACTACAAAAATAATTGATGATCCTTTGTTCAATTTTAAATTAATCGATGTTGTAATGGTACGTTTTGCAAAAGGATCAAATTGTCTAGAGTACAAAAATGATTTTGATGATGATCTGATTAAACTAGACTTTTTGAAAAAAAGTACATTGAGGAATATCAATTGTCTACCAACTCATGAAGATAGTCACCGAGGTGTAAAAAGTAGTAAGAAAAAAGATATTATAAAAACTCTTGTACCTCTGATGCCAGAAAACAGAAGACATTTTTGGCAAAATTTACCAGAATCAAATAATGTTACAGATTTATTACATGATGAAGATTATGGTTTATCCAATTTGCTAATAATTTAGTTTTTATCTTCTTAATATTATTAAGATATTAACAAACTATAAAATGTGATTTATGAATAATGTTTTTATACGCTATTTGAATTATTTATTACTATGTTAAAAATATTACAATTTATTTTAACTGAAATAAGTTGTTACAAGTTTATTTTGTTGTTAAACATAATATGTCAGTGTTTAAGTTTTATTTTATTTTGTATTCGTAATTATATTACCACAAATTGTAAACATGTTTTGGTTATAAGGTAGTAAGTTATTAAACTATACAGAACAAATGCACTTTACCAACGCCCTCACAATTTTCAATTTTTTTTTTTTAACTTGTTTTTTTATGCTTAAAACGACGTTGCAAAAAATTTTTACAAAAAAAAATTGAAAATCGTGAGGGGGTTGGTAAAGTGCACTTTAGCCAACTATACAATTGTATTTAATTTGTAACTGTTACATTTTGTTTTATTTTTTATTGCTACCAAAAAACTATTATTTTATTCAGTTACTCTTAACTATAAAACTGAAGTTTTACATACATGATATAAATTTATTTTGTTGTTTAAATTTCGTTATTTACATTAAATAATTCATATTTGTAATAAAAATAAAGATAACTAGACCAGTACCGATAGTTGTTATTGAAATTTTTTATTTATTTAAAGAAGTTATTTATTAAAATGGTATTAGAAAATATTATGGTATAATGACCAGTAATTGCTTACCTATTTATTCAAAATGTTTAATTTTATAACCAAATTAAAAACATAGTTGTGTTCAGTGTTCTTGTTGTTTTGACGGATGTCGGATTGTAAATACAGCAACTAATTTATATAACACACTCTTCTAGTTTAAACAAAGACTATAATTAGATAAGGTAAAAATATTGTGAATTTACATATTTCAAACCTCTTTGGTAATTTTAAATAGTAATTACATACAAAATATAAACGCCATCTACATGAAATGTAGAGCAACTTCAATCTCCTTCTGAACAATTTCGTAAATTACTGTGTTTTACGATTATACAGCTGTATTGTATACACGTCGTCTTTGCTATGCATTAAATATTATAATATTGTTATTTGTAATTTTTCAAATAATTTATAACATTGAAATGAAATATTTAATCGATAGCGTGTACAACGCCCCCCGGAGGCACGATTTCTAAACCGATTAGAGTTGTGAGTAGGATGGTTCTGATTGGCCCATATTTTTATGGCGGCAAATTCAAGACTATAAAATCAAATACTAATAATTAATACTCGAGCATGTCGTTGTTATGGATGTGTTATACTTATACTTGAATAATTCATCAATGATAAATAAATGTATACGAAAAACGCATTATAATAAAATAAGATAATCGCTAAGTGAGAATCGAGTGAATATCCAATGTTGTAAACAATTAAATATCAAACGCTCAGAAAAATTTAATTTGATTTTCGGTAGATATTTTTTTATTTTAACATAGGTATAGACAAGTTAGGATAAGGTGCTATGTATGTTTGGTGATTATTGGTGTATGCGCATCGACTGAGTTTAACTATTTTAGATACAGTAAGTCAGTGGCGTACGCAAGATTTTTCAATGGGGGTGGGAGGCTTGAAAATTAATTACTGATCTTTTTAGGAAAATTGGTAGCAAATACAATGTTTTTGCAAAAATGAATTCATTCTGGTGAGACATTTATTGATTTACGTCTTGCTTACTAGTCTATGGCAATTGAAACTTGATAAATATTTATTTTTTTAAGTAATATAAATAATGGCGATGGGGAGGGCTTCAGTTCGTTAGCCACCCCCCTGCGCACGCAGCTGCAGCAGTAAGTAGTTGCACAGAAGCAAGAGTCCTGTTTGGTTTAGTAACATTTTACATACAGTAAGTTGAATATTAATGTTTGCCGAAAACATTTAGTTTGTTATACTTCAACAGTTTTTACTAGGTACTCACGAATAATATTTTTAAATTAGAAAATAAATTAACTAGCTAGTCATTATTCTCCGTTTTAATATCTAATTTTGTCCAAATTTGATCTTAAAATATGTTTTTTTTAAAACGATGTTTATATCATTTATAGATTGTTTTGTTAAAGTACCACCTACCTAATGAATAATACTTATGAGAGACCTTGTTTTAATTTTTTAATACTTCGCTAAAATTAAAAAATGTATACATTATCAACTACAAAATAATTTTCAAATTCCTGTGACCGGAGAATTTTGTAAACATTTAAACTTAAAATACTTATGATTTATGAATAAAAATCATGCGTATGTATATTTAATATATTATTCAAGCTGCTATTATAAAAACATACAAGGAACCTTGTATTACATTTTAAAATCTAAATAGAAATAGAAAACATTTTATCGATGACTAAAGAAAAATTAAAAATTAAAATGTCAATAAATAACTCAAAAAGAACCGAAATATTTTGCAAATGCTAGTATAAACATTCGATAAATATTTCAAGTACCTACCTCCGATTATTTGTTTTAGAATTACAAGAAAATAAGTAAATCATTCAATGAGATATCCAGCGTCGTAAAAAGTAACTTCAAACGCTCATAAAAAATGAATTTGATTTTCCGGTAAACGTTTTTTTTATGTTAAAGGTATGAAAATGTATGAGGATTCTTCTTATGATACATTTTCAAATTTTAGATATTAATACATTTTTTTTTTATGAATTTCATAAATTCATTTAATTTCATGAATTCATTATAATTTGTTCATTTTCTAATTTCTGTATAAACTCATAAAAAATGACTGGATATTTCCACTAACAACAGCTTATGAGGAACCTTGTATTAAATTTTCAAGATTAGGTTATAGGTACCGACCTGTTTTAAATTCGCAAAAATTTAATTTTGAATAACTGCATTATTGAAGAAAACAAAGGGGGTGAGCATGTTTGGTAAATCACGCTGTATGCCCGTACTCTGTAACCTGTATTTGGTTATAGCAGTGTATGCTTAAATTTTTTAACATTTTGGACCCTTAATTTGTGGGCGCGATAGTAGTAACTTGCGATAGTGTTGTTCTGTGATAGTAGGTAGTAACAATCGAAACGATTTTTTAAGTATTAGTATTTGGTTTCGATTAATTACATTGTTATTTTGTTGCGTCTGTGTGCCATAATACTATAATAGGTACTGTTATCTTATAGTGTTATAACTTATAATAATATAATCGTAATCCATAGAACATTCTGTTGTTTTTATAATAATAAATAATAATATGGTAGAACGCAATATTCTAATTTCTTAATAATATAATATCATAATAGTTCTAAATTATTTAATTTAATTTTTAAATAAAAAGACTATTTTAATTTTTTAATGACAGTTGTAATAGTACTCTGCGCAGACTATAACTATTACTTTAGCCTATACACTGGCATATGATCAGTGTGCACTGTAATTATTATTAATATTAAATGATTATCGTATTAGCAAATATTAGTTGGTATTTGACCAGTTACATTATTTTTAATATGCATGAAACAATACATTAATATAAGTACCTAACATATAATTAATTTGACCATATTGTAAAATCAAAAGGCTCTATGATGCATTTGGTTTATTTTCTTGCGGATAGTCAGTAACTAATCTGAATACATGATAATCAGATTAAATATAGATAATAGGTATGTACCTTTTGTTCCTCAATAATATAAGTATCTACGTTTATATAGTGCTATACCACAGAATAGATACAATTGGTTGTGCTGGTTTTATACTGTTATTGTACTTATTTTATCATTAATTATTTATTTTGTTACATACTTAAACAATGGGTCCATTCGGGCCACGGGCATAATAAATATTATGGTTATTGTTGTCAATACATTTCTAATTATGTTGTATATTAAATGCATAATGCATATACATATTTGATATTATTACATTTAAATATTTGTCTAGTTTTTAAAGTGAATCAAATATGGACGAACAGGATCCTCTAGTATTTGCTGACACAGTTAACAACAGATTATTTGGGCTTCCAGAAGTATTGGATAAAAATGTTGATAATATAATTGTTAACGAATGCAACACTGTCCTAACAAAACCACCAGACCGGTAAAATTTGATTTATGTGTAAATAAAAATTCTAAAAACCTAAAAATCTTCATAGAATTCTTCAACTGTTTGTTAGTAGGTATATTAATATTTGCAAAGTACCTATATAACTTCAGTTCAAAATTATGAAAAAAGAAGATTTTTAGTGTACTAAGTAATTCAAATAATTACCTATAACTTAATTTATGTTAACTGTATTACATTTTCTTTTCAGGTACAATTTTGGATTTTTAATATTTTATGTACTTGGTACTTGTCTTCTACTTCCATGGTACTTTTTTATGACTGCAAATGATGTAAGTTTTATAATTTTTATCTTCAATAATCATATTAGATATCAGAAATTATATAAACCATATACATTTTAAATTAAAATGTAATTAGTTATATTTATTAAACTTTCATAAAAAAAATTATACATTTAATATCCATTTTGCATGTGATTTACAATACATGTATTGTTCACCTACAGGATATAACAATGTTCTATCTAAAATTAGATACAAATTATTGTCATTTAATAGCAACCAGTAGTTCTTGTTGTATCATTTATTCAAATGAGATTAGGGAATAGGAAAGATTAAATTGAAAATACATTTTATCTTTGCTTATTTGGTGTTCATTGTTCATTGTAAGATTGTATGAATTTAGGTTATACATTTATCGTAACTTATTCAATGTATATACCTAATCATCGCATTTATATATTGTGTTTTAATCTCAAGTACTGGATGTATAAACTACGAAATTTGCCAAATGATACCCAAGTTATCTTTCTTCTGCCGAATGATGAGGACCATAGTCATTCAAGACTTCAAGCTAACTTCACTTCTTTTCTTACCATTGCCGCATCAGTTCCTAGTTCACTAACCTTATTACTAAATACATATTTAGCTAAAAAGTAAGTAATAAAAATAATATAATAACATTTACTATGGATCCTAGTTTAATATCTAAAAGTTAAAAAAAATTTAATATTTCTAGGATGTCAATTCATTTTCGAATGATCAGTTCATTGATGTTAATGCTTATTTTGTTCACAATTACAACAATTTTAGTTAATTTGGATTCCGATTCATGGCAAATATTGTTTTTTATAATTACCCTTGGAACTGTCATTTTTTTAAACAGTGAGTTCAGTTAACATAGCTATTATTACTTATGTTAAAGTAAAATTGTAAAATTTTTAGTAAAACTCATATCTTTTTTAGTTGGAAGTTCTATAATGCAAGGAGCTGTGTTCAATTTAGTCACCTTTTTTGACAGTAGCTACATGACAGCAACTGTATGTGGTCAAGCATTGGGAGGCATTGTTGCTGCATTAGCTCAAATATTGGCTTTGTGGTGGGGTGCATCGTCTGTCCACAGTGCCTTCGTTTATTTCTTATTTGCCGATATATTCATCTTACTTTCTCTAGTTTTATACGCTATTTTAGTCAAAACAGTTAGTACATTTTAAAAGACTGATTTAATTTCAAAATAATTATTTTTTAAAGTTTAAAAGTAATAACATTTAATTATGTTGTGTATGCAACTATCTAAGGTTTAGTATATAGGCTATCCATCGAATCATGGTTTTAGGTTTTGTTCTTCAAGTTATTTCACTCATTAATGCATGTGTCAAATAATAATAAAAATATTTCATTTATAACCTAACTCAACCTGTAATCTCACTTAATGATGTTTTTAAATTATAAATGTTACTTTTTTACTATAAAATATGAAATAATTAGAGCAATCAAAAGAAGTAACAAAACCCATAGTCATTTTTTATAGACAAATAAATTAACTAAAAAATTATCTACAATTCTTAATTTTATTTTGTATTAACTATTCAAAAAAAATTAATTCTTTTAGACTATTTATAAGTATTATGTTCAAGACGTACCTGCAAGCGCCTGGATTAGACGTTCATCTTCTACACAATATGCTTTACTCAGCAATGAACGAACTCCTATTGTTGATACATATGCGGTTTTAAAAAAGGTATATAATTATTATAATATTGTTTGTTTTTAAATTTATAAAATTCTAAACTATGAAAACTTAACAATACTTTCATTCATAACTGTTGAAATAAGTATGGGTATATATCATATTAATTTGAACCACCTAATTATTATGATATAAGATGAACATTTATTACATTTTATAATTTTTACTAGAATTATTTATGTGATTCAAAATGTTTGGTTTCTATTTTTGATTTTAATAGATATGGAAATTGGGTTTGAGCACTTTTTACAATTTTTTAGTCACTATGTCTGTTTACCCAGCAGTTACTGTATTGATAACTTCGGTGAACAAAGAACACACTGCCTGGACAGGTAAACATTTAAAACCTTAATTTGTATCTTATCAATATAAGTAACTATATTAATATTGATGTTTATATATTTAGATACATATTTTTTGCCAGTGATAGCTTATTTACTTTTCAGTACGTGTGATTTCTTAGGGAGAGTTATGTCAAACTTCTTACAACTGGTAATTACTAACTTAAATAACCGAACACGATTATTGATTATACTTGGAATACGATGAACTAATGATATTATTTACTGTAATATTACAGCCAGTCAATAGTATTTGGCCAGCCACAATATTATCTGCCCTAAGAACTATTTTTATTCCTTTGATGATGCTCTGCAATGCATACCCTCGACATTATTTACCTGTCTTAATAAACAATGATCAGTTGTATGCTGTTATTATGTCTATCTTTGGTTTTACCAATGGTATAGTTTCTAACATTACAATGGCTTCTATTCCCTAGTAAGTATAGTTACTATTATCGTGATGTTAGGCTGTAAATGATTAATGTATTTGATATTGATATTAAATTTTTTTTTTCTCATAGCTTTGTTGACAAGCATGAACAGGAAATGGCGAGTTCATTGATGATTACATTCCTTGGTATTGGTATTTCTACAGGTTCATTGATAAGTTTTGGCATGGTTAATTTACTATAAAATGTATAAACATACCTGTATGATATATTACAAATTATGCAAATCTTTAAAACTATAAATTCTTTATTTAATTTGTTCATTCATTTTACATTTTAACTAATTAAATCATCATGTTATCTACTTATAAGTTAACAACTATATTATATTTATAATTTTATATATTTTTACTGTATACATTTTCATTGAACAAAACAATTGTTAATATGATTTTCTGCTATGGTATGACTACTAAGCTTTCTCAGTCTTGTTACTGAGTAAGAATTACTCATTACGGTTATAATATTTTTAATTGAATTCTCATGTATATAGTGTATACATGTTTAAGGATTTCTGTGAAATCATATAATGTAATGTAATATACTTTTTTATTGCAATTAAATATTATACAAAATATAAAGTGTATTTATTTATTTACCAAATAAATAATTTGTTTTAAAGTTTCAAGTGCATTGAATAATCTAAAAAATTACTTTCTTAATTTTGATGAGTATTTTAGCTACACAACTATTTCCCTAATTGTTAGCTAGTTGACTAATGTCTAGATTCATAGTCAATTTATGCGTCACACAAGCCATAGTATTACATGTCTTATATGACATATACTTGCCTATGCATATGAGCATAATTGTTATTATTTATTTAAATCACCTATATGTATAGGTAATACATATTTATTTATTTATTATTAATATATGGAGCAAAACTCCATTTACAATCTGTGTACAAATATGACAATCATATATATTATTTTGATAAATTCAAATAAGAGCATAAGTAATAATTATTAATTATACATACATTTTGCATAGTATAAATTAGGTGTTTCAAAATGAAAATGTGAATTGTATAATAAGTGTGTTACGAGAAAAAGAGGAAAACAAATAAAATATAAAAATAAGATACAAAAATTACAATAATATAATAATATCAATTCACAATATTCCCAAACTGTAGTATATAATACGATTAAGTTAATTTATACATGTTTTTAATATCATTTGTGTTACAAGAAAATTGGTCTGAATGTATAGAATTACCAATTGACATGAGTATATTTGTAGGAGAATCTAGTAAATAATTGGTTTTTATGTTTTTTGAAAAAAATAAATGATTGTTTCTAGTTTTAGCAATATTAATTTTGAAATTAAGGTTCTCTAGTAAAAAACTACAATCTATTTCATTATAAAGTAATTTGAATAGAAAATTTAAGATAGGATAATTTCTACGATTTTTTTTTTTATATATATATTTTAATGTAACATTTTGATACTATTTTAAAATAGTAAGAGTGATAGGTATACATTTTCGTAGTTAATTGTAAGTACATTCATTACAGTAATGACTTATGATTTATTTATCTTTATAGCTTTATACTTTCTACGCAGTAAAATATATGCATGTAGTCTTTAAAATTATACAATTAAGAAGATCTCACCACCACAATTTTATTTTGTGCTGTTAGTTTTAATATTAGAGTGAAATGTGAATTTAAAACTATGAAATTATTAGTTTTAAATTAATTTGGCATATCTTCCTACACTACTTTGTACTGCATTATTTTATTAGTTTATTATTTAAGGCCAAATGTTTAATAGAATAATATGGTTGGGGTGCCCCGAAGAACATTTTTCTAACTAAAAAAAAGATTATTTTTGGCAGCTTGGAAATTGGAATCTCTGGGCGAAGTATAATATTATCACCAATTAGTCCCTATAGGCTATAATTGCTGGTAAACTGCGAAGTTAATGTATTTTTAGTATTTTGTAAACCATATAATGTATTCAGGTTCACTGTCCAGATGTTTAATTAGGGATAATTTTTTTCGAAACCAATGTCCAGTGGTATCAATCATATTTAAGGTACATACTACATAGTATACACAAAAGGGGTCAATTAAAATATATTTAGGTAGTTCCTACCTACTACCTGTACCAGTGGCATCATTTTAGAATTTTTGAAGTGCCTATCAAATATAATACAACACTAAAAAACGACTGCTGTTTGCTTTTATATAGTTATATCTAACTGAAAAAGTGAAAAATAATAAAGAAGATCAGAGATTCTTTAATCCTTAGTAATCAATAATCACGGGACAAAGCTTTTAAGAGCATGGTTGTTTGGTCTTCAAAAATAATTGTCATATTATATTAGTTGATACTAGTGTAGGAATAAAAAAAAACCAAACGATTTATAATTAAATAAGAATCATATAGGATATACACGTCCACGTGTCTTATAATTTATAAATATAACATAAAATATATTCAATTTAAAATTAGATTATCTAAAATATAAAAAAACATTATCATTATTGTGACAATAATTCCGTAGTAGGTTTAGACTAGGTACCTACCTACTTACACTAAATTCCTATGTACATTTCCTCAAAATTATAAAAAATAGGGACATTCAGGGCTAAAGTCAGGCAGGGGCAAATGCCCACTTATTAAATATACACATAATTATCCCCCCCCCCAAAAAAAAAATACACCACTGCTATCACCTATCAATATAGGTACTATATATATAGTTTTATAAATGTATTACTGTTTGAGAAATGAGTGGTAAAATAATTGAGTAGGTACTTATCTACCTACCGCACCAGTCGTGCACCACTTAAATTATTTAAATGGAAGATCAATAATAATTAATAGGTACTTACTCGATACTTCTGATTTGAAAATAAAACCTTAGTTCAAGTACTCTGTTATATTAGTGACTAGTGTACCAGGTACTTACCTAATCTATATTTTTACCTAAATATTATACATTTATACATTATAGTATATATTATTAGCAGTGGTGCATTGGTAAATAAATGTATGGGTATACGCACCTAAAAGTAGTTGAATATACCTATGTACCTACATTTTATATTTAATTAATTCCTAATTCCTATATACGCCACTGTGTATATGTACCAAGTATCAGTATCTAATGTATTGTTATTTTTTTAATTAATTCAATTCATAAATATCATAAAGAATAAAACTTTTTATTATCAAACTAGTAAAAAATAAAATAACAGACTTTATAGGTACTATAATGAAATAATAAACAACTCTAGAAAATATACAGTATTTTTCTATATTATCCATTTATCTATGTTAATAACATTGATAAATTCAAATATTATTATAAATCATTTTAAAGAATTAACAGTTGTCTATAAACTTCTTTTATAGGCATCTGTATTTTCTTCTTTCTTTTATTTTTTTATGTTCTAGTATTATTTGCTGATCTGTGTTGAACTAAAAAACTTTTTACTGAAGACTCTGGGCTTCATAAATTAATGGGAGCCAGGGGAGGTCCATTTATATTTATCAACATTAAATTTTAAATATTAATTAAATCTTTGAAACTTTAGTACACAGTTTGGGAACTGCTTCTATACATTAATTTAATTGTATGCACGCTCGGCAGTTTCCGATCGTCTTCGCAAAAACCCGAAGTCTGGTAAAATTTAATCGAACTTCATGTGGGTACGAGGCTATTTTAGGACAGTTTACAAAATATTATTGTATTAATTTGTAAATTATAATTATTATTTTTAACTTTAGTTTGGTGATATGAATAAATTGACTGATGACAAATTGGAAGCGTGCATATACCGGATACCCATAATAGGGATCTGCAGGGTATACGACGTATTATAGGTATCCGCGTTAGGGGTAACCTCCAATATACACCACTGATTTTTACACGTGTCTTCCACGTCGCCGAAACCCAATTTGCCGACACCCCAGTTCGCCGACTATTTTTTACATGTTCCCAATTTGCGAATTCCCAATTCGCCGATTATAAATATTATATAAAAAAAATAAACATTATATTATACTATAGGTATACATTATATTATTATAAATTTATATTATAATAAAAGTCAATATAAATTAAAGTTCTTGTAAATAAAAAAAGTTATAAGTTATATATAATAATAAAAAGGGGGTCAAGTGGATGTCGCTCTGCTGTACAGTATAGGTTACAACTTACAAGTAGATCACTGTATAATTGATGGTATTAAATTTGAATTCAATGATATAATATCATTGTATACGAAAAACGATTCTGAGCGGGGACGGTATGTCAGTCTAGGATATTTGAAATTATATTGATATTGTTATTTTACGGTAGCTGCTAAGTTAGACCCCCCAAAGTACCAACTAGATTCACTTTCCTATCAGAAAAGGTACTATTGAAGAAAATCGAAGCATTTTTACTGTCCTAAAAGGTGATGACAGACACAAAAATAAAAAAAAATAAAAAAAAAACACACATCATTGTAAAATCAATACATTCATCGCTCCGCTCAGAATCTAAAAATCACCTTGTATAGGAAAATTGCTTTTGTCAACATACGCCGATCATACACGCTTATCAAACCTAACACTTATCGAGTATTATATTTATAAATTTTATGGAATAAATCCGATAAACACGATTAAATTGACATGAACATATTGATCAACGTATAAGTATATTATTATATATAATTATTTTATTATCATTTCCTTCTGAACCTAATTAGTTTATAAATATTATAAATATATTACTTTATATTGACTTGTAATATTTATATAGAATAGATTAAAATTTTAAAATAATTACCTAATAAAAAATCTCTCCCATCATTTGTAAAACGACAATCACCTTAGATCGTTAAATCAGATAATTTTGACGGTAAAGGTGGGATCATTTTCATTTTTTTTCTGTATCCCGAACTTTTCATACTGGTGATTGTTGAATATGGGAATAGCATCTATAATTTCCGAATTTGTAGCAACTTCTATTCCTGAAGTTATGACAGATCTCCTAATTTCATTAAATGCCTTAGGTACCGGTTTCGTGGGATTTTGAGTAAGTTCCTCCTTCATTAATCAAAGTTTAGAAAAAAAAACAAACATTATATAATTATAATATAATATATCATTATTTGGGCTCGGAACATAATGCACTTAATAAGTACTATAATATATTTGATATTATATTTTTATAATTTGTACTTAAACATTACTAAATTTGTACTTACTTTCAATTTATTTCGAAAGCCACGATTAGCCAACTCAACTCCGTGACAGTGAGGCTTCGATAATATTACGTCAGTTTTATTTTTCAAATTTTTCAAAATAGCACGACCACCGCAATTTTGTATGCATTTATAATATTCGGTTTTGTCCCGTATTCTATCCACTCGATGAATAAAATTATTGACTACTAATAAATCATGATTTTTTTCTGATTTTATTTTAAACCATTCCATTTTAATTTTGAACTGGCTAACTATTAAATTTTGAACTTTACAGTACACACGGCTGGAACGAACTAAATTCACCAATCTGTACTCCTTCTGGATTTTATATGTGGGAAATCATTTAATCATTGAACTTATCGACAACATACTGTGTTATCGCTGTCATAAAATCCGTTTTTGATAAAAATTATTGTCACCTGTCGGCAAATCGGGAAAATTGAAACTATATTAAATAAATTTTATAATTTGTCGGCAAACCAAGATGTCGGCAAACTAGACTGTCAGCGAAATGGGAATGTTTCTAAAATATTTTAAAACTGGTATATTTGTCGGCGAACTGAATTGTCGGCAAATTGGAATTCAGCAAAGTGGGTATGAACCATTTTTACCTACCAAATGTTTATACTAGCATTTTCTGTACAAAATATTTTCAAACTTTTTGAGCTACTTATAGACAATTGTCTTTTTCGATTTCGTTGAAGTTTTTTTTCGAACTAGCGTTCTAGGTAGTAGGTACGAACTTTATTACATCATACATTTTGTACATCACAGACCAACGTTATAAGCACAACAGAACAAGCGTCTGACGAAACGCTTTGTGCGCTTCCACATCGACCGGCGCTTGCCGGGTTTTTAGCCGCCTCGGTTTCCGGTTCTGGTGCTCCATCACACCTTGATTGGGCCCTGCAAAAAACTCGCGGAGTACCGCACCGCTGTCTCCGCGTGAGCTATCGTTTGGCCGCTTTCGAGCTCGGACGACGCTATCAACTCTCTTGTCGGGACGTGCAACTCGACGTATATGTTACCCTAACTTAACAGAACCGCACAGCGTTGTTTGGCATCGAACACGAACGCCGTCTCGTCGGATCCGCGAAATCGGGGCTCGACTGATGCTCCGTTGCTTCGGCCGGCCGAACGTGCCGCGGCGGCGTGACGGAAGATGGCGAGACCGACAGCAAATAAGATACGGACGGCGACGCGCCTGTCGGCGAAGATCGGGCGGTGAAGAGCTGGATGGCGTCTGCGTCTCGAGTTCGATGACAATTATAGGCGTCATTGATTGCCGCGTTGACGAAAGTAATGCAATACCGAAACTTTTGAGATGCATAATTAGTCACGATAGTTTCACCCGGGACACTTGACGCCTGAACCGAATCTGTTGACGCCGAGACGTCGGCAGGCGGTGAGTTGATCGAAGATGCAGACGACAATCCGACACCGGATTCTTCACTCGCAAAATCCGTTCGCACCGCTATGTTCGGCATTGAATTATACCGCCTGGACGACAGGCCGACGAAATGACCGCGACTTTCCGACGCGATTCTGCGTGTTTTTCCGTTTTTTAGCTCATCATAAACGCGGTGCATCAATTCGGCCGATGGGGACAGAATCTCGATTTCAGATGACTGAATAATATTCTGCATTTTCTTCGTTATTCGACACGATTGTATGACCAAATTAATATAGTATTATCTTATCTGAAAAGTGTGCTTTAACTTTCAAAATAATATTATAATAAATATTATAAATAGTGTTCGCGGTTGCAACGATTCAGAAATATAATAACTGTTAGACAGAAACGAAAATATACATCCCAAACAGTATAAAGTTGTCCATAGCAAACATATTTTAAAACTTTTTATATCGAAAGTAAAATATACATTAGGTAGTCTGGTAGTTAATTAATTACCAATAGATGTTAAATTCAAATTTAAAAACAAATCACTCTTCGAGCGTGTGAAATTCCCGGTTTCTAAACGTATTTTAATACAGCCCATTAAGCTATAATTCCATATTATATTATATGTACAATTTAAATACATTTTGGCAACATTTATATTTAGGAACCTATTTGTTGAATATTGGATAGAAAGAATTTACTGTGTATACATAAGAACCGTTATAAAACCCAATAAGTATAGATATATATATATATATGCCTACAAACAATCTGAACTGCGGACAACAAATATACATTTATTAGGTACCTTATACCTAGTACCTACCTATATTATAATATTATTAAATATAAATGCTGAAATACAATATAATAATATTAGACGAGGCTAGCCAGGTCGGGTATTACTGAGTTAAAAAGTTAAGTAAAATAACCAAGTTAACATACCTAGAACCTAGGTAACGAGTTCTTTTTTAGTTTTTTTAAAGTAACTTCTAACTTAATGAGTTAATATTGATTGTCTCACAATATACATGTTACTAATCAATTAATACATTTTATAGTTTTGTTAAATTAATATTTTCCTAACATAAATCAATTTATTCTTTTAAATATATTTTGTTTTATACAAACTAATATTTTTATACATATAAAAAAAAATAATGAACGTAAATATTATGTATAGCCTATTTTTTTTTTTTTTTTTTTTGTTTACGGCCTTTTAGACCAAACATCCAAACATAAACGCCTCCATCTTTCACGATTTTGTGCTAGCATATGCCAATCTTCCTCCGTCAGAGAAACTGCTACATCCTTCCTGACACAATCCTCCCATCGCATTCGGGGTCTTCCTAGTGGTCTTTTCCCTCTTGGATTCTCTTGTAAGACCGTCTTTGTCAAAGCATCAGGTTTCCTCCATACATGACCTGCCCATTCCAATCTTCTTCTTTTTATCTCCTTAACTATATCCGGTCTGTTATATAGGTGATGTAACTCCTCATTATGTCTTTTACGCCATTCACCTGTTTGCAGGTCACGACATGGTCCATAAATCCTTCTCAATATTTTTCTTTCAAAAACTCTCAGTTTTGACTAGTCACTTTTCCTTACGGTCCAACATTGTGCTCCGTATAGTACTATAGATTTTATTAGTGTGGTGTATATCTGAAGTTTATGTATAGCCTATAGGTAATGTAATAGTGTAATTCTTATACCTACCTACATATGTATTGTAAATTCTAGAGTTCTAGGCAAGGTACCTATAGAAGTTTTGAATGCACTATATTGTCTATTCTTAATAAAAATATAAGTTAATTTACCGATATTGTATCAATGAGTATATATATATATATACCTACCTATATAAATACATCAGTTATATTACTGCCTTTAAAATCGGTACCTATTGGCTATTCGGCTATCTCATATTCTCGTGGTTGTATATTGTTATTGAAAATAAACTCATATTATCAAGTTTGAAAATATTTACCTATTCAAATAATACTGTATAGTGTATTTTATAATATATTAACATGGTAGGTAAAAGACTAAAAGGAATAAGTTATTACTAATAACTACTATAATAGCTGAGGTGGGTGCCAGGTACCTACCATGTTTTTAATATTTTACCAGTTCACCTACTAGCTGTACCTACCAATACAGGTAACAGGTATATCGTATAATATTAGTAAACAGGATTGTGTAGTAAGTAATTATCTGGAGAAGGTCAGACGACCTAACGATACTTACTCGCTGTGGTATACTAGTTGTGTTTTGTAAGTTTTGTTGTAAATTGAGTTGGTACGTGTATAGTATAACTAGTATAAGTATGCCTACAATAATTTACTAATCAGTTGTTTTCCTCGTTTATGACCATCGGACCATCTCGAGAGTTAATAAATATAAGGTTACCCAATCCTCAGTGTAGCACTCAGAGGGAGGGGTAAGGCCCCAAATGTCTTTATTCGTGAAAACTATTTTAACCATTTTGTACGGTTTTTATGTTCTTATTTAATTTACCTATTGGTATATTATATATTTTAATATATATACCGAGGACTGGGGAATTTGATTGACGGAAGACATTCATTATTTCCTTACATAATACATGTATTATAATGTAATATCTAAGATTACTTCGGGAACTGTTATAACGTCATTAGATACGACTGTACGAGCATTACGAGCACAGAACATATTTATTTATTCTGTGATACGAGTAAGGAAGAGCACATTTTAAATGTCTTAAAAGTCCAGATAAACGACTAACCGAGGACATCGATACAAATAGGACAAATCCTAGCAAGAGAGCACGACTGGTTACCCTAAGCGGCCTATGCAGCTAATTAGCTAAGTGTAGGTAATAGTTATACCATTATCGCAGTTTTATTAATAAACCATTTAAATTTGGAGCTGTATTATAATATAACTATAGGTACCTACAGATGTTAGGTGTTAATTAATATTTTACTTGCTGTTGTACACTTGCACCTAGCTCGATACCCGGCCACGCTAACCGAAAATTTTCAAGGACAGACTAGGGCAGTAGAATAGGTAGGTAAGTAGGTTTATACTATAATATATAATTGTTAACGGCTACAGAATACATCAAACCTATTCTGTGTAACGATTGGGCCTATTTTTTTATGAAAGAAATCGGCCACCGACTACACCCTACTACACATGAATACATGATATAACTAAGTTAGTTATATCATTCTACCATGGTCATAAATTACTGTCACAAATAAGTAAAAAGTACCTACCCATATTGTTCTGAAGTACGAGTACCAATAAGTAACAAGGTACCAACATATTATTATCATTGATTATAAATACTCTTCAATGATATTAATTAATCAATATTAAATCGAATATTAATACCTATCAAGTTGTAGTCGTGACTTAATAGTGACTTATAAGTTATAAAAATATAAACAAGCTATATTTTTATAGTTCTTCCAGTGACATTGCGAGCCGGTAGTAGGGACGGGACGGGCCAGTGACCGCCGCGCGCCGCTCAGCTGTTCGGTCGGTCTGTTATCAAAATGTAAAAACGTTTTCATCCGAGATAACCACACACTGGCGTTGGCCGGGCTGGCTATTTAATGTGCTGATGGCAAGAAAGTGACGACTAAAATTATTACCGAGTATAGAATAGTTGCAGCTGGAGGTAGCATGGTTCTAGTTGTGTCCTGAGTCGTCGGATTTTTATTTATTTATTATTTAGCAATTTAGCAATTATTTTTTCTAATTTTTATTTAATTATTATTCAGCATCGATTATTTCAAAAACATAACAATACAATTATTATTGGTACACTTTTTGTATCTGTTGTATAATATTCATTTTTACACATTAAATTATATAAATAATATATCATTGTCATAAACATAATGGACGGAAAAAACAAATTCATTAGCCCATTTTACCGACCATGGATGACAACGTATGGAGCTGCTGCGCCAGCTGGTGGATCCAAGGGCTTGAAGGGCATCGTTGCTGGTGAGATATTATTTAAACATTGCTGCTAATATTGTATTTAATAGCTGTGGGTATTTAAAATAAATTAATATATAATAATATTATAGGTACATAATATAATCTATAATCTATTACCTATACTATATTAGGTATAAGTATACCTAGCTTTATGCCTACCTACCTGTTTATAAAACCTATTAAAAAGTTTACGATATACTACAATTTACCTAAATCTTGTAATTTTATTTATTTGCTACTTTTAATAGTTTTATATTTTATACTCAGAGCTTGAGAAATTATCATTTAAGTATGTTTATTTTAAAATTAAAATAACTAATTGAAGTGCTTCAGAGACACTGGATGTATACATACTATTTATTCTGAAAATATAACATATTACCTAATAAGTATCACAATTCACAATCATACACAACCACACCAGTACCAAGTTAGTTTAGATACAGGCACGGTATAAGATTAATAATATAGAGTGAAAGTTACTTCATTATTTTGTCTTATTTTTCCATTTATAAATAACCAAAATTTAAAATTATTCAAGTTCTCTATTATACTTAATATTTGAACCTAGTGCAAACCATGTAATAGTATTTTTATAATTGTAATGCTTTAACACCATGTGTAATTCTGTTTTTTTTTCTTTAAAAGAAAATCTTAGTATTTTATTAATTAGTCCCCTTATTAATTCTAATGTCTAACATTTTGTTTAAATATATTGTATTGGTATAACTTTTATAATGTCAGTTGTACATTTAAATTGTATCTTTTTTACATAGATATTTATTATTTTATTGTTATAGTAACAATTCTTCAAAGTAAATTATTTCTATTTTTCATTACTTTAAAGTTGGCCAAAATAGTTAAAATGTTGACAACCTATGTAATAAGTATCATTATGAATATATTACCTATATATCTATATTATACCTATACACCTACAACAAAACCATAAAATGATCGACTATAAAATTAATCAATGAAATAATTTTAGCTCCTAGGTATTAATTAGTTATAGCTATAAATAGTTATAATACAATTTTGATAATTTCCATCACATCATTTAATTGTACCTATTTGATTATATTTAATTATTAATCAATCAGCAATCTCCTTGTTATATACCTAGGTGTTAAAAGAAAATTAAAATATTTGTTATTTGTATTTTTTTTTTGTAAATAATGTACTATAGAAATTGTATTCTTTGTAAAACCATAAAAACTGTTGATTTTAAAACTAGTATCAGAACATATTACTGACCTTATGTCATTTAATGAAATTTAAACATTACATATATCTGTAAATTATACATGATTATTTTATTACTTACATTTCATAATAGGTTACTATTTCCTACTAATCTAAAGCTTATACACACTGTTCTGGATTTACATACATTTTATTACATCTGGCCATCTGGGTGTCGAGTAGGGAAACAGAGATAATATATTGTGTTGTTTTGACTGTAACATGTTACATGCCCTTAATCATCAAACTATTGTAGAATATACATCTTATAGAAAACAAATATTAGTTATTTTCTGTTATTTTTTGTGATTTATCTTTATTTTAATATATGGTAAAAATAAATACATATTTTTTTTTTGTTTTATATTATTGGACATATATTAAATATTTTTAGTTTTCTGAACTTGTGTGCTTTCTTGGTACCATTTTTTTTACTAACTATTGGTATAATATATATCTTATTGATAACTATATAGAATATAGATAATGCTTTGAACATTTAAAATAGAGTTACTAGATAAGCATCATATTATTATAGTAATAACTATAAAGTCTTTACAAAGGTCATTGAGAGCAATGGGAGCATATACTTTTTGACCTTGAATTCTACTTCACACATTTCATTACCTAATTCATTCTTAGTTGGTATTGACTTTGTAATTAGATACCTACCTGATTTATGTAGGTAATATTGAATTCCTAATTATGTTGTACAACAAATTGAAAACTATTTTAGCATAAAAATCAATATACCCAAATGCATATTATAAAGTACTAATGACAACCTATCTAACCAAAATTAAAAAACCATAAAAAAGTAATTCAAAGTTATATAAAAATTTTGAATCAAATTTTTTTTAGAAAATTATCTTAAACATATATTTAACTATTACTATACCAAAATATATCTGCTAAGTATCAAAATAATTACTCTAAACAGTATATACATTGTTATAAATAGCATTTATTGCAATAAAGTTCACGACTTATTTTTCTTGACTCTTGAGTCTCACCTTGACATACACTTTTAAGGTTAGTTTTAGCAATACAAGAAAAATAATTACTATCAATTTTTGGTGTTTATTTATGGATAAAATAATTTTTGTCTATATAAATAAATGTATGAGTTAAATATTTTTAAAGACAATTTTACAATCAAAATAAAAATACAAATATGTTTGAATGTTTAACTATTTTTATAATTTTCAATATTATTGAATACCTATATTTATTAGTTTACCTAAAATGTTAAATTTAATTTCAACCATAGCTAAGTAGTATTATATTCATAAAGTTAGTGATTTATAATTTAAAAATGAATTGAGATTAAGATTTACTATTCATGTTTGTTTTTGAGAATTTTGTTGCAAGTTTTAAGTAAAAATTTAGTTTAAAAAATTCTCATACATCATAAAAATAATCCACACATTTATTTTTCAGAAAATATAATAAATTATTAAAACACCAAATAAATTTGATTTTATTATATATTAATTTATAAATTAAAAATAATAACCTATTTTATTTCAAGTTAGTAGTTTTATTAGACATTTATTATTTAATAAATATATTCATACAATTATTTGTTGAGTGTTGTATAAGTGTTACACCTACCATTATTCTCAAATATAAAACATATAATTTTAGATAATCAGTTTATAAACTGCTATTTTACTAGATTTTGAAACATTATTCATCTTTAAAACATTACATTTGAATGTATTTTTAAATTAAATTATTTGTTTTATAGGTGGAATTACTGGAGGTATAGAAATATGTATTACTTATCCAACTGAGTATGTTAAAACACAAATTCAACTCGACGAAAAAGCTGGTGCTAGAAAATATAATGGTATAATGGATTGTGTTAAAAAGACTGTGAAAAGCCATGGTGTATTTGGTCTATATCGTGGACTTAGTGTGTTACTTTATGGATCTATTCCAAAATCAGCTGTTAGGTAAATTAAAAAAAAAAAAAAAATAAAATTTCAACAAAGGTATCAATGTAATATATTTTAATAAAATAATTTTATGAATAGGTTTGGTGCATTTGAAGCTCTTAGCACTCAATTTACAGGAGGCAATGGAGAATTAACAGCTACTCAAAGAGTCTTGTGCGGTCTTGGTGCAGGCGTGTCTGAAGCCATACTTGCAGTCACCCCAATGGAAACCGTGAAAGTGAAGTTTATCAATGACCAACGACTAGAAAAACCAAGGTTCAAAGGTTTTTTCCACGGGACCAGTATTATCATCAAAGAACAAGGTTACTAACAAACAAAATTATATTAAACTATTATTATTACGCACTTAGTTAATATGCATAATAATACTATACTCAAGATAAATTATTTTATATTAATAGAGTTGTCTTATTTTAATTTATAAAAAGTTATCTTGCACTTTGCCCATACGTTTGTCACAATTGATACTCTCTACAAGTCAAAATACAATTTGTCCACTCATTCAAATTAATCAAGGGTTTCATTTTAGCTTTTCAAAGAACAAGCTGGACAGTTTTTAAAGGCCAATTGAATTTGTATGATGGTTATTAATATGTGTGAAATGTTATTTATAGACCTTTTATAAATGTAGGTCGAAACAAACAAAATTATTATTATTAGTTATAAAAACAATTGGTTGAACTATGTTGACGTAAAATTTAAAAACCAAAATAGAACTTTAATTTATTTACTGTTTTGATTATAAAAATAATATAAACTTTTCTTATAAAGACTATATTTTTCTTTCACACAAACATACAAACATAAAAAAAACTATACACTTGTGTTAGGAATAACTATCTTTTAAATGTAAATTGTTATTGTAGGTACTAACTTGTTTCATTCCTTGTTACTAAATAGTAAATACCCATAATTGAATAAGTCAATCACTTATCTTATCATTAGGTACATGAAAGGGGTGGGTCATGATTGAAGATTTCGCATTTAATTATTTAATCTATGCGTTTTAATTTAAATATTTAAATGTTTTTAACTGTTGAGCACTTTAAACTGTTATGTTGTTATTAAATGTAATTACTTTTTTGTCAAACCATTATATCTACTACTTAAGGTACTATTTAAAGCCAGTATAGTAAATTATTGTAATATATATTTTGTTTTATAAATAATTCCAATTTATAGGTGGCATTTTGATACTTATTAGTAGGGTTTGGGACTTGTTGCATTTGCATATTGTTTAATAATGACTGGAGAATAGTCTAAGTATAATTTCAATTTGTTTTAAGTCATTACGGATTGAAATACAAACATTTTAATTGCATATTTTCTCATATTTTGCCGTTTTCTGAGTAAAACGCATATTTCACAAATGTTGGCAATTTAATTGTTATTTGTAGCATATTAACGCAGTTTTTGTTTATGTTAAAAATGTGTGCAATAAGTCCCAAACCCTACTTATTAGTAATAATTATTACTAATATTATTGTAAGTTATGACTATGAGTAATTTCAAATAATTATTACGTACCCCAATGAAACTATTGAGCTTCTTTTTTTTGTTATATTATGTATAAGATTTAAGACCAAATATATATTTTCCTTTCACAGGTCTAGAGCATATTTGTGTTTTATTTAGCATGGTATTAGGGTATTAGGTTTTGAGCTTTTACTGTTAGTATCTGTAGTGTTCACAAAATTTAAATTTAAAACTTTTTTAAAAAAACTAATATTTTGTTTTATTTTATAGGCATTAGTGGTGTTTATCAAGGATTGATGCCAACTATATTGAAACAAGGTACTAACCAAGCAATTCGATTTTATGTAATGGGTGCATTAAAAAACCTCTACAAGGGCGATGATCCTAACAAACCAGTACCTAAACTATTAGTCGGAGTTTTTGGTATGGCAGCAGGTGCTGCTAGTGTTTACGGTAATACACCATTGGATGTTGTTAAGACACGCATGCAAGGACTAGAAGCTCATAAGTACAAGAGCACAGTTGACTGCATGGTTCAAATATGGAAAAAAGAAGGACCTACAGCGTAAGAATTAATTTAATTATGATCAAAACCTTTGTATTCTATTTATATTTCTACTTAATTTATATACATGAACTTTTTAAAAAAACAAAAACAAAAAAATAATGATTTTCCATTTATAAGCAATTTATTCTTTTGTTTAGGTTTTACAAAGGAACTGTGCCACGGCTTAGCAGAGTGTGTTTGGATGTTGGTATAACTTTCATGATTTATGATTCATTTATGGATCTCTTCAAAAAAGTATGGCCTTGAGTTACTCATTAAAAAATATCAACAACTTTATAAAAATATTAGTAAAAGGAAAGAGTATACTGTCTAATTATTTTTTCTGGATGATCGCAGTTTACTGCACATATTTTTCACTTAATTATCGATATATTGATCAATATTCTGTCAACTATACTTTTTAAATGATTTTTTACTACTCAAATTTTAAAATTAGTACGGAAAATTCAACTTATTTAAATATTGTTATTTTTATAATAAATCATCTATTAGAAAGTAAATTATTTTTATTGGACATTTTTACATTCCAAAATAAATAAAACGCACACATTTTTGTAATAATTATTAATATTGTTTTTATGTTTTTTTTTTAGTTAAAAAATTATTAATTGGTTATTTTAGTTTGTCAATAAAGTAGAAACATTTAAAATGTTTGTGTTTTATATTATATAATATTTTTATATATATTTATTTTGAAGTATAGTTTTTTCTTTGTGTTCACAAAATTTAAATTGTTGGGGTTTGTTTATTTGTCTGTTAGTTAACTTAAGATTTGATGTTTATTTTTTTTTTTTTTTATTGGAGATGTAAATTAACAATCGATTAATCAAGATTAATACCTGCCATTTTACTAAGGTTGACGACAATAAGTAGAAATGTATTGTATTTTTACCTTTGTTACTATCAAAAGTAAGATCTAACTATATATTTTTTATATACTCAAAACTATGAAAACTATATAATCTAGTCTAAAAATATAATTGTATAGATTTAAATTTTGAATGTTAAATACTTCATACACATTTTGCCATAATTGTTTACATTTATAGACTACAGTATATTGATTATTGTTAAAAAGTTTTGTGTAAGATACATTTTTGTCATGTTTTGTAAGACCTTAATATGTTTAAATATAACTTAAACATAGTGTATAGTAATACACTACATATACAGAGTGTATCACAGATATTTTAAAATTTTACATTGAAACGCTTTTAAACATATCATATCTTTGTGATACATTTTATATAACAACAAAACATTTTTAATTTAAGAATTAAAAGATTTCAATAGTATGATTGATAAATATACCTACATTTATTCTAATTTTTTGTATTGACATGTCATACAACTTTAACAAATTTTTACAATTTATGTATAATTTGTATTTCCTAATTCCTCAACAAAAGTTGAAAAGTCTAGTATAATTCTGCATTTATAAAACAATTTGGGTTCTTAACATTGTTTTAGTTATACTTTTATTTCAGAATAATTTTATATTGTTAGAGTTAGGAAAAATACTAATCGTTTATGTATGTACACCTAAATATAAAATATAATGTGTTGATACATTGTTTTACAAAATATGAGTGAAATTATTAAAATTATTGAAATATAAATTATATTATTCAGTTGTTATTGTTTATTTCATAGTAAAACTTTGTTAGACATTTGATTTATTACTTTGATAATGGACAATGATATAAATAATGAGAATGCTGTTGATATTATAAGCCATAAATAGACTGTGGCTGCATGATCGAGAATTTTTGGGACAAGTATCCCATACAAACATTTGCTGGGTGTGGTTACTGCCTTACTTAGCAGTGAGCAGTGTCATTTATACAGGGTGATTTATAAAGCAATCTTACACAATTTATATGCTTATAGTATGCAAATATTAAAATTCTGGTTTTTGGAATTTTTAAGTACATTTGAAGAACATGTTTCAATTTATTAAGATTAATTATTCTTTGGATATTTTTTTTGAGAATTTTGGTGTATTGAAATCAAAATTTGAACGAATATTTTTTTAGTTATATAACTTTTGTAGGTACTAAGGATAATAAATTTTGGTAATGGGTTCAGTAGAGTGGGGGGATTATGTGATTTGAAAATATTAGTGATTATTATTGATTTACCAGTATAAATCTTATCTTAGTATAATAAATACTACATCTAATATTACATAATATACCTAGTTTTTATTTTAGTAAAACCATTTTTAAGTATTATTACCTATCCTTATTCCTTGGTATAAACATTTTAACAACTCAGAAATTACTCATTAGAATTTGATTTAGATACATAAAAATTTTCAGGAAAATTCTCCACTAAATAAATTTTAGTAAAAAAGGGAGATTTCAATTGAAAAAAGAGAAGTTGGCCACAGTACACTCCTTAGGTAGGCAGTTCAAAAAATATCAGACATTTGAAAAAATATGGTCTTTAGGTACAGCATAAAAATCAGAATTTGAATAAGTGCATTGTTAAAGGGAAAAATGGGGGTGGGATGCTTAATTAATCACTCTGTATGTATATATTTTTTTCTGAAATTAGCTCTACTACTGATGAGTTAAACCGAAGTTATATACCTACACATATCTTTGGGGTGATTTTATTTAAACCTTCTTTCTGAGACGTATATTTTAAATGATTTTTCCAACAGAACAGCCAGAACCGTTGATTCCGAACAACGAAGGGCCGTGGCCTTTACAGCTGCTGCAGTGACCTCTGCTGCTCTGTCACCGTCTCCGCTTTCTTACTTTTGGGTCATCGTGGCCGTGTGGTTCAACTCCAGGAAAGGGTTCAGCTGTTCTTTAAGTCGGAGGCGCTGTTAGAAATCACACATTCAGTGGATGTCTCTGATAGATACCTATGACCACCGTTCACCAATCTGGGACGTCCACCATATCTGTGATTTCCGCACCGTTGATTTCGCCGATAGATATTCCGCTGTTGATACTTGCTGTATGATGACCACCAATATCATTACAGCAACCAGAGAATGGATCGTCATCCTGCGAGGGACGTGGCCGGCCGACTTGGTAAACGAAAAATTCTTCCATTAGTAATATGCACTACCACCGTATTCCGTGTAAAGCATGCAATTAACACGTCACCATATAATATTATACTTAACAGATAGGTAGTTGAAACTATTTAGCTGCTGCACCGTGTGATAATTTGGTACTTATGAGTCTTGAACCGATTTAATATTATTATGTGGTATTATAACTACCTCAAGGCTCAAATAAAAATAGTTTCATATGTCTAATAAAATATAAATGCGAAAATGAGAGTCTTTGATGCCAATAATGATCTCGGAAACGACGGAAACCACTCATCCGATAGCAGGGGTTAAAATGGCATACAATGGCAATTCAAATGTGATTCATATTTTATTTTGAGCATTCCATGTAATGTTTTCCCGTACAACAATTTATTAATTTGTTGAATCAAACATTTGTTCTCGAAATTTTAATTGCTTTTGTTAATAGGTAGGTAACTAGCGAAAATATTCATATTATGTCTAAACAGTCATATAATGCCTACCTATATATTACATTTAATTAAATAGCTACCTACAAATATAGTTAGGCACATCAATTACATATTTTTCTTTCTTCTTTGGACATAATTTCACCAAAAAGTTTTTTAACACATTAATACAATAACACTTAGGTACATATTATAAATTAATACAATTAAATATAACAAAACAATGTCAAAGGCTCAATTTTCATTGTCAATAATTGTTATCAATATATACTTATATATTTATTATTTATACTTATAAGTACTGAAAATATAAAATGATACATTTCCGAAATTAAATACCTAGTTACTTTTAATGGAGGAGAAATTATTTTGATTAAGCTTCAATGCCTAAGCGTACCGTTTGAAGAATTAGTTAAAGGGGACGCCTTATAAGCGCAATCAGGGATCTGAATCCCTCCCACTTTAACCTCTGTCAGAAAGTCATGTGGTTTTTTTAGATTATAGAGTATATCGGACATAAGGTTTTAAGTCTGATTTTATAAGTTAATTAATAAACTCATTGATCAAAACAAAAAGTAAATACGCACATGGCACACGGACACGGGAACACATAATTTGTGTATTCAAATGACATCGTTTGGTGCAACATAAATTAATACGGAACCACAGATCCCTGCTTTACTCATGGCCAATTGTATGTTGTTTGTTTCAGTGAAAACTGAGAAAGAATTTATACATTTATGCCACAATAAGCCACTTATCAAAAAACGAATAATATAATATATTATAGTTTACTAAGAAATATTAGAAAATCGATAGGAACTTTCGAGAATACTTCAAAAAAATATTTAGTCTAACACCAGTCACAATCTACAATTTGGTTGGAAATTGGTTTTAGATAAAAAAAAAAATTTAGTTGGAGGCGTGTGTTATACTATTATAGCCATGCGTGAGACGTCTATACGTAGGTACCTATACACGCGGGAAACTAAACGTTTTTCACGATAAAACAATAAATACTGTTGGATAACATTTTACGGTCTCTATACCACCGCCCCGTTACAATAATTAATCGAGAATCGTGCCATGACATTCGCGTGTTGGGCTAGATCGGCTAACGAGTGAGGACTTAGTTACACCATAGCCCATAGAACGGTATATGCGTTACTTAAAGTTGAGGCGGTTTTTTTGCGATCGTTCTATGAGAAAAAAAAGCAAAATAAAAAAAATCTCTAATTATACATCCGAAAATCAGATGATTTATATGTATATAATATATAAAATAATAATATAAAATATATTATATACCTAGGTATAGCTACCACGACCGATTATAATATTATACGGGACAGAGTATTGCGGAAAATACGAACAATCGCGTTGTGCGACACGATCAGCGGACTTGGCGTTCAGAGGTATACGCCCGTTTGTATGAATTCAATTTACAATTGTTCAGAAAAACAAAAAACCTCGACCTTTTGCGATGCAGTCACTACGCAAAACCTACGTAGACGACCTAAACCAACAATACGGTCACGGGACCGCATGATGTTATATGTATAGGAAATTAGGAACCCTCTCTGTGTAATAATTAATATCACAAATCGACATTTTGTTTGTATACGCGGGTTACCTATACAGAATACATAATATTATGTATCATACAGGGTACCTACTGCAGTCTCATATAATATGGCAATTTGACATCGTGTGTTCGTAAATCGTAAAGTATATATAATTATATTGTCGCGGAAAGAAAACGAAAAACAATGTGCGCCGGCCCACTGCAGGGGACTGAGCCGCTTGGTGTGGTAAAATTTGAATTGTTTAAGTATTAAGTAGGTAAGTCGTAATCGGTTGTTAATATTTAATTTTTTTCAATACACATATTGTATTTTATACTGGCCACACTGTATTAATATATTGTTGTATTCTGTGTCAATTAATATCAACGATGTATAAGTTATAGGTGTCCCGACACATATCCCAGTCGCTACTCCCCTAGGTATCTATTTAGAAGTTAGAAGTTAGATTATCAGAACGCATACACCTATTTTAACAGAAGTATTATGCAGGACAAGGACTATGATGTAGTTAGCTCCAATGTTTTTGTTTTCACTGAACCGCCGATAGAAAACTGAAATTGGAACCTGCGATCTGACGACAGACAAATAAACGTTGCAGTACGTATATTGTAATTTATTAGGCACTTTTATTAGTAATTATAGTTTATAAGAATCTGTAGGTAGGTAAGTAAAAAATTATATTTGATTCGGATGTGTACATACATATCGTATTGTATTATCTATACAAAACTAGATGGATATAAACATTAGCTGGCGTAAATCACAAAATGTCGATCGTTCAATTCTCATGGCAGTAATAAAAACTGTTGGTACCTTATGTTCCTACTTATATGAAATTATATTTTTAATTTATATACATCTATCCTGCATAATATTATTGTATAATATATAAAAGTTACATAATATGTCGACATTCATGTGTATACGTAGTAACAACTTCACTAAAAATGTAACTGAGCAAACACGTTGAACAACTTATCAGGATATTATAAAGTTGTTTTTTTTCATGTAAATATTAAATTAAATACTATAATACTATCATTATTTATATAGTATCGTCGATCCTAGCATTGTACACCCACAATGCACATATTATTATGTATATACTATTTTTGTCTATGTAATAACTAATAAGACTCATAACTACATAATAACAACCGAATTATATTCCAATGCACAATTTTGACACGACTTTCCCTTTTTTCGTTCTGACCATGATTGGGTCTATTTTTCTGATATCTTATTACAGTTATAGGTAGATAATAATAAAATTACGATCCAACGGGGTTTTAGATAGGCAATTTAGCTACACCACTGTCGTGGGTCCATTTTTCCGGAATCTCATAATACCGATTTCAGCAAATATAATTTAACATTTAAAAATCTGATTATTGAGGTTTGGATTTGCGGTGGGTGTGCTAATTAGTAATATTGGACCTCTTGAATCCCTCCCACCAAACCTAGTCATGCTAATGGACATGTATACTGCATACATTATAATATGCACTTACGATATTTAACCTAAAAATAATAATATTTTAAATTAGAAAGAAAGACTCTCACAGTCTCATTGCAGTTAACGAATTTTTCGAGATAACAATAGGTAAATGTTCACACAATTTTGGCCAGTCACTTACATCCACCACACATTGTATTTTGGTGTAGATATGATGATAAAGACTGCAGCAAAATGTAACACAATATGTGCCATAATATAATATAGAGTCTATATTAGACTAGTACGGTTTTTGCACACTATAGTGGCATGTTCAATAAACAATCGTCTAGTTATATACGCGAGTGCTGCTTAGTATAATATATACTGCTGTAGTAGGTACCTATACCTTTTACCACCACGCCGTGACAACGCTGTACCTACCTATATTAATGAAGTCTTATAGAAGTTACAACTTACGGTTTACATCATATAAATTATGATATATATATACTATTACATTGTATACATAGTTATTATTATTATTATTATTATATATACACATGGTGATTTGAATATATGCATAATTTAAGCATACAAATTGGGCGAGCATGTTTAAAAAATCACCCTATATATATATATGTATGTTATGCGGAGTATACACTATGTATGTAGTATATACCACAATACCACAACGTGTATAGTTTAAATACATAAACATGTGTGTGTGTGTGTTAGAGTGTATGTGTACTTTACCGCGTATACAGTTACGATACGAATAAGCAATATTTACGGAACTGAACAATATGGAACTAATTTTCAAACGGAATCGCTAATGTAGGTGTATAACGCGCGTACGGATTGGTGTCCGTGGTGATTTTCGCACGTACTGCTATAGCTCGCGGGGACATTGTGTAAAACATTAATACGTTTACGACGTTCCTTTTATAAGTACAAATCATTTATGTAACTACAAACGAGAGAATAGAATAGCGGCGGTGGTAAATGCATATTGAATAGATAATAACTGCAGTGAGCGTTCCATTTCAAATCGTAAATTTTTAAGGTCATTTCGCTTGAAAAAAATACTTATTTAAAACGATAAACACCCACATAATTTACGACGACTTTATTCGTATTTATAATATATTAATATACTTCACCTATCGACGTGCTAATACTAATGCCTCAATTCCGGTGGAAATTACGGATTTATATTAATTTATTATTATTTTTATTACATATTATTGTTAAGGCGTCTTGCAGTAATGACATTCCTATTATATTTTATAAATCAATAGTTATAAACATATAAGTACATTTTAGCAATTCCTTTCTGAATAAGGATTTTTCCATGCACACTTTTTTGATGGTATTTTAGTCCCTCAAGAATAACAAACTTTTTTTGACACGATTAGCACATCTGCCTATCTATTTCATAAAATAATAAACTGTATACATTTCTCGTTAAATTTTAACTTTATTTATATTTACATTACTGTCTTGTGACCTATAGCAATATGTTTTTTCTTTTTTCTATTTACAATATAATTGTATTTAAGCGTTCGGTATTGGCGGTATTGCATATACATAATATACTATCTGCCAATATTTGCTTATTTCGACTTATCAATTTGGTGCAATGTTGTCGGAAACTTGTCTATACATAATATACACACACACATATATATATGTACATATATATTATATAAAGCCGGCGTGGTGCCTTCCGGATCCGGACGACTAATAACCGAACCACGAGTTCCGTTTTGGATATATATTATACACGACCGCGATGACACGCACGCGCTCCCAAGTACTTATATCGTTACACATCGCAAACATTTAGAGTTTTTCAATACATATTATCTAATAATTAAGTAGTATAGTACTATAGTATTACACAAAGTTTCTTCTTAGTTTTTGATTTGTTTTGTGTTATTGCAACATTGTTTAATGTTTATGTCTGTGTAGTAAATTTGTGCCATAGAATTTATATTATTTGTCATAATATAATATGCACGTGCCTCAAATATGTAAGTATAGTATTGTAGGTTTTATAATATTATATCCGTACACAATTGATATTGTCTGTGAAAAAAAATTCTTTAAAGGTTCACCGGTAGGAAATCAAGTGGTTTTTGTACCACATCGCGGATCGATGTCTCGAGTGTTAAAAAAAGTGGCAGCCCGTGTCTTGCCCTATCCGATTTCAAGCACGGCGTATTTTATGTTATGAATTCACTCTTACGACCGTAGTTAATTTTCCAATAGGAATTAAAAAATTAAATTTTTCTCATTTCATTCCATTGTGTAGATTTACTTGTCGCAACGAAAACATTAGTATTTAATATTATATTGTAGTGGAAAATATTACGATGAATGAGCATCATCGCCATATGTAATGAGCGTCTGAAGTCAAAATTTGGATGAAATTGGATGTTTATGAGTAAAATAACGATTCCCCATCAAAAGATTTAAATTTTTTGTTGTAATTCCAAAAGTATTAATCGTAGAAACTAAAAGTTCTACTGATACTTACGTATTATAGGTACTTAATGCATTTTTAAAAATATTTACTTACTTACCTATAAATTATAAACATTTGATATTTTAGAACTTTTTAGTTTTTTTTGTGGCTTAAATGTTAAGCTTGTCTAAAAGCTTAACAATGTAATACACATGAATTGTTCGTATGGTTATTTAAAAATATTAAAAATCTATCGGTAGGTACAATTTTTTTTTTATAGAAGTTTGAAGTTCAAATTTGGACAAAATTCGATATTGTAGTATTAACATTTTAAACGAAGAATAACAATATAAGTTATTTTATTGTGATTCAAATGTATTATTCGTAAAACTTTTACTTATATTTTTGAATTGTATATAGACAATGGTCACAATGAAATTTTTAAAATATTTAGATTAATTTTAAGTTATTGCCTATTCATACCACGAACCTTATAACAGTTCACACCGTTCTACGGTAAGATTTATCGATTCGAAAGTTTAAAAAAAAAATAATATATGATAGAAATAAATATTATCATAATAATTAAATATTAATAATATCATAAATGCTTGCACTTTTTGTATGCATATTGCATTGAATTCAAATTTTATACATCCAATGTCATTATAGTGACTTAATCAATGATGAGGTAAATGCATTCAACGGGCCTCTATAGGTTACATTTAAGCGAGGAGGGAAATAAAAAATGTCTTCTATGTAAGCTAAATAAAAGTTTAATGTTTTAGTAATAAATTTAATATTTTGTATTTAGTTAATTAAGTAAGGTAATTAGGTAATTAGATATTATTGTAATATCATGATTCATGCATAGCGTAGTATTTGTTAAATTATAAGTTCATATTATATTTCTGGGGGTGGGATATTAGTGATCTATTTCCCTCACAAATATTACTAAGCTTGCCGATGACATATAAAAACTATAAATTATTATTATCGAGGTAAACAAAAATACATAATAATATACTGTATACAAGATGCAATAGAAATAATGGAACAAATTAATGCAAGATATCCATGATAATAATTAAATAAATATCAACTTTTGGAATAATAATAATAAGTGATTTTATTCACAATATTCGGTGGAGAATCTATATACATCTAAAATGTATACTAAAAGTAGTAAACGGACAAAAAGTGTACAAGATAAAAATTAGCTTATTAAATTTAAATTTAAATAGGTTATTATTTAATTATTATACCTATATAAAATTAAAATCAAAATTTTAAAAATATCTAGTTGTTTTATTGGTATCTCTAACTTTTTTAAATTTCGATATTTTATCATCTTCTTATCTGAACCATATTTTGTTTACTTTGTAGATGACTCATGATCTACCTTTTTTATGATTACAGGTAACACAACTTTTGCCTTATCGACCTTAACAATTTTGTAAAATTTAATGATTTGACTTGATGGTTGAAATTTAGTACTTGGTTATCCTAGCTAGATCGTATAGTTCTCCCAAATATAATTTATGACTAATAATAGTATATTAATTTATTTTATTTTATGGACTTTTCGTCTGGTATTGAGGTAATTTATTGCCGATAGTGTTTACATTATGATATGTTATATCAGAATATTAAATAGTCTTATCCACTGAATTAAATCAATGTTTAAAAATCTAAAAGAGAATAAAAGCAATAAATAATATTGTAAACAACATATTATTTATATGATTTTTTTATAAATATATATATATATTAGCGTATTCCATAAAAAAAACAGTTTTAAATCGATTATGATTCTAATTATGTATCTAAATAAATGTTTTTCTAAATAAAAGTTGTCCTTGAATGGTTTCGTTTGTGATTTGACATTCGACTTAACAGTCGATTTTCTTGTCATCTCCCGAAGGATTTGCATCAGAGCATGACTCTTTGGCCTTCGGAAAAGCTATCTAGTGATTGGTTTTACGGAAAGTGTATGTGTACAGTCGATACAAACGATAAACACATCGATGCCTTAAAAAACACATTTCTACAGTTAAACGATTGGATTTGGGTACACCACGACATCAAAAGTCATCGAAATCATTTTCAAATCGGAATATCATATATTATAATGGCTGTATTTCTGTTTGCGTCTCACCACTTCACCAGTAACCGTAGTTGAAGTTAAATATCTCGAAAAAATCATTTTTTATATGTAGGTATATAAATTGTTAAAATTTTCAACACTTTAGTTATAATATTTTTGAATGCATATTTATTTTGTAAGATTTAAGAAGTAAAAATTGTAACATAGTAAGTATATACTTAACACACAACTAGATTAAAATTTAAAAAAATATAAGACGAAACGTAATGCAAATCACATTTATTTTTAGTGTTGAAGTAAAACAATAGCTTAATATATTGTCAACATTTGAAAATGTAAAAACAGTGCAATCGTGGTTGTTATTTAAAATTTTGAAACGATCAAAATTTGATGACAATAATGTGTTTCATCGGTTCATACATATTTAAAAAGAATGGTTTTGTATAAAACATAGTTTTGTTACAATTATAATAATATATTTACAAAACAGATGTATACAGAATGATTCCTCTATTTTCCACTTTAATAATGCATTTATTCGAATTCTGATTTTTGGAATTTGTAATATACTTATTCAGATCATATTTTAATTTAGATATATTAAAATGTTCAGAAAATTATCCATTCAATAAGGGGTTCTCATTTTAAAAATAGAATTTTGAATTTCCACAGGGCACTCCTTATGTAGGATATATTGCAATATATGGTCTTAAAGTAAAATTAAAAATTCCAAAAATCAGATTTTTGATTTTGAAGAAAAATAGGGATGGAATGCTTGGTGAATCATCCTGTATACACTTGTAGTTAAGATATTTAAATTTAATGGTATCATTTTACTTTACTAGTTTACTGTATATGTATAAAACCATTTAGAAATAATTTATCAAGCGGAAACTTACTCGTTATTTACGATTCCGAAAAACTTCAGTCACAAATGGAACATTAATCTATAGATTTTCATTCATTTTCATGTTAGAAACGACTATATTTTATTCGATAAATGACCATTCATTGTTGATTTATGTGCCAACGATTATTCCATCTCTGAACATTTTTACCTTATATTTAAAATTTTTGCTCAGTAAATTCATCATTATACAAATCACAAATGCCATTAAATTCATGCTAGGTATTCAAATTTTAACCAAAACGATTTAAAAGCAAAAACAAGGATTATTTTTTATGGAAATAAAATGGTACTAAAATATAAAGTAATAATACTTAAAATCAAATATACCTAGGTAAATTAGATTTATTATAACATGCAGACTTTATACAGTTATATAGTACTATTATAGCTGTAGTATAGTAGGTACTTACACGAGGATAAAAAATAAGTCGGGCAATTGGAAATATACTAATAAAAGGTTCAAATTTAACAGTAATTTTAACGAACCACGTTTTAATTTTTGTTTATTTTCAATTTTCGTGTATCAAATATTAAATTCCACATAACCAGCATAATTTATTAAAATATTTTTTATGTAATCGAAGGTACAATACTTAAAAAATGTGGACATCTACATTTTGATTATATACCATTCACCAGATAATATCAAGTTAAATATTAGATTCTGAGCGGTGTGATGAATGTATTGATTTTATAATGATGTGTGTTGCAAAATATTGTTCCTTGTTGGTTGTTGGCCAATGTCGTAGCAGATACCTATACAATCGAAGACATTTAAAAATGAAAATAGTTAATTTATAGAATTAGTTTACAGTATGTTATTTTATTAATAATAAAATTAAAATTATTTTAATAGACAGGACTCCTATATTTTTTATTAATTACCTATCTTACTTTAAGTATTGTTAATATCATTTTGTGGTTGTAGTAACTAGAAACACGAACACAAATATTACCATGCGAGAAATAATTAATATCTATAATTTACGTTTAAAAACATATTGAAGACAATAATACTTGTATTTATCTACGTTGCTTTTTTTAATGTATTATATATAATTCAAAAAAATATGATAGGTACTGCGTTAATATTAAAAAGCCATAATTTTTACTGTCTGCAGTAGTCGAACTATATTAAAATGTGTTAGTCGTTTTTTATTTCATTAATATTTTGTAGAGATAGCTCAGTATTAAGTTAGTTTGAATTCTGTCACGTTATAGATTCAGAAGAACCTTTAACACTCAGAATGTCAAATTATTCTACTTACTGAATTTTGTAAATATTCTAAAGTACAGACCGTTTATTTAATTTGTTGGCAGGTACACCGGTACGTAATTAAAAACTTAATGATTTTTTTTACTGTTAATGAAATACTTTCTAATGATTTAAAAATAAAAACTAAAAGTACTATTAAGATTGATGTTTGGTAATTTGTTCTTATAGAATAAATATGTGTGTTCCAAACATTACAACTTAATTGAATAACTAAACGAATAACTAGTAGGTGTATAATAATACCTTACAAAAATAGTTACTTATAGTTAGGTATATTATTTAAAGTTGTCACTTAATCTAATGCATTTAATATTACAATTACGCCACATTTTATAGTTATATATAGTATTTACACTAGTATAATTAATATTGTTTCAAAATTTTTTTTATGTTTATATAACATAGTATGAGTATATACATATATACAAATAATATGGTTAATATAGGCAATATAAATACAATTTAAGTTTCGTTCAAATATAATAATAATTTCAGCCTTGGCGTGGTTCTTATCGCATTGTAATTTTGAGTAATTTTATATAACATGGGGGTGGACACTGGCATCGTGGCATGATAGTTTTACATCGGGGTGGGGTAGACGATCGTCCGGTAGCGGCGCGTCGACAGCGAGCGTTTTCCAACGAGTCGCCCGCCAAACGTTAGCCTATACGCGCCGTGATCCTAAACGATGATGACGAGACGACCATGAGCTTATTACGCGGTAACCGTTGTAGAAAAACGTTTTGCTTGACGAATAATATAATGGCTAATCTGGATTAAACGTTGAATCAGTACACTCAAGGAAAATAACAAAGGTAAGTGTTACATTCCAGAATGATATTTCATAGTTGGTTTCCGACAATTTTGGATTATTGGTGGTGTATAGTAGAACAAAAATGTATTTAAAAAAATCGTAATTCATAATAATATTTGAAAACATTTTTTAAGACATTTTTTCAAAAGATGACAAGTTAAAACCATAGTAAAAACATAAAACAAAATTGTTATATGATCTCATTGACTAAAATTTAGTTAAAGGTATTGATAATCCAAAATTAAATTGAAGTATTAAAATGTATTTTAAACGTGTCAGGATTGATTTTTATGTCTTATGTTTTATTTATTCATTTTCATACATTTTTGTATTTTGTTAGGCTTTAAGGTATAATACAATTCAATTTTGCAATTAATATATCGTTTGGTGTTATGTATTTATTTACAGTATGTTGAATATTGTTTGCGAAAATACAATTAACAAACTGAATATTAATTTTAGAATTTTAATATTTTCTTTATTCTTAATGAAAAAAAAATATAAAAAAATGATTTTAAATCATAGCACTAGTATAAGCAATGACATCTGGTTATTGTAAAGAAATAAAAATTCCGATCATAATAAAAAAAACGATTAAGAATAGAATCTAAAAAAAGTAGGATTCAATAAACGAATAATAAATATAATAACATTACACACACACACACATATAATTATATAATATATTTGTATATTATATTATTACTATGAGTTTTTATATTAACTTTTTTAATTTTTGTACGTACTCGGAACTATATATTTCTTATTGCACTAAAACGTAAACTTTACGGTTTGTTATTTTATTTTAATTTGGCAGTAAGTCATTAGGGCTGGAATGATACCGTGATCAATAATACAACTAGTATTGTTTACATTCAATGAGAAAGGCCGTAGGCGATGTCCGGTCTGTGAATTAATAATAACGCTGCGTCAATATAACTAAGATTTTCACAGTTGGAAAAAACAGACAATACACTTCGTTTGATAGTTTTTACCACAGTCGCTTAATATTAAATACCTAGTGAAAAAAGCGAGTCCCGCCTTTAGTCAAAGTCTATTGATCAGGTAATTGTAGGTCAAAAATTGAAATTGGATTTGGGGACAGCAGTTCATTTTGATGTCTAATCGACTAATCCTGCGGTGTGTATTACGCGCTTTGGAAGAGGTACCGGTAGAACGGAATGCAGCAGATGCTACATCAAGAGAGCTATATATACATGTATTAATAACTCACTGAGGATTTTTTCGAATATTAATTACTACTTCCTCCCTTCGCCACTTTGTGATTGTAATTTGCATACATCAAGTGAATGTCGAAGCTCCGAAGAGTTATTTTTATTATTTATTAATCGAATCTAAGTTCGAATGTTCAGTGTAATTATTTTTCTGATGTAGCCTTTACAATGTACATCGCCTGTAAAAGATAATCGAATGATTTTCCGTTTTAGCTGTGTCCACTATACAAGTATTACTTAAAAACAAATACCTATCTGATCCATCTTTTCTTTTCATTCGTTAGGATTGTCGGTAAATTCGGTCACCCAATGACGGATTTCAAATTTCTGATTATTTATGTAAGAGTTATGTAGTAATTTTGTACTGTTATTGCCACAGTAAGTTCTACTAAATCGTCATTACGTCTATCAGCTTATTGATATCCACTACACATTTTTATTTGGCATTTTTATTATTGCGGTTTTCATCTCACCATTCGGCCAAAACTCCAACATCACGATTTTTATGGTCTTGGTTTTATGCCACTTTTTATAAAATTCGTTTTTTAAGTAGGCATAGTAAAAATATTTAAATTATTTTAATAATGAGTGCTTAAAATATAATATTTTCAAGTTGTAGGTTGATGAATTTCAATTAAATATATTGTTATAACTAAAATATATTAAGTTGAAATTTACTCTATTCAATTTTAGTGGATTATAATTGTCTTTCGTAAGTGATGCGAATGATTTGACGTCTAAACACTTCTATAGATATATTATTATACCATTATATCACACGTCTAGTACACATCACGCACTAGTGGTACGTTATTGTATGGCTACTGCCTAGTCGGATTAACAATAGGTGTCTGTATTTTTTCAACCGAAATAATTTCTTTTTAATTTTACTTTACGTACCAATTATGAATTATAGAGGTTATTATTTGAATATACAAAAATATATGATTGATAATTTTTAATAAAAAAATCTCATTTAAATAACATATATATTAATTTAATTTCAATAACTACCAATGTATTAGATATTCGGATGACGTATTATCGTTACGAATATTTAATTTAATTAGGTATTCAAAAGTTATATGTAATAGTTGAATAGCTTATACGAAATGGTTTAGAATTTATTTTGATTGGGTAATTGGTCTCCTCAGGACACATTATATTTATAAAATTATATTGAAAACTTGAGAGTTTAAGGTTGTTAGAAATATTATTGATTTAGTTAAATATGTCTACAAGCTATAACGAGTACCTAATTGTTAATTTCGTTTTATTTGTATTAAAATAGATGACACCCTATTTATTTATAAGTATTTTTTAAAACGTTTTATTGTTTCATTCATATTATATAATTTTTAACTTACTATTCTCGTCACTATTACAACATACATATTTTCATTTGGTTTAATTTGTATACATTTTGTTTGCAAAAATGATAGTTCAATGGTGTACAACGCTGACATGTTTATTTTGTATTTTCAGGGTTACATTTTTATGTTTTCTCAAGTTATTAGAGCCAAAAGGTTAATGTTATAGGTACTTATGAACTGTAAGGTTGAAGTTAATTTACGATTTATTATTTCTTTTTAAAATATATCGTTCACTACAAAAAAAAATATTAAAATAGATAATTTTTTTTTTCACTTACCATAGTGATGTATTTATACAAATATATATCTATATAAACTTGTACTTTTTATAAGTGCTTTTATTTATAATATTTTAACACCAATTGATATTTGACACTAAGTAACTTGTTGTAAAGTATGGTTAGTTAGCGTTGGAGATTTAAAGGTATAATAATGTTTAAGGTTTAGTCGCAGCTGAGATACCTATTTTACAGGATAAGTAGTAAAAATACTCAATACTTTGAGAATTAAAAAAAAATTGATTATATTAGATTTAAAAATATTATAGGCGCAAAGTAGTTTTTAGTAGTAGGTATAACCTAGTGTATAACTGTATATTAATATAGTTACATTATATGGTATTCAAACAAACAATACTGTTAATTAACAAACGTTTTATACATACAATAGATAAATGTACAATTTACATATTTACGTAGGTACCTTCGGTGTAAACAAATTTATATTTAACAGTATTCACACATGCATAGCTTAACAAAACAAAGACCTCATTTTATCAAATTACATTTTTATAAAATAGAAAAATCACATTATATAGTATTTATATTTCATTAAAATAATTATCTCCGCTAAAATATCATTACGAAAAAGTGCTTTTTTCAACAATAAAAAATAATTTTAAGTTTTTATTAAGTGGTTTAAAATCTAATAATTATGCAACTATAAAATAGTCAGTGTAATTTTCTTTTACATTTTTATACTTAACTCTTAAAGAAATAATATAAATATAGGTATTGCAAGAAAATATAGGGAAGAGACAGACTTTAAACAGTAACCAGTTGGATGTTGTAACTTCGGTAAAAAAAAAAGAACTGTAATTAAACCAGCAGGAAGAAAAATATAATTAACCTATAGTTTTACTATTTTATGTGGTAAGAATGTAAGATAATAAAGAATGTCAAACATTAAATGAGTTCATTTTTCGCGTGATGGCTTTTGAAGTATATTATTTCATGTTCTACTTAAAAAAGTCTGTGTGGATAAAAAGTTTTGTTAAAATGTTATCATGACACATACGTCATATTATTGAAATAAGTTTTATGATGTTTGTTATACTTTTTTATTTCATAAATATCCAATGTATAGAATATAATATCTATGTCTATGTGACTATGTACATTGCATATATAATACATATTATTATATTATATGTCCAAATTGATACGTAAGTTTATCTAAACTTAAATAAATATTCCAAATAGAATTCAAAACTAAAAATACCTTGTTATATTTCTATATTTTTTAAATATAAAATATTAGTTTACTACTACTCTTGACATCAAAGATCATAGAGTGATTAGTAAAAATTATTATTTATATAACCATTAAAGTCAATTAAAAAAATATATAATAAGCTTTGTTTTAAATACAATTAAATCAAATTGATAACGCGTATTGACACAATGATAATTTTCAATAATTAGGTAGTTCTATTAATTTCAATAATAGTATAGTTATAGACTATAGTATATTCAAATAATGGAATTTTATTAGTTATACCTACTAGTATAATTGTTGTAATAAATGAAATGTATGGTTATACATATTATATTTAGTTTTAAAAATTGTTAGTTAAAAAAAATACTTAGAAGATTGGCTAGAAAGTTTTTTCAATAAATAACAGGTATTTTTAATTTAATATTATTAGGTAAGAATACACAATTTTTTAACGATTGGGATTATTCATATCAGGATTATATTTTCAAAGTGTATAATATATTAATAATATTTTGAAATAATCAATAATTATTTACTTTTATTAGTAGTTTATTTAATTATTTTTAATTTCAAAAGTTAGCAAACTCTAAAAAAAAATATCATACGATAGGTATTGTAAACATTTTATTTCTGAAATTTCAATTTTTAGGTCTAAAATTTCTCTAAAAACTATAAGAGAAATACTATATTTTACGTGTACCACTATATGTTTAAGTAATCACACATTTTGGTTTAAATGATAATAATATTTTAGATTCTGAGCGGAGCGATGAATGTATTGGTTTTACAATGATGTGTGTTTTTTTTTTTATTTTTTTTTTATTTTTTTTTTGTCTGTCATCACGTTTTGGGATAGTAAAAGTGCTTAGATTTTCTTCAATAGTACCTTTTCTGATAGGAAAGTGAATCTAGTTGGTACTTTGGGGGGTCAAAAGTAAACATTTTCCAGTAGTTTTCAAAAGTACCGTGAAAAACAAATGGAAAATTAAGGAAAAAACGGGAATTTTTACGCAACATTGATTTTCGATAAAATCGATTTTGGTTTTTGGTGTAAGTCTAAAAAAAATGACGGTAAATACATGAAATTTTTACTGAATGTTTATATAAGCGGTTTCTATATACCATACCGTTTTCAAAATATTTTGACTTATTTTGAGCTGTTTACAGACATTTTAAATTTCCAATCTTTTTGGTTTTTTTTTTTAAAAAATCAATAACATTTTATTTATTCGTTAAAAATTCTTGAAAATTTAATAGAATACTCCTAATATATTATTTCAAAGGTAGATGAAAAATATTAAAAATCTGTAGTCACAATTTTTTTATTAAGCATTTAAAGTTGAAATTTTGACAAAATACGTAAAAATGACGAAAATTTGCAAATTATTTAGAGTTAGAAATTCATAAAAATTTTTCTTTTTAAATCTAAGGTTTTAAATTTTAACACAAGATTTAACGTAAGTTTTTCTACTTTTATCAAAAATAAAATATCTAAAAGCAATTAAAATAAATTTTTATGAGTGTTTTAAGTTCATAATTTTACAACATAGGATATTCACTCGATTTCTCATGTAGCGTTTTTCTTATTTGGTTGTAATTCAAAAACGAATAATTGTAGATGCATGAAAATTTCACTAAATGTTTATATTCTCATTTTCTATACACCATTCAATTTTGAAAATATTTTGATTTGTTTTGAGCTGTTTACAGACATTTTTAGTTTTCAATTTTTTTAGTTTTTTTTTTTATAATTGTCAATAAAATTTTATTTGGTGGGCCAAAAAGTCTGAAAATTTAATACAAGCTTTCTTATATATTGTTACAACATCAGTTGAAAAATTTTAAAAATACATAGGCACGATTTTTTTTTATAAGCATTTAAAGTTCGAATTTTGACAAAATTTGTCAAAATCTCGAAAATTATAAATCATTGTAATTAAAAAATTATAAAATGTTCAGTTTTATAACTAAGTGTTGAAAATTTAAAACAAAAATTCTCATAAATAAATCATACTGTAACCAAAAAATCTAAAAAATATATCAACACATTTATTTTTACAGACATTTTAATTTCAAATTTAGACAAAATTTCATATTTAAACCAAGAATAATGATTTTAGTTATTTTGATATAATTTAAAAATATTATTTGTTGGTATATGAAACTTTTAGAATATATTGTTATATTTTATATACACGCAATGGCATTTTAAAATATAATTTTTTGAGAAAAATGAATTTAACCAACTATAGTAAATACTAATGCCTATAATACTAAAATTAATTACTTTATTCACAATAATATCATCAAATACATTTAGACTTAGTAAGATATTATAGACTGACTGACCGTCTTCGCTCAGAATCGTTTTTCTTATTCAATGATGTTATATCATTGGATAAAAATCTAACACAATCCATTACAGTGACTCACTTGTAACCTACTGTACAGCAGAGCGACATACACTTACCCGCCCTTTTTTTAGAAATGATTTTATGAATTTTAAACGTACCTACCTACCTACTTCCATTTTTTTAATTTTCCTGAATACATCAATATCGAACACATCGAAATACAGTTTTAATTAATTACAGCTACCAGCCGAAGTAAAACCACAAAGAGACAAGAGTGATAATCTTTTTTCAATTTGATCAATCTAATAACATTTTTTAATCCTTTTCAGACGTTTGATTATTAACATGGTATGCGATATTGCCGTTGTACAATAAATAGCCGTACTACGCGGAGATGATCATCAAATCGAATTTCACTTGATCGCAGATCTCCATACTTTGATCTGCGCCGTTGTGTTTGTCCCGCGAACCGTTTCTCGTGTATTACCCGCCGGGAACGGGATGTAGAAATATCTAAAAAGAAAACTCGAATAGAGGACCGCATATGCAGACGACGCATTGCTTCCCGGTATCGGTTTTGTAATTTCGTGCGCGATAACGCGGTCGCCGACGTCAATATAATAATAATAATAATAATAATAACGTGATACGCCGTTCGATTTATATACATAATATTATAAAGGTAACGTCGGAGCTTCGTTTACGCCTCAGTGCTGCACTCTACCGCACGCGCACACACACACGCACTCCACGATGTTCGCAATAGGCTTATGAGCTTTAACGGACGCCGCCGGTTCGGATCGACGTCGACGACACGGAATATATTTGGCGCGTAAACCGAGGGATCACTCCCGTACCCACCCCCCACCCCCCCACCCACTCCCCCCGCAGAAGTGATGTGACCGCGGTATCGTCCAAAGAGCTCGCGTAGTCCAACGTTCCCAGCTCGGGGAATTCGGACCGAAGAGGCGAAGACACGCCATGCACAACAGACGGGGCATTGGGGCGTCCGATTGGCGGGCCTTTCGGATATTATTTGGTTGGCATCGCTCGTGAAACTGAACAATGAATGTGTTACCTCGTCGCCGGTGCAATAGATTTTTTTCGTGTTTACAGTGAGATGTAATTTTTTATCAACAAGGTAACTCGAGGTAAGCTTTCGTTCGTGGGTAAGCCACTAAGCCGTTTAAAGTTTAAATCGTTAATATATTATAAATACCTAAACATTCTCTATAATATTATAACGAAACAGTCATATAATATCGGAAACATTACCATCAGAGTAATAATATAACAAGTAGTAGGTACCTATCGGCTTTCCGAAGATTTACATAGTATTATAGTAAGTATATTATATTGAATAGATAAACTTTTATCGGATATTGGTACGTGGAGTCTCGAATACTGGACAATATAGTGTACAAAATGCCGGTTTTCCAGACTCCTCTTTCGTAGGCGCGCAGGGGCGGTACGCTTAAAATATGATTTTTTTTTTTTTAAATCGAAATCTTATGTTATAGATTAAAAATAATTAAAAATTGTTTGTATCACACATGCATCGATTTGGTTTAAATGTAGGTAGGTAGTCATCTAATGTCGTACGAAAATTTTGATTTTTTTTTATGTTTAGCTCTATCTGATCGCTAGGCAATTCCTCACGTACTACTATAATAGGCTCTATAGATAAATTCTGGCGTATTATTATTAATACTTAAATAAAACTGTACAGCAAATGTTCTAACACGAAAGTTGCAACTTATGAAAATAATGTGCCTACGTGTTTTACAGATAATAAATACAAAATATTATTTTACGTTACCCAATAAGTGTGGTAATATAACTTTTTGAATAATAATTAATAATTATTGAGAATTATGATGTTTTAACTAGATGTATGTTTTTAGTGGTTATAAATTATTTTATTGTTATTATAGAAGGAACTAATTATTTATAAATTATGTATTTAGTAGAACAATGTATAGGTATAGACGGTATAGTACCAAGTATTCCCGGAAACTTTTGATTTTATTAAACATAGCGTTTTTTCACAGTTTAAAATGTTTTACTTCCTACAATGTTTACCGAAGTAAAGTAAATATTGGATTTTCAGCCATTATTTTCAATATTATGATTTTTATGATAATTTATGATATTTCAATACCTACGCTGTATATCGCTAAATGGATACAATAATTTACAAGAACTTGGGATAAAAATGAGTTCTATGATTCAATGTTAAATAAAAAAAAATACAAATGCCATGTTATCTTTCTTAGTATGTGATTTACATTAATATTTATAACAGGTGAATAAATCATTTAATTTAATTTTAATAGGAATTCAGGTCAAAGACGTATTTAAAATGTTTGCATCTTGGTGTTAATTTTGTTGTTTCCCACCGTGAATATAAATATAAATATTTTATAATGTTTGTAATATTTAATTTCATACATGTTAAATAATTAAATAGGAAAACAAACTTAACAGAGAAAAATAAATGCATTTTCATCAGGGTACTGTGATTTTCAGTTGGTGATAATAACGAGATTAATATAGTAAAGTTTTTTAACAATGTTACAATATTTGTTACAAACTTAAAACAAACAATTAGAATATATACATAAATATACCCATATAAAAAATTACACTCATTGATATTTTCCCAAGCACTTTCTAAATAGGTACGTCGTAGACCGTAGTCCCATGTAGGTACGTATAATTTATGTATGGTGTTTATAATACTTACACAGTGTGATTTTTTAAGCAGACTCCATCAATTTGTTTGCTTAAATTATGCATTTTTCAAAATTTGAGTTTTGGAGTTTTCAAGTACCTATGTACACATAAAGTATAGAGACCACTTTTAATATTTTTTGTATTTAAGGACTTAACATTTATGCGATTACATTATATGAAGGGTTAGTTTGAATTTTGTCACATTAAATTTGAGCAACTATAATAAAATCTAAATGACTATCGTAATAGGTGCCCTAGGACGAGAAATCTGTGAACATAATATTATACATATTATATGACTGATTGATATTTGAGTGTTGAGTCTTACCTTGACGTGACCCTAGGAAAATGAGGTGACGCGTTTCGTCAGATCTGTAAATGCATATGAAACAGTGATTTTTTCTTCGTCAGTCAGATTTAATGGAAAAAGAACGCCTTTCTCAAATCAAACCGTTTTTGCGTAACCGTTTGTGACTGCGTAAAGTGATGTGCAATCTGAGAAAAATGCTGTCGATGTTGGTTTTTTCGCTACGTCTGTTTATGTTCAATTCTCGTCGATCTGCACCGCTTGTCTGTTTCAAACGGATTACCAGCCGATATCGTCGCGTCGAGGTTGCACACACATCATGTCGCACAGGATACTGTTACAGGGTGATACAGTTATTTTTACACTTCTACGACTGTTATGGATGTTGTTTAGAATTTACTGAATTTGCGTAAAATAATATGCTTATACCTAGATAAATGTGTAAAATTCAAGTTGTACCTTGGTAAAATATTCGTTTCAATATTTATGAGAAAAATACGAAAGATTGAAATGAATAGTCATATTTATGTAAAACTGAAGTTCTGAAACTATTTGGTATTACTACATACAAATTTATAATAAAAAACACTATTATCCGGATTTAGGGTATACCTACCTACGTGGCTACGTAAAACGATAATATAATACTGCCCAAATAGGTATTGCTGACCTGATACCTTTTTTTAAATCGAATATTGGTAAAATAAATTGTTTGTTGCCTGTTGGTACACATCATTTATAATTTGTATTAAATATATTTTAGTATACAATATAAAAAAAATGTTCACATTTATGATATTGATTACTCATTAAATTGTTTGTTTTTCTTTTTTGGATTTGTGGGGTTGGTATAAGTATATAAGGCATTATATTAAAAGTGTAAACAATATGTATTGAGAATTTATGAATGCTTCTAATTAAAAAAATAATGCCAAGAATAAAAGTGGGAAACACCTCCTTGTGAGATGAATTCAATGCTTTCATTGTTACTTTTTCTTTGGTAGGTTTTTAAAGGTTCGACGAATTTTTAATGGATATCTGAAAGCATTTCAAACGATTTAAAAAAACTTTTTTAGTAAATGGTTGTTTGGAAATTTCTTTGCAATAATGTGGGTAATTGAGAATGAACATAAAGTCTAAATTAAACAAAAACACTTATTATTGTTGTTATTTTGTTTAATGTTTAGATGCACTCTGCTATTTTAATATTTTCTTTCTCCAATAGAAAAAACTTTAAAAGGTATCTCAACATACATTACATACATTGCTTACATACATTTTTAGTCAGTGAGGTTTATAATATATTTTAGTTATGTATTCCTCAAATATACAATATTTATATTAGAAAATAGAATAATGCATATTATTGTTTGTAATTTTCTTTTTTTTTTGCGTACAGATTGACGAATGTATGTTTTTCATTTATAAAAGAAAAAAAACTGTGAATATATAATACCGTTTAGAGGGATAAATTCATAATAAATAATATGAAAATGCCAGTGTAACTATTTTGAATGTATTATGTTCTATAAACTAGACAAAAATAATACTATTTTAATTTTAAATAATAAGTCTATAAAGTTTTTAAACAATGTTACTATGACACGTAGAAGAATTATGTTTTTATCCAAAAATAATTTAAAATTAAAAAAAAAATTGCAATAGTTAAATTATATTCTGATCAAAACTAAAACATAATGTAGACAAATTAACGAGATATCTGATTTGTGCCCTTAAATAGTATCAATCATCAGTTTTCACATGTGATATGATGGGTTTTTAAAATAGACTGATAACAAGCAAAAATTTTTACCGTTTCAGTTTTAACATGGTATTCGCCATTCGGGTCAGAATAATTAATGATGCATGACGTGTATTATAAACACCGTCGTTTTATTGATCTCCATAACGTCTTATAAATGCAAAAAGTTTCATTCATATGATACTGCTGTTGTACCATAAACCATCGATTAATGACCTACATGGTAAAATATTTTCCCTCCATTTTTAAATGAACTTAGGTACTTTTAATACTTAAATATTTTAAGCTTTAGTTTCTAAATACCGTTTGAAAAACGTGTACCTATATAGGTACTAATTTATTTATTAAAAACTTTAGTTTCTAAAAACCGTTTAAAACCATCTATACTTATTTATATATTTAACTTATAATGTAAGTAGGTATACCTAGTTAAGATTAAAGTTACTTCAAGCTCCGAACAAAAATAGTATCCAAAGTTGTTAAAATTACGTTTTATAATTTTAAGATCGTGAACTATCTATGTATTTTGATTTCCAGACGGCAGACAGTCATAGTTCGTTCTGTCAATTTTTAATTCTATTCGGTTATTTTATTTGAGACCTTAGTTTTTATAATTTATAACACGAATGATATAAATATCATGAAATAGTGAAATAAAATAACTATGCTTGGTTAAAAATATATTTTTATCAAAAATTAATATTTATTATCGAGCCTAGAAGATTATTTTTGCCTATCTATGAATTTCTTTCTTGATTTAAAATCAGTGGGATATTAATTTGATTCAAGATACCGTTCAAAATATCTAAATGTAGTTGGCATATTTTAGACTTAATAATAAATAGGTAGGTAACTGCGGGTTTGTTTAAAATATTTGTATTATATACTTGGTGAACAAATTATGAAGTCTTATACGAATGCCATACAGTTTATCTAATTTTTTTTCTGAGCGAAGCTATGAATGTATTAATAACACATGTATGAATGTGTGTTTTTTTGTATTTTATAATTTTTTTACTTTCCTTTTGGGACAGTTAAAATGTTTCAATTTTCTTCAACACAATCTTTACTGGTAGGAAAGCATCTAGTTGGTACTTGGGGGGGGGGGGGGATTCAAAAGTAAACAATTTCTAATAGTTTTCAAAATGGCAGGAAAACTGCTTTTTTTACGCAAAACCAGTTTTTGAAAAAATTGATTTTGTTTTTTAGCGTTACTATGGAAAAATAACAGAATGCAGATGACATTTTCACTGAATGTTTATATTAGAAATTTCCATGCACCGTAAAATGTTTGAAATATTGTGAGTTTTTTTGAGGTACCTGTTTATAAGCTTCAAAAATTTCGAGTTTTATTAGTTTTTTTAAAATTATTGTCGATAAAATATTTTTTGGTTGGTCTAAAACTAGAAAATGTAATACAACGTTCATCATAAGTTAATGTTAGTGTTAATTAAAAAAAAGTTGATCGTAAATCAACAGCATTTTTGTATGAGCGTCTGAAGTTGACATTTTGACAAAATTCACCAAAATCACGAAAATTGCCAAATTATTTCGAGTTAGAAATTCATAAAAATGTTTTTATTTATATCTATGATTTGAAAATAAGATTCACTTTGAGTTATTCTTCATTCAAAAAAAAAAAAATTTACCAGAAGTCAAATGAATTTTTAACGAGCTTTTGAAGCTAGACATTAGATATTACCCCGTAAATTAACAAATTCACATACAACGATTTTCTTATTTTGTCTTTAAAAACTTATAACCGTAGGTACTTAAAATTTTCATCGGATGTTTATTTTATTATTTTCCATACATGATATAACTTTCAAATTATTTTTACTCGTTTTGAGTTATTTATAGACATTTTTAGTTTTCAATTTGTTTAGTTTTTTATTCTTTAAATGTCAATAAAATTGTATTAGTTGTATCAAAAATCTTGAAAATTTTATATAGGGTTCCTTATAAGTTGTTTTAATAGTACTTAATAAATATAAAAGATCCACAGGCACAATTTAATATGTATTTAAAGTTCAAATTTTTACAAAATTTATCAAAATCTCGAAAATTATCAACTATTGTGATTACAAAATTATAAAATGTTTGAAAATTTAAAACGATAATTCCCATATATAGTTCATACAGTACCCAAAAAATCTAAAAACATATAAACACAGTTATTTTTACAGACATTTAAAATTAAAATTTGGTTGAAATTACATATCAAAATTAAGAATAACGATTTTAGTTATTTTATTGTAATTTAAAAATATCATTCGTGTTTATATGAAACTTTTAGATTATATTATTATATTTTATACACACAATGACATTTTCAAATATAGACAGTTATAAATATACAGTTTTAAATTTAAATTTGAGTAATACAGTTTTATTATTTTATGTACTTATCTCATTAATCAGTACCTTTAAAGCTATAAACAAAATTGATAATTTGTTTTATTATGAATATTTTAAATAATTTTGCATAAAATTTGATATGCATGTCTAACAAACGTATAATATAGTAAATTTGAGACCTGTGTCCACAATCTGTAGTGAAATCTAAAGAAGATAATATTATTTAGGGAATCACGTAGGTTTAATTTAAATTTAAATTTTTAAGTGAGTTATAAGCATTTTAAAACTATTATTTTACATTGTTACAACTCACTATTATAAAATTAAAATATCAATAATAGCCTACTAGAAGCCCTAGATAATATTCTTACTTTAAGTTTCAATCAAATTCAATTTACTCTTTATTAAAGCTACCAACATAAAATTGGATCTGTTGAACGGACCAGAAAATTTGATGTGATATAGTATGACGTTAGTAAGACGGAGACAATACACATGCGGAGATGGCGTCCTTTTAATCTATTGATTTCTATTTACTTTTTTTACTAGATAATAAATAATGAATGTTTTACTTCAATATTTTTACTTTTTAGTCCCATTTGTACCACAACTCACCTTGTGTCTATTTAATGCACCTCAAAAAGGTTATATTTTATGGTATTTTTTCAGAGTGTTTGCTTTCTTAATTTTCGCATTATTTGTTACGATCGTTATTGTCAAGACATATTAACACTGTATACTTAGCTAAATGTTTGAGCATTTTTTGGTTATAAACCTACTTCTCTTCATTTTGTGACTTTAAAATAGGTACCTAAATAGAAATTTGTATTAAATAAAAGTATAAATAATTTATTTGAATAGTGCATTTTATTTACGAATAAAAACTTTAAAAATAAATGATATCGTCTATTCACTATTAAGTTAAAAATACCTTAGCTTAGGTAAATGTAAAATAAAGTATAAAGTATTGTTTGACTGGAAAATTAAACTACATGTTTTAATTGTATGAAACCATAATATAGTATTAAAAGAAATTTAGAAATTTAAAAAAAAATGTTGATGCATTAGTTATATTTTGTATAAGGATTTTATCTTTCCGTGTAATATGCATAATGTATAAGTTATATTTTATAGAATAATTTTAATGGTATTAAATGTATTATGTAATCCAACCAAAAATTTTCAAACCATTGAACATATTATTATATTTTCAAATTACAAAACCCAATAAATATTAAAAATAATATTTCAATAAAAAAATGTTCCGAATGAAATAGGAAGACATTCGTATATTGTTTTGTATTGGTTTTATAATGATGTGTATTTGACAATGGTGTTTTAAACTTATGTCCAGAACACCTAAAATGTTAAATCAAGTGTGGAGTAAAAAAAAACAAAAAAATTGATAAATATTTTCTGACGTAAGTCTGATCACTTTAAAAATATCTTTCTGTATATTATGTTGTTGATGAGATATTTAAAACGAGGTTACAACGCACATTTGTGACATTCAATTTCGATTTCTATAGCATGAAATCTAATTTAAGGCCCGTATAATTGAATGTATCGCGCAACATTAAATGTCGGTCACTGTGTAAGTGAGAGTACCTAACCTACCTAGTTTTCATGTAATTTAATAATACGCGGCACCTGCAGGCTGCAGTAGATAAACTTAGGGCCTAGGCTGTTAAAACGACTACATGTTACATATTATTATTATCGGGCTTTTAAACCTTACTATATAAATTTTAATAAAATTGTTATTCTTAAAATATAATTTAATAATATAAAATAGGTAATTTTGATAAAAATAACGTATAATGGTTAAAAAAAAATAAGAATAGGTACAATAATACAAAATTCTTTCTTTGAGACATATTTATTGCAGAAAATATTAGACTAATAGTCTGTTGATTGTTGTTATACAATAAATTGTTGTATTAACTATACATTTATATTTTTACAATAAACTATAAATTTGTATTGGCAGTAGAGCAACTTTTTCCTATAGACTAAACTATGGTCCACGAACTCGTTTGTAAATATTAAAATAATTAATTTTTTTATCCACTGCAGAGTAGAGTATTATGGCACGTAATTGGGAAATTGTCAGCTATTTATTTAAATACTTATACTTTGACATCCAATCTTAACAATGTTGTTTTTATTCATAATTTACCGATTGCTTACAAAAACTGAAACGAAAAACTAGGGATCATGTGATACTTTATTTAGAACTTGAAAGATTTTGTATAATTAATTGGAATAGATTAAAGTGGGTTTTATTCAATTATACAACAATCTATTTTACCTGATATGTATTCATTTTCAACAAAATAATATTAACAAACCATTGTAAACGTTGAGTTTTTTTTAATAGACCAAGTTAATAAATAATTAATCGACCTATATTGACAGTGGAAAAATATAAAAAAGGATTCCCAACCGATGCGTTATTGCATGACAATTTGTGAGTATCCTGCAGAGTTTGATAGAACCAGCCATCGTTTAACTTTCGTATATCGTATATATTTTTAAATGTCTTACTCTTCTAAAAATTATAAAACACTGTAGATAAGTTATAAGTAAATACTCAAGGATAAATTGAACACAGAACATTACAATTTATAATACACTCATTATCAATTTATTAAAAAATTGATTTGTGTGGTTTACGGCGTTATTAGGTATTAGTTACTTTTTAGTTTTTAGAAGAATTAAACTAAGACAATGTCAGGTTCCTAAAAATGTTGAAAATAACATGGAAATAATTAATCAATGAATATATTTGACGAAAACTTGATAATCATTTCTGGGTGTCAAACGTAACCTTAGAATAGTTTTTGTTTAATATTTGATTAATCGTTGCATTCAAATTTGAGTACACTCTATTTATTGGTTAACTTAACTTTTATATATCACTGGAATATTAGTTAAATACTTGTAGATAATAAAAAAATTAAGTTTATACATTGGTATTTATAACAATACATTATATAATTCACATATTTCAAAATGACAAAGACAGATTTTTGCCTTTATATAGTCATTATTGATATGAAAAGGTCAATATAGGTCTCATATAGTTTATGGGTCCATTATAATACATTAATACCTATAACAGCTGATACATTTCCAATTAAATAAGAAATGCTGTGTAACTATATTACTGTATGACTTGAGCAATGTTGTTCTTGCAAATAACTAAAAATATTATATCTCTACTTAAAAACCATTGTTAATGATTTTTGTTTTGAAGAGTATCTCAGAAAAATTCTTTTTCTACATAAGTATTTCTCACAAATCACAATAACAAGTGGATAATATTAGAAAATAAACAAATTATGTTAATGTTATAAAATCATTCCTATTATAAAATAAACAAATAAATTATCAGGTAGGTATAAACATTTAAAAATAAGCAAACTACTAAACAGAATATTATAGCCCCTGGCGAGACAATATTCAATTCCCTACAATATAAAGTAATGATTTTTTTTCACATTTCGATAAATTAAGCGTCTTAGCCAAGTTACTGGATATTAACGACTTACACACATAATATATTTTATCTTCTAGTGTCTATATGTTGGATTTCAATGATTTACGATAAACCAATCATTTGTAAAGCGCATTTAGAAACACCAGAAGATAAGTTAGACAGTATATTTCTCAAATAGAATCTTGTCCAAGATGAAATGGGTTGCTGGTTATCATTACTATGTCCTGGGTGTAGAGAGGAGGGTTGTATAAGATATTTGATAGCCGCCTATCCGTCCACCTAGATTGTCGTAATTTCTTAATAGCTGAACCGATTGAAAACCCACAAGAATTGGCTAGAAGAAAAATAAAAACTTTCAGCTCTGCGTATATGAGAGAAAAATATTACGCCTATTGTGTATAGTAATATTATTGATCATCATTAGTGCTTTCGTCATTAAATTTGGGTCATAAATAAAATAACAATAACAACTAAGTAATGTAATTGATAATACTTATAATTATTATTATTTTGTATCGTTATAAAATATATTTATAAAAAAAAATGAATTATACATTTTATCTAATCGGTTGTATTTCCTTACAATTGCATAGTATAATATTTTAATTATCGTTTAGCGTAAAGGAAAGAAAGTCATATTATTTGAGATAATTTTAAGTCCGTATTAAATAATGATTAATATTGCGGTTTAAACAGATGTCTCACTTTTTTTACCCTCGTACACATTGGCTAATTTACTATGATTATACTATATAGTCTATAAAACCCTAAATTATAGCCTCCTGCATTAATTGGTTTTTTTTTTGAAAATAGTTAACATTTATAAATCTTGAAAGAATATATACATATTTAATGATCTATTATATTAATTTTTAATACGTTTATGTTAAGTATAACATCATAATGCCGATTAAAATGTAGTTTTCATGAGATTTAGTAGAGTTATAGGTTATTTAATATTTAAAATACTAAATTATTAAATAGTTTTATTTTAGATAATTTTGAGTTAAGTTAGCTTATTATAGTTATGCAGTATTATATATTAGTTTTATTATTAAAAATAAATAAAAAGGTATATTATTATTTATTAAAAATTTAATTTATTAGACATTAAATTAAAATACATATTTTTCAATATTTACCTTATTGGCACAGGCACATCATAATCTGTGTAAATCCTAGATTATAGAATATTTAAAATTTATTTCTCAAATCAAGTATAGTGTTATATTTTTTGTTAATATTGAATTTGTTTATTTATTACTTATGTTAAACAGGCATTATGAAACTCAGTGTCACCTCGTTCCGAGCTCACTCGTCAGCTCAGAAGAAAATATTAAAATATCAAAATCAGCTCAATTACGTCACAACTCACTGTCCGGTTGTTCCAAGTATAAATTCGCAATCTTCATCGGTAAGTTCTCATTCATGTTATATGTACAATATAATAATATGCTTTCAGATTTTGGTTTAAAATAGATGTGTAGGGTTAATTTAGTATCCAAACATAAATATGATCCTGAGTTGATAAATTGAAAAAAAATTATACCTAGATTATTATAATCACGTCATGTCACTGGCGAATAAATAAAATAGTTAAAATTTAAAAATGTACTAATCACTAATGGATCGAAGGTAACTTTAATTACTGTTGATAAAAAGCCAGTGCATAATGGTCCATCAATACAAATATTAAATTTAATTTAATAGTCTATAATGATGAACTGTTTTCACCAACGCTATAAAAACACACTAAACATAATCGTTAAAACCACAAAAGGATCAATTTAAAACTTTTCATTTTATTTTTTACCTGTAGTCAGCTTATAACAAATTCATTGGATTTATTTTTTTATACTATATCTACATAATACACTTTGTAGGTTAAATTGAAAATTAATTTTTTTTTACATATCTTTAACTATTACTTATTAGGTAATTATTATTACTTTAATCGTATAATATTGACACTTTACTATCAAGAGTGGCAGTAGCTTAGGATTACTCGTACAGTCGTAAATGATATTGATAATTTTTGTATGAGAAATCAGAAAAGTTTGAAGTAGTTTTTTGTTTTTGAACATGATTAGTAAAAAACCAACTTAAATGGTTATGGCTTACCTATACATTTCTAATGATATGTATACCTATCTAAAAAAACTTACAATATTATAATGAACTATAGTTGGTTATACTAAGCAATATTACAATTATTCTTCGTTTTGTATCCAAACATTAGTTAAAAAGAATAGCGTAAAAAGTCAATCCCAGAATAAAAATTATTTTAAGCCGATACACACACGAATAGTCACGAGCGGTCGTGATGAAAATGCAATTGGACTTTGTGCTGTCGTCTCTGAAAGAATTAATTAAAAAAAAAAAAACAATTAAAGCATTTACTTAGAGAAAGAAATAATAGTTATATCAAACCATTATAAAATAGTGTCGTAGAAGACAAATGTGGTAAACTGTAAACGACTTAGATACAAACTGACGTAACCACGTGACTTTGACCTTATATTTTTTAATTAAATGTATCTACCTATATAAATAATATACAATATAAGTTCATTTAAACTGTGAAAAGACACCTGTAGATATTAGATAATGTTTGCATTAATTTAATACTTTAAGTCGTTTGTAAAGACCAAATTTATTTATTTAAATTAGTTATTAAATATTTTTTGATCTATTCAGTTATTTTTTTTGTATAATATAAGTAACTTGATTAACGTAGACCATGCAGATCAAGAAATGTAATATAAATTATAAGCATAATTTAATAATTTAAAATAGCTGGACTTAGACACTTGTTAGCCGTTATGCATAAAATAGTATTAAAAATAATATTAGTAGTTAGTGCATTCCTGATTCACTCGGAATTTAAAAATCTTAAAAAAAATATATTGCCGTAAAATTAAAATTAAAATTAAACGTTCATAAAAAAAACACATCGTTGTTCTAGATATTTTGTACAGGTAATATTTAAATTTATAAAACTTTGTTAAATAAAAAAAACTGAAAAAAGTAAATACATCTATTCAATATATTAAAAATTCTAAATTAAATCCGGAATTAAATCTTACGATGCTTAAGATCTTTTGAAAATTAACTCACGTTCATATGATTAAGTATTATTATTACATTTATTGGTCTTTAAAATATGTCCAGTATATTTTTTTAAATTACAAGAAAGTAAGTAATATTCAAACCTTCCAAATCCAATTTTTTTTTAACCTGACGTGTTATAAAAAAAAAATGTCCATAAAATCAATAAATTCCTTACTCTGTCGTGCAAAATGTAAAATATAATGATTAGCTGTCCTAGAATTGACGAAAAAGTATTGTGCTATTTACAGTGATTTTTAGGAGTATTTCATTTACAAATAATTGAATATTACTTAATGTAAATGGATTAGACAGACTGAAACTTATAATTTAGATAACTTTTACATATAGGTAAATATTGAATAATATGATAAATTAAAAATAAACTTAATCTCTGCGACAAACGATTCGTATCTTATTGTGTTCTATTTTAAGATGATATTATGACAATATCACTTACAAACGATATCCAACATGTTGAAAAGTAAAAACTGATAAATATTCGAGATAATTTATATTTTTGATGTCAGCAAAATGTCCCGCATATTTATATTGATATATTGCGTACTTAATGCGAAATATTTTAGTATTAGTTTTTGGGCAATACATCAAATACACACACACACACACACACCCGCCCAAGCGCGTAATATATATATATATATATATTACATACTTTATGCATAAATGCCTACCTATGTATATATTCTATATTTTTATAAGTTTTAATCATTTTGTAATAATATATCAAAGAGTAATATAATAATATTCAAGGCCATAACTGGAAGGGTCCAGGAATCTGGACCCCATCGCCCTCCTGATTTTTTTTAAAAGTAGACAATTTTATCAGTCCATATTGATTTTTGACTATTGTATTAAGAAAAATTTTATATTTTTTTAAAGCAGTAATTACTAGAATAAAGAGTCTTATAGTTTTATCTTAAAAATGACAAGTCTCTAGTATTTATATTAAAAACATGTTGAACCTCCCCCACCCAACATTTGTTTTCAGTTACAGTCTTGATAATATTAAAATAGTTAATGAAACATTCTCACACGTTATCAACGGTTTCAGAACTAACAGTAACCATGCATATGGTTTGCTTTTTATTATATCTATTTTTAAAAATGGCTTCTAGTTATGTATATAGTCTTATATTATAATTATGTTTAAAATTAATTTTGGTTATAAATATTATCTTAAATAATTTTCTCGTTCCTCTGCACCTTATAATATATTATGTATACTGTCTTAATTTTTTTTCTTTCTGGCATTGATGGTAATAATAATGGTAAATAAGTTTGATGGCATCCAAAATATTATGATTTTTGTTGAATTTTAAATAAAAGACTCCATAGTTTACAGTTATCTATAAATTCAATTAAATATTTATCACGAGTCTTCAATCAAAAATTACTAACGTCCATACAAACTGAATCATATATGGCGTATTATGTATAATTATAAATAATATGCTCTTTATATAGCCTATCAGTAGTCTAAAAGGAAAATAAAAATAGTACACTTTAAAAACCATAGACCATTTAAATGTGATCGATACAAATAGTAGGGGTTTAAAAAAATTGTCATTATTTTAAAAGACATTAAAACCTACTGTAGATTTGTATGTAATATGTATAAATACATAATGCTATAGACATATTGACTACTTATCTTTACATCTTATCAATATTAAACAAAGTATAGAAGTTTATTCATAATATTAATAACTGGAGCTACTTATACCTACTTTATTTTGATATGAACCAATCAAAATTTAGAACCTAACCTTCAATATATTGTATTCCCTTTACGTGTCTTATAGATATTTTTTTAACTATATTTTATTTTGAATGTATAATATTACCTTTTTAGTATCCATTGCCGTGTCACCTCACTCCGTTCTCCAAGATTAAGATCCATGTGACTTATGTACAGTGTACATGTATATAATATGTGTGTCAGAAAAGAAAATAATAAATTATCTCTAGTGGGTTACATCAGTTCCGTTTCAGATTAATAGCACACTGGTCGGCTGGTCTTGCTTTCAAAGTTATTATTAACCCAAATCTTTTTATATTATTTTGTTTTTCATTTTTAAGATTTATGGTTTAGAAACACTCAAAATCATACTGTGCATGACTAACTTGTAGATTTAATTACTCCATTAGTGATTACGTGTTATTACGACTTCAATCTATAATCTTTCATGTTATTGTTATTACTGTATTATAATTTAAAAATTAAATTCGAGACCTATACTGTCATAAGTTATGCTTATGAGTTATGACCATGGTAAGATAATAAAGGAATGGTAAAGTTGGAGGTATGGATCACCTATACTAAATGCAAGTAATTCTCTATAGGATCGGAGTGGGGTAAATTATCAACTAATTTCACCTTACCATAAATCATAATAACCCACCTCAACTTCTAAAATTCAGGCCTATACTTAAATAAATAAATGTATTATATCAATGGTTATAATACACTTATGCCTATTAACTATAAGTGTAGATAGTCAATACATTTTTATTGTAATTATTAGGAACTAAACGGACAACGGTAGGAACAATTTTGTCATTACAGAGTTAATACTTATAGAATAACATATAGAATATTATTATGAAGCTTAAGAAATACATAATACTCCGGCCGTCATAAAATCACATTCTTTATAACAATAATGTCAGATGTTCGGCTAATGTTGACATTATCCGGTTAATAAATACATTAGCTAAACCCCTTGGATATAGTGTATATTATGTATTTTCGCTTTCAATATTCAGACCTTTTTTGGATAAGATAACTTTAACCACTGATGTGTAGAAGATGTTCTTTGTACCTAATAACAACGTAAATGTGACATGAGCCATGGAATCATATTCTTATTGTGTTTTATTTTTTTAGAAAATGTTTGGCATAAATTTATATTGATTATCATAGTCGTGAATATTTTGAAGGTCTCAAATATAAATATATATATATAAATGTATATGACTTATTGAGCCCAATATGTGTAAAGTAAAAACGTATGAAGTGATATCACTATATCAGTCCTCTCCAATTCCTTTTTACATATAATTTTATTAATTTATTAATATTATAAATCAAAATTTAGTGATATATTACTATAAAATATTATATAAACTAATAACCTATTGTATATTCTTACAAATGAATAAAATATTAACAAGTTATTAAAATAATAACAACAATAAATTTAGTAAAACTTTATGAAATTTGAAAAAGTTATATGCCTCCCTTGAAGTTGAAGATCCAAGTATTTTTCATACTTAAAAAAGTATAAAAAACACACATCATTTTAAAACCAATACATTCATTGTTTCACTCATAATTTCAAATTAATGATAAATGATATAGGCATAAAAAATATTTTTTATTGATTAAATCTGACATAACTACGTAAGATATACCTTGACATAAAAAAATAATAAATAAACATTAAAAATATGAATGTTCTAATATAAGGTGCTATGTAAAATCATATATGTAAACCTCAAATCAATTATAATAAGTTGAATATTTATAGATTTCTCAAAATAATGGTTTGAAATATTTGTATTATCATTTATCATTGAACAAGTTTTATACCATTCTAGGTCATATCCATTTGGCTGTAGTCAATTTGCACCAAAATTGACCCAAAATATTGTTCAAAAATATGTGTAATTTGCAAAATTTTTTTTAAAATGCGTTTGTAATTTGCACCAAAATAAGGGTATGTAATTTGCACCACCCTCAGGTAGTAAGAAATAGGAATTGTAATTTGCACCAAAATTAAAATCGATTATTTTTTCGATAGTATACAAAAAAATTTGGTCGATAGTATCAACTTACAATTTTCTATATCCTAATATAACTGAAGCTTAGTTATTATTTATAAAATAGTTGAGCGTATATTGTTGTAAGTTTATATAAAATCGTATAATTATGAATATAAAAAAAAGTTGTCCAATTAAAATAATTATGTATTAAATTAATAAAAAAAAGAAATGTATACAAAAAAAGTTGGTCAATTAAAATAATTACATGTGTAAAATTAATAAAAAAACAAATGTGTTAATTTTGATATCCATTGTTAACAGCATGGAATGTACTTCATTCTGTGATACTGGAAATGATATATTATATATTATATATATTATTGTATATAATATCTTCCTCTTCGTATTATATATATTACGTCTTAAATCCGAAATATCCTTAGTACCTAGTGATAACATTGGAATCTGTTGAATTTTGTACTACATTTCTTAAAATTTTTGCTGGTTTTTCATATGGTGATTCTCGTGCTTTTATTTTGCACAATTGGTTTAATTTATAAACGTTTAAGTTTTTCTCATCGTGATTTACATGTACACTTTCATCACGGACAATCGTCAAATTTTCACCTGTAGTAAGCAATTTCGCTGAACATTTTCTCTGTGTACAACGCCAACGTATTATATTTGTAGTTTTTGTTTTATAAGCAAAATAAAAAGTGTGGTTATCGTATTCTAAAATATCTTCCCCGCGATTACTTTTAATTATCTTAACTTCCATATTTCAAGAAAAAAATTAAATACTGCACTTCAAAAATGTTACGTTAAATTACGTATTACGACGAAACGACAAGACTAAACGTATAGCTTAGTATTTAATCAAAATAATAAACTGATATACATTATATAAATATATATATAACGCGATATAACGCGATTAATATATATTTTATATATTTATATATTATATTAATATATATATTAAATTTGGTCATAAAACGTCAAAATATTACCAGATTAGGTGAAAAATCCCGAAAAATTATTATTGTCTTTCGTGTTCATCTAGTCTTGACGTCGCGTCAACGAGAATATCGATTAATAAAACTATCGATACTAATGATGCTATCGAACAAATAATCGATTACAATTTTGGTGCGAATTACAATTCCTATTTCTTACTACCTGAGGGTGGTGCAAATTACATACACTTATTTTGGTGCAAATTACAAACACTACTTTCGACTAACTGCAGTGGTGCAAATTACATATCTTTAATTTGGTGCAAATTACAAACTCCCATCCATTTGGATCTGAATAATACGAATTGTTCAAAATTGTATTGGGAATACGTACTTTTTAGAAACTTGTGATACAGTTATAATATTAAATATATTATCGGTTATCATAAAAATTCTAATTACAAGAACAAGACAACTTAAAAAAAATTTAATTTACCAAAAAATGTAATTTGAGATGGCTCATCTGTCCTAATACCTCCTATTTACGTCAATAGGGCTCAATCTAAATTTTGTTGGAGGGAAAAAAATATAAGAATAGTGGTTTTAAAAAATGTATTTAATAAATTATGAAAAACTATAAATGTTAATAAAATGTTATTCATTGGGTCAAAAAGCTTGAAAATTTAATACAAGGTGCATAATATAATAATTAATATTGTTACAATGGCAGTTTAAAAATATTAAAAATACATGGTCACAATTTTTTACAAAAATCCCAAAAATGTGCATATTATTATGAGTTAGAAATTCATAAAAATTTTTCTTTTTGTATCTAAGATTTGAAAATTTAATATAAGATTCCTCATAATATTTTTGTCTTTTTTATCAAAAAAAAAAAGTACGTTAAAATCGATTTATCATTTAGCGATTTTCTTATTTTGTTGTAATTGAAAAACGAATCGTAGATATTTAAATTTTTAAATGTACCACACATGTTTATTTATCAATTCCTATACTTGATAAAATTTTCAAAATATTTTGACTCGTTTTAGGCTGTTTACAAAATTTTCCATTTTCAATTTTTTGGTTTTTTTTCCTGTAAATGTCAATAAAATTATAAAATTTAACAAATACAATTTTTTGGATCAAAAAGCGTGGAAAATTAATACAAGGCTGATATATTGTTTCAATAGTAGTTGAAAAATTTTAAAAATACTAGGGCACATTTTTTTATAAGCATTTAAAGATCAATTTTTGACAAAATGTCTCAAATTTTTAAATGATTTTATGGTTAAACACTATAAAATGTTCAACTTTAATAGCTAAGGATGAAAATATAAAACAAGGTTCCACGTAAATAGGTTAATAAATTATTTTATTCACAATAATATCATCATATATAGGTATTTATAGTAATATCATAGGCTGATTGATCATCTGCTCAGAATCGTTTTTCGTGTACAATGATATTATATCATTGTATTAAAATTTAACACCATCCACTACAGTAACCCACTTGTAACCAATTGTACAGCAGAGTGACACCCACTTGCCCACTTAGAGAATATGTTTTAATGATTAGTAAGTATTTCACATTCACTTCAATCTTTTATACAATTTTATATTTACCTATGGTATCTATTTTTCAGGTGGATAATAATTAAATATACTAATATTTTTCTCATTTAACTCATTTCAATCAAATTGATATTACCTCTTTGGAATTTTGAATCTTAGGTTTTATTTAAAATGTATTTTGTTTTACTTTTACTATTTTAGCTGTAGACTAAGAATACAATAGAAACATGAAGTAATTAGGTATACTCAGTTAACTTGAGGTGATAATAAACCGTTTATTTTGCTATAAAATATAAGTAACGTGTACAATTTTCATACATTATATTACATAGTCTTCATAACGACATTTGCCACTGACGAAAAGAAAAAAAAATATTCTTCTCCCTCGTAGATTTATCGTCTTGACCATATAATATAATTGAGCAATCTTCTCCAGTCACCGGCAGGGCGTCCAAAATGTTATGGGAGGTGTTTAACAACCACTGCGACCTAGCGGCCATCTAACAAAGCTGTTTGCATTCTATCAGTATCACCGTGAGCTTGTGTCACTCAACCCCATGTGTCATTACAGTGCGGTTGCCAGTAAAGTGCGCTTCACCATAAATAGTTTTATACGACACGAAATATTGTTTCTTAATGAAATTTTTCTAAATATCGTTAATACTATTATTATAACTATTATGTGTTTTCTCGGTAAAATGATTTTTCTTCTATTGCGAATTTTAACCAGTAATTTGATTACTACCACGTGAGAAACAAAATTAAAAATGGGTAAGATATAATGACAAGATAACATATTTACAAACCAAAAGAAACAACATTTTATTTTAAACAATTTTTGCAACATCATTCATGTCTTAAGGCTCCATGGTTTTTTGAAATAGAATATAAATATTTTAATTTAATTTAATTTTTTCTTTAACCACGAAATTTACAATTTTGTGTTGTATACTTGATGTGTTTAGATTTTGGCGGGAGATTTTAGGGAGACTATGTTGGCAAAATTAAAATGCAATCATAGTTAAAATATTAATCAAGCCTATCAACACTGCGAAGGATGTATTTCTTGTCAGATTAGATTAAGAATGGCTATAATAAATTCTGAGTTTCAAAATAATGTACGAGTATATGCGTAAGGTTTAAATTCAAATTCAATAATGTGAATAGTAAATAAGTTGATAAGTTGTGTGAATAGAATATACAATTATAGAAAGTTGTAATTAATTCCTATATTGGAACATTCGTTGGGTTGATATTCTACAGGAAAAAAGGAATACATTTTAGAAAAACACAACATTATTAAGATGAAAGGGGCCTAAATTGAAAAGTATACGTTTTCAAATAATAATAAAAATTAACTTTTTATTTTTTTAGTTATTATGGTAGTATTTTTTTATAAATTTACATAGATAATAACATTAACATTATAATATTGAATGTCAAGAAATAGGGAGTTTCTTATTCTATATTTTATTGATTTAATTTTCTATAAAATATTTTTTATTCATTACAATACTGATTAAATTTATATTAAATTGAACGGTAAATTAAGTACGTTATATATCTGTCAGGTATACCTATAAGAAGCTGAATTATCCTTTTTAACTTTGATTATACTAATTTTATACGTGGTTAAATTTACGATGTTTTACAAAAAAATGTAAATAAACTGAATAAATCAAAAGGTTTTGAACTCCAATAAAATATTATAGTTTATTGATTTATTAAATTATTTACTCAACCTGTAATAACCAAAAACAGAGATACATAATTTCATTAATGAATTTTCTTTTATTAGTTGGTCTTTACCTACTATTTTTTTTTCTTATAGAAGTGCAACATAAGTGTCATGTATTAATTTAATTGTAAGTAGTAAATTTAACATTAAAAATATACACTATAATATCACCAAAAACTCATTATTCATACCACCTGGCATCTCCCAATGTATATCCATACATCTTGTATTTGAATTGTTATTGGCCATTATTGTAGGTGTTCCACTGTTTTTTTTTATAAAATATTAAAATAAAACACTTGAATAAACAATGTGATGAGTATATTTTTAATTATAATATGAAAAACAATCTTTATTATAAGTAGGTTTTATTAAAAAAGAAACTGTTAACTATTAATATTTTAAATCGTGCAATAAAACCTAACACATAAATTAGCTTGTCTAATATTGTCAGGTACCTAATTTTTAAAATTTCTAATTTTGTAATAACAAATTTCTATAAATTGTGCAATATTTTGAATTTTGTATTAATTCTAAGTCCTAACACTATACAAATTTATAAAATATTTTAACTCTAATGCGCCTAAATCATGTGAAAATAAACAATAAGTTGACCAAAGTTTCTAGAGACTCAAACTCAACTCGAACAATTATTATGTGAATTACGTTGAAATAATTAAAATTGATATTGTCAAAAAAAGGTGTGTAATACATTTGACTGATTTTCAAAATATAATTATGTTTTTCTAATAAATATAAACTGCTAAAAATTACAATACTTAAAATACGGTATGCTTGTCGCTTGCTTACACTTGAAAATCTATAGATTTTTTACATTCATAATTTTTAAGTAGGACTTTGTACTTTATACTTTATACTAAATTATACTCCATATTTTTTAAGTAACATAAAAGCTTATCTTCTACGTGGTTTTGTTAACATATTGTACTAATTTTTGGCTTTTATTTCAAAGTTTCCGATTAAGTGGTATACACTTATATTATTAACATAATATTTGATATAGCATTTGTTATGATCGTCATTATATCCAGTTAATAATTTACATTAGAAATTAAATTTTTTTTATATAAATGCCATACTCGTATATATGGTTTGGACAAACCACTACACGTGGACTAGACGTCAGTGGCATACATGGACGTACATTTTTTTGGGGAAGGAGTCAAATCTAGAAACTTAGCCTAACCTTAACTGACCAAAAAAAAAGGTTTTCAAAAAAATGTCCACGCTGGGGATTTTCTTAGGGGTGAAATCCCTCTATGTTAGAACATTTTTGAATGTAGTATAACAAATTGTGGTTCTGAATATTTTTTTTTTTTAATTTTGTGATTTCTTGATTAAATAATAATAATTAAATGATTGGTATGCGATTTAAACGATAATGTAATTTTAAATAAATGTTTGTGTTATTGATACAAGTTAATGCGCTATTATTATAATTACGGTATGTTTTTGTAAGCAATATTGATGTATAGAAATGTGCGAATTTGAACGACGACATATTGTTGAAAGTTTGTGGTTATGACGAGTGACGACTGCCAGATATTAAGACTACCATGCCGTTTTTTTTTTTATCGAAGTTTGTGTATTGGTTAGCCAACTGGTTTTAACTTCCAACGCGTGACGATGGATGAATGAAAGCTCAAAACTTATCTTCACATATCTATATACATAACATTATAATTATTATAATAAAGACAAATAACTTTTAAGCCCAAGTTTTGACAAACTGTTCAACGTCTATATATTTTAAAAACTAATCAATTTATAGTTTTGTTGTTATAGACCGTTGTTGTAGTTTTGTTATAATAGAGTATAACTTCACAAGACAAATTCATTACCTACGTATCCTTATCATGATTACAGCATTGTAGTTATTAATTTATGTGTTATGTTGGTGCATACTTTATGGTTTATATATGATTGATATTTTATATTCAATTAGATACTCAATAATTAGTAAATGTATTCTCCACAACTTATACTTACATAAGCAATAATACATCGATAACTTAAATTAACGTTGAGTCGAATTAATGGTAATGTTTTTGACGTTTCCCCAATAAAAGATGGCGATAACTCATTGTTTATTGTTCGATATTCTAAATTAGAATTTAACATAGGTAGGACTTAATATGTTGCCGATAATAGGGTCTACATTCTACAGCTTACCTGCAGTTTATTATATTCATATTTATTATTTATATACTTTAAATAGTTTTTTTAAATAGTTACAAATAATTTTTATTTTCAAAATATCTTGTTAAATTAAAATAGTAAACAAAAAGTTTATAATATAAAACAATTACAGTTCATTAAAGGACTTTAGTATTATAAATACATTACTAATTTATTAACATTAAAACTATCTTATAACTAAAATTAAAATTCATTATCTTATTATTATATAATGTTATCTTTACATTGATAACTTTTTTTCAACACTTAAACCGTCTGCATTACTTAAATTTAATAAATATTGCATATTATTGTAATTATTATTACTATTATTGTTTTATTTTATTTTTATCCATTTACCATACTAATAAAATAACTTACATAATTTTTAAATATTTTTATTTGGTTTCAAAAAATAGGATGTATTGTTTAAAGATATATTTTGTGAGATTGAATTCTATAATCGTTGTTTACAGGATATTAAAAAATAATAATTTCTTACGAAACTAGGAAACTTTAATCCAGTATTTATAGAATCAAAAATATATTTTAGATTTATAGTGATAGTTATTATAGTTATTTTTTTTTATTTTGTACTTATAATTTTAGTATTGACAAATGGATAAATATAAAAATATTTTAATTTCTAAATATTTATTTGAAAGGTTTAAAAATAAACCATGTTTTAATATAAAAGAAATAGTGTGTACACTATAAAATATATATAGTTTATATTCCGATCCGAATTCTAAATTGAAAATGTATAATATGTTATATTGAATATAAATAATTGTAATGATTGCCTGTAATTATTTGCTGATATAGTAAGATATAACATCCATTGTATCTTTAACCCTTGAGAGTGTTAACTATTAAATAAATAAATAAAGTTTTTATTACTATACTAAAACTTAAAATAAAAATAATAAAATTCAACAAAAATCTACAGAAATGCAGATTACAGAACTACTCGTTGTATTTCCCATTTTAAAGAAAAACTTTTAAAAATTGTTTGATAATAATAACCAGAATAATAAACAACGAGAACAACTATTCTTAAGATACCGATTTAATATAGGACATTATATAAAATTAATTTTAATATATTTCGTAAAATATGTTTGTATAATATGTTTCAATGAAATTTAGAGGTCTAAAATAGGATTTAATTATGATTGTAAACAACACTTTTTTTATTTTAATCCAAATTATACATCTTATTAGAATTCATCTTGAATATCATTTGATATTTATAACATAATGGTGTAGTAATAGCATCATCAATGAATAATTGAGACATTATTATACTAACAATTTAAGTTATGGTTATTTAAAGAATTGACTTATGATACTGATTATGTAGAATATTTTTTATAAATTTAAAAACTTATTTTAAGTAATTTCTTTTAAATTAAAATCTCAAGTTAATTCAAGAAGTATACTCGTAACACATGGTTTATTTCAATACAAACTGTATGAATACAGAAATATGATTTCAATCATAACACTTATAAATTATACAAATAATTTTTCTATATAGGTAAATAACATACTGTTGTTTTTAAATATTATACAGTGTTAAGAAACCTTTTAACTTGTTTAAGCTTATTATTATTGTTTCATGCTTTTGGCTTTTGCCATCATTAAATGGGGTCAGCTATACAACCTTAATTTTAGAAAATTATTAGGTCATTCATACATTTAATTAAAAATAGTTAAGGTTGCTTATATTTGGTTTTTAAATATTTAGAAATAATTTGAAATTAAATTTAAAATCAAGTTAACATTTTAATCATAAACTTCAAATGTTGGGAAAATAAATAATACCTATATAATGATTGTTAAGAATTTAAAGAATTCTAAATGGTTCACACGATTATACATTAATCATTATTTTATTATCATTATAATATTGATACAACAATATCAACTTTTAAATTTTGAAAGAATTGGTACAATATTTTTTAACTAATTTAATTATCAATAAGATCATTATTATCGATAGATTTTACCCCTATAAGTACTGCATTTAGAATTTAATGATACGCGACGATCCTTTAGTTTTTAAAATTAACTTTCTGTAAACTAACATAATATTTCGAGTTTTGACTTAGTGTATAATTCAAAAATGGATAAATTATTTAACTTACATTTTTTTGAAGAGTCAAAGAGTTAAACTATGTTAGTTAAACTCTTTGTTTATGTTAATTGTAAAGAATTATTGTCTATTGAAAATATTGAAAATATTGTCCAAATCAGATAATATATTTACGTGTGTTTGCAGATCAGTAATTTTTAGTTTGTTGTTTTGATTATTTTTGTTGGAAAGAGTTCTTCATATATATTATGGAACATATTGTTTATATTTAAACAATCATACAAATTGCGTTTTAAACATTTTAATTAGAAACATAAATACCACTTTGTTGATCCCGAAAGTGTTACTCACATATATGAGAAATTGAAAGATTTTTGGGACTGATTAGGTGTAGAAACAAATAATTCGTCGATACGGATATACAACTCATAGATTCTTAATTTACCAAATTTAATTAGAGAAACAAACTTTAATGTTTTGGCCTTTACTGAACATTATCCCATATTTCTCGACAATAAGTACAAGTTAAACGTTTTGGTAATTTTAAGGAAGTATAAATAAATGTCTAATAAAACTATTAGGTAGGTACCATCAATTTCTTAACTGCATCTTCATTGGTACCTTGATAATATGAGTATACCTATTGTAAAATGCATAGGACGCAGGTTAGGTTAGGTATAGTAGGTTAACCTAATCTACTATGTCACACCGAGTTATTTCAATCTTACCTTTTAATACAGATATGTTTCCAAAAAAATTTCTTTGCAATAACTTCTTGAGACAGGATAATATGCGTCTAGTAGGTTCTATGTGTAACCGGATCATAGTGTAGAATTTCTATATAATATATATTATATATTCTATATAATTTCTATGTAATTTATGTCATCAAATATCCTTAGTATAATATATTATAGGCCGACTGACCGTTGTAGATTAGAATTGTTTTTCGTATACAATGATATTATATCATTGAATTCAGATTTAACGCTATGCATTACTTGTAACCTACTGTAAAGTGGAGCGACACCCACTTGCATATATTTTATAAATTGCTGTTTATCAATTGTTGCCTGTTGGATTGTTATTGGAATATACAAAGATTTTAAAATTACCATTTTTCCTTATAGTTCTGATTTTAAATTTTGACTGAATAATTTGAAATAATTATATTGAAATATTTATTAAAAAAAGTTATATTTTGTAATTTTTATGTTTAAATCAAATAATTGGTCAATCTTTAAATTTCAATATTATCTGTAAAATAAAGTTTGTATGCCTCCAAAGTTATGTTTTTAAAAATATATTTTAACATTAAATGCTTATATAGATTTTTTTGAAATCTAAATTAGTACTTTTGTAATTCTTAAGCTATGCTTTTTCATGCAGAAAATTATGAAATTAAAATCGAATTTGTGTTTAATTGTGTGCAAATACAAAATATAAAAGAAAATTATAATAAAATACTTAATAGTATTAGAAACGATGTTTTTATACGTTTCTTTATTTTTTTCTGTCACCCCCGAGAAAACAAAAGACTAAAAAGAGCTTTTTTACGACGCCATTGTCTTGCATTGTTTTTCGACATTTGTCAATTAATTATACTTATTTGGATATATATTTACTACATTTTTGAAAGTTTTCTATGTTAAAATTTGTTATGTGTGTCTTATAAATGTTGTTTACCAATTTATTAAGACCACAAAATTCGTATTCATACCTTACACACTTTGTATTAGCATAAATTATAAAAATTTGACAATTGTATGAGCGTTTATTAATATATATGTTATCTTTGTATAATGCATCAAATATCCTTAAATGTAATTGTATATATTATTAAATTTAAATCTAAAGAAAAGTCGTGTTTATCTGTATATTTTTTATTTTTTTTGAGTTTGATATGAATTTTTGAAACTACATCTTAGATAATCTGTTTTTTCAAATAATCGAGTAACATATCATATTCACACATACAATTTACAATGCATTTGTTACCTAAATTTGGTCTGAAACCTTATTAAAGACGTAATCAGTTATATATATCTATGTTACCTATGTACTAAAAAACTGATGGGCATTGCCGCCAGTTGCCTCCGTATAGTAGTTTAAGTGTTCCACCCCATTAATATATATTGGCTTCTAATGCGATTTATATGGTAACCTCTTTCCAAAGTAATTTAATAGGTTGATCAATTACCAATATAAGAGAAAAAACGAACGTAGAACTTCCTCGAGTTCCTAATCATATAAATATAAAAATAACACAGTTGACGAAGTCATTAGTTCAACAGCTGTAAACACTATATCGACATGACTAAAATTGAAAAATTAGGAAGAATAAATTTGAATAGTATTTTACAATTTTTTTTTCTTATAGTGTTTTATCTCAGAAAGTTATAAATAACGTAGTAACACTTTTCGCACTATTTGATATAAAATATTTTATATTTTTTGATTGACTCGATATTATTTTAGATTCTGAGTGGAGCGAGGAAGCTAATGGTTTTACAATGATGTTTATTTTAGATTCTGAGCGGAGCGATGAATGTATTGGTTTTACAATGATGTGTGTTTTTTTTTTTATTTTTTTTATTATTTTTTTTTTTTATTTTTTGTGTCTGTCATCACGTTTTGGGACAGTAAAAGTGCTTAGATTTTCTTCAATAGTACCTTTTCTGATAGGAAAGTGAATCTAGTTGGTACTTTGGGGGGTCAAAAGTAAACATTTTCCAGTAGTTTTCAAAAGTACCGTGAAAAACAAATGGAAAATTAAGGAAAAAACGGGAATTTTTACGCAACATTGATTTTCGATAAAATCGATTTTGGTTTTTGGTGTAAGTCTAAAAAAAATGACGGTAAATACATGAAATTTTTACTGAATGTTTATATAAGCAGTTTCTATATACCATACCGTTTTCAAAATATTTTGACTTATTTTGAGCTGTTTACAGACATTTTAAATTTCCAATCTTTTTGGTTTTTTTTTTTTTTAAAATCAATAACATTTTATTTATTCGTTAAAAATTCTTGAAAATTTAATAGAATGCTCCTAATATATTGTTTCAAAGGCACATGAAAAATATTAAAAATCTGTAGTCACAATTTTTTTTTTAAGCATTTAAAGTTGAAATTTTGACAAAATACGTAAAAATGACGAAAATTTGCAAATTATTTGGAGTTAGAAATTCATAAAAATTTTTCTTTTTAAATCTAAGGTTTTAAATTTTAACACAAGATTTAACGTAAGTTTTTCTACTTTTATCAAAAATAAAATATCTAAAAGCAATTAAAAATAATTTTTTATGAGTGTTTTAAGTTCATAATTTTACAACATAGGATATTCACTCGATTTCTCATGTAGCGTTTTTCTTATTTGGTTGTAATTCAAAAACGAATAATTGTAGATGCATGAAAATTTCACTAAATGTTTATATTCTCATTTTCTATACACCATTCAATTTTGAAAATATGTTGATTTGTTTTGAGCTGTTTACAGACATTTTTAGTTTTCAATTTTTTTAGTTTTTTTTTTTATAATTGTCAATAAAATTTTATTTGGTGGGCCAAAAAGTCTGAAAATTTAATACAAGGTTCCTGATATATTGATAGAATAGTAGTTGAAAAATATTGAAAATACATAGGCAATTTTTTTTTAAACGCATTTAAAGTTCAAATTTTGACAAAATTTATCGAAATCTCGAAAATTATAAATAATTGTAATTAAAAAATTATAAAATGTTCAGTTTTTATAACTAAGTGTTGAAAATTTAAAACAAAAATTCTCATAAATAAATCATACTGTAACCAAAAAATCTAAAAAATATATCAACACATTTATTTTTTACAGACATTTTAATTTCAAATTTAGACAAAATTTCATATTTAAACCAAGAATAATGATTTTAGTTATTTTGATATAATTTAAAAATATTATTTGTTGGTATATGAAACTTTTAGAATATATTGTTATATTTTATATACACGCAATGGCATTTTAAAATATAATTTTTTTGAGAAAAATGAATTTAACCAACTATAGTAAATACTAATGCCTATAATACTAAAATTAATTAGTTTATTCACAATAATATCATCAAATACATTTAGACTTAGTAAGATATTATAGACTGACTGACCGTCTTCCCTCAGAATCGTTTTTCTTATTCAATGATATTATATCATTGGATTAAATTATTAAAATCTAACACAATCCATTACAGTGACTCACTTGTAACCTACTGTACAGCAGAGCGACATACACTTACCCGCCCTTTTTTTTTATTTTTATTCTTCCTGTAAACTAAATTTCTACCAGAAGGAGTGCTTCGATTTCAACATATAGTATCTTATATTTTAGCAAATTGGATCAAGATGGTACTTTAAACAGGTAGTTTTTCGATTTTCTCAATAGTTATTTAACGCCACTGGAAAAACCTGCGACAAATTACGAAAAAATCGCTAAAAACGGGATTTTAATTGTTAACGCTTTGTTTATCACCATAGAAACGAATAAAATTTTAAAAAATTAAAAAAACTTGTAAAACTATAAATTAACTATACATACGCTGATACTCCGCTCAGAATCGTTTTTATCGAATACAATCATTGAATTCAAATTTAATACTGGACCGAAGGACGATGGACAAATTTCCAAAACTGCTGGCCATACTCCACCCGCTTTTTAAATTTTTTTTAACTAATATAATATTCTATATAATCAAGCTTAAATATATAATTGTTTTTTCATACATTTCGTTGGTAAATAAGTCTTTATACAAATTAAAAAGAACAATATAAAGTTACCTATTACCTAATGGAATTTAATATTTAGTTTAATATTGTTTTCATGATTGTATTAATGTAATTTGATCTTAAAAAATTATATTTTTTTAAAATAATTTCTATGAATTCTAAAAGATTTTTATAAGTTAGTAGTTTTAGAGGTGAACATGTTTTTTTTTATAAAAGTTTAAAGTATACTTGAAAAAATGTTGACTTAACTTCCTAATAACTGCCTATAAGATTTTACAACGATCAGACAAGTTTTATTTTCTAAAAATGTATTTATTAAAAGAAGAATTGGAATTCTTTTATATTTTATAATATAAGAGGTATATTAAAAAATGTAGTACTATAATTTTAACAATATTTAACGTTACATAAGTGTAGGTACAACCGAGTCAATAGTGAGGATGATTTATTTCAAAATGTACCGTGATTATTGGTTAATTATATTACTATTATTTATTTATATATATTTATTATTTATTTAACAGCATAAAACCAGATATAGCCCAATACATTATTTATAAACAGATATTTAAAAATATTACATAACAAATACAATTGCATTAATAATCAACTACCGCAACAAAGTTTGAATTAATAAATAAAATAAATAAATTTACAAGTATACAAATAAAAATATATTTTAATGCAGATAACATTATAACAGTAAATTATAGAGAAGATGTTTACTAGAAATATAATATGATATGTGCCTAAACTGATAAAAATTATAACTTTTTGTTGTATTTTAAATTACAATTTTCAAGTTTTCATTTTTTTCAAGTTAAAATTAAATAATATGAAATTGTTGTAACTGTCTTCATCCTCCCCTACTGGTGTACAATGGAAAACGTAATGCGATTCGTCTCTTATTTGTTTCACTGTCTCGTGCAGTCTAGGTTAAGTAGATTGAGCCCTCGGGAAGTGAAGAGCGTTGGCCTACAAAACGAAATTTCATAGATGATTTATTTTACTACACTTATAGCGTGAGGTTAAGATGAGACCTTTTTATTTATTTCCCATATGTTGTATCTAAGCTCATCCACACAGTCTCTCACCCATGTAAATTTATTTTTTGTACTATACATATTATTTTAATAGATACTACCTATGTATGCAAACTACACAATTAGAAAATCAGTATAAATATAAGAAAGTATTAATTTTATTTCAAACAATCTACGAAATCGGCCAATCACATTATTAATAGTCGTTACGTGTGAAATTATTGACAGTATATAATATGGATTTACTAGGCTAGTTTAAATGTACAATAGTAGATATTACTTCTATATGTTTGTATACAATTTTATGAAGGGTCAAAATATGCAATATTGTCTTAATACGGCCAGTCGCAGTGCAGGCCGATTTTTATATGTGATATATAATATATGCTCAAGGTATATACGCTTGAAATCGTTATATCATAATAATGTAACGAATAATTTTTGTGGCTTTCACATCTCAAAAATATTTATTTTAAATAATAGGTATTTATATACTATAGTTTGTTATACATCCCGACCAAAGTTATAGGTATTATACATAGTATAGTATCTGATAATATGTGTAAACAATTTTTCATTTACAGAGGGAGTGTTCCAAAAGTTTCATTCAACCATTTATGACACCATTTAACCAATATAATATTATATATCACAGAACTTTTAAAAATAATACAATAATGTAATAATGTTTAATATAATATTATATATACTATATATTTTAAATAATAAATATTTTTCAAATGTATGATTTGTATACAAATATACTGCTGTAGTATGTGCTCAATCCATAAAATTGACTAATAATTCTTTGGTGTGCTATTTTGCACAGTTTATATATACATCAGTTTGGTATTTGTACAACTTTTCGTGACTCCATATTTATTTTATGTACCTATGTGATCATTATCTTTATTTCCAAATTTATTCTATGGGCCATATTTCATTGTTACAGTAATCTTCGTTATTATGTCTGCAGTTTGTAGAATTCCCTTGTACTACCTCTTTTAATATTGCTTCTACGATATCCTAAATATATATATATATATATATATATCATAAAAACTGGAATATGCATTGAGGTATATACTACAAACATTTTGTAAGTATTTAAACATGCAAATAAAAGTGGAAACTCATGTCTTTCACTTTTCTTAATCTCGTTTACAAAAATATTTATTTTTTGTGCCTTTTTTTGTTAAAGCTATTAGAATATAATATGAAAATGTATCTACTTGGTTTGAACATTATCATGGCATTAAGATTATGTGATAAGTATAATAATAAGTATACCATATACGAAACTGTTTAATTATTAATATATTTTTAACTAAAATAAGATTTCAATAATTTTAGTAGGAGCAAATGTTATTTTTAAGTAGGTTGTAGCTTTTACGTATAGTAAGTAAAAAATATAATATGAAGTAATCTTATGCGGTTCATTTTATGAGACTATACTTAGATGTCAAGTAACAAATTGTAAATTTACTCAAGGAATGCGTTTATTTTCTATTATTTATATATTTAGTTATATTACCTATAAATACTACGTGTTGATTTTTAATTTTGTTTATTGAAGAAATAGTATAGTACTATAATAGGTAGGTAAACAAAAAAATATTTTTTCATTTTTTTATTTTACGAAAACGAAATGTGATGATTTTTTTTTTGAAACAAAAGAATTGTAATTCAAATAATATGTTGTAACATGAATACGAGTAGATAAACAAAAAATAAATAAACTGTTAGGATCGCACAGAATGCAACATTTTTGTTTTAAAAAATACATCTCTGAAACACATTATGTACCTAAGTATATGTTAAATAGGTTGTAAATATGGGGTCAAATTATATTATTTCGATTTATAAAAATGTATAAAACACTTAATGTTCATTTTTTAGGTCATTTTATATGGGTTTTTTTTTTAAATTTGTATTCATAAAAAACTCGAACATCCCCAACTATCAACAATATAATACCAAATGTATGTAAAATTAACCTACAGATACATAAATAGTAACGTGTAAGCTTGTCAGATCTGTTAACGACATTACGGTAACCAGAATGATTAATTGTTTTTATATTATTTATTTGTTCGTATTTTCAGAAAATAGGTCCCGGGCGATAAAGACAAATTAATTTTTTTTAAGTGCTCAAATGTTATTAATCACGGTCACGTGACCATTAAATTCCGCTACGTCGTGCCGCTGACATTTCGGTTTCACAAAGTTAAGTAAAACTGGACATTTCGCATGATATACGTATGAGCATACGTGTATCGAATGTCTGGGAGTAGGGTAAGTTAAACTGAGGACCTCCGAACCCTCTATCCGCTCAACCATAGCCAAAGTTTTATATGCTCTCTTTATATGATCACTGTAGTACTCATCCATCAAAATCAGTGACACTCAGAATTTTAAAAACCTTACTCAACCACAAAATTTTAAAACGGCTTACCTATTTCTATTAAATGTTGGAAATATTTGATAACTCATACCGAGAAACTAATACAAAGAATCTTTTATAAAAAATAATACAACACCACCATGGTGGTGGTTTACTGTATAATTAATAAATATACTCAAACAAAATAATAAAACAGTTTAAATTCTGTGATATCACTAGGTACAAACCATGTAAAAAAAAATTAAACACAACTCTTACTAGAATTGTGATAGTGTGACCAGACCATAAGAAATACTTATAAGAAATTCAAAAAAAATATCATAATTTGTGGTAAATTAAAGATTTTTTGATGATTTACCAATAAAAAGTTACCGATGTGAAGGGGCGTGGGGTTGATATGGTAGACTGACACCCCTTGAGCACGCCTAAAAAATAATACAAACTTTGTAAATATATGCATGATACCGAATGATCCATTTAACGTAAGACACTCGTTATTTCGAAAACATATAAACTTTTTGAAAATATTTTTCTCATAATTTTAAGTCATTAAAAAATAAATTCGTTTTAAAATAAAATATATTTTTTACGCATTTTGTTGTTTTTATTTTTAAAATGTTGAATGTCAACATAAGTACATTTTTAGTTCTAAAATAGAATATTTTTTGGAGTAGGTCCTATCGATAGTTTATGAGTGATAAGTATTTGAAGTTTTGATAAGTGGTCTGGAATACCTTTCAAAATGTCAGTCCATTACTCTGCTCATCAATACGACAATACTTTAAATACTTACAAGTATAATAAGCTACTCGTCCAAAAGTTAGAATAATATTCTGCTTCGGAATATGAAATTAAAAATGTATGTTGTCGTTCAAAAAATTAAAAGACCCCATAAATAATAACCATGATGAAAAAATAGTAAAAAAATTATAGTTATTTCATAATTATTTTTCAAACAAGGTTATTTTGACATTTTCAAAAACGTGATAGTTTTCTGAAATAATGAGTACTTTACAATAAATGGATCACCCCATATTATATACTTTTTATATTATAATTAAAATAATTAACTAGGAAGCGATTATTCTTGTGTTTTCTCACAATGTTTTCACTATTTTAAATTCCAAGGATTGGTCGCTACAAGATCTCAATAAAATTCTTTATGCGATCGTAGTTCCAGTGTTATAGGGTCAACAAAAATAATGTTCTCTGTTGTTCACTATTTAATGAGAATACCCAATTTGTGGGAGATTATTATTATATATTACATCCGCAATAAAACCACGGGAGTGATTAAATGAACAAATTTGTTTTATTTCTTGTTTTAGCCTATATGACGTTTAACTTAATGTTATCCATTTTTCAATATTACCAAGTATCGAGACTTCCCATACGTACCTGTATCGTTACTCTTAAATGTCTAATCGAAAAACTCAAGGCATTCTGAAATATATTGTCTATCAGCCTCTATATCTCAAAGTCCACAACACTACAAGACAATTTTTAATTTCACGTGTATTTCGTCGTGCTATTTAAGGCGGTCAGTAATTATTGTTCATAATAATAATAATGCAGAAAGTATACTTGAGACATTATTAGTACCTTTATACAAAAGTGTCAGAATGGCTTATTAGTTTATTACTTATTACGTACATAGGCGGGAATATTCCTTCATTAAGTATACGTTTAATAGGCTGAAGGATTGTGATTATTTGAGAAAAATTTAACTGGGTCAATCTGAACTGACTTTATGTACATTGTTTATAGTGTATACTTCGTGTACCTATATGCGAGTACTTGAAATATCTAAGTTTAGTATGCGTATATTACGTTAAAGCAGTTTGAGTGGGATGATAATACTCATAGAAGAACAGTATAGTATGGTTTAATAAAATATGAACACTATGGAATATAGATATATATGCATTTGTTATGCAACATAATTTTAAATTTTGCGTGAAATGAGAAATGTTTGGTTTAACAAAAATGTGTCTTATGTAACAAAAAAATCTCGGGAACCATTGTCCTTGTATAGATATGAATTAAATATGCAGATGATACTATTTACACTTTCAAAGTGGTAATTTTTTAAATTTTTTAGTATTTTTCAGTTAAAAAAAATAACTGTAAAGAAATGTTAGCTGGAGCGTTTTTAATTAAATTTTGACCACGTTGGGGTATACCATGCTTTGCTGAGAATCGTTTTTGGAATGAAACGATTTATCATCGCTTTCAAATATAAAGATAACCGTCTCAGGCATCCAACTCCTATATCAGCAATTTTTAATTATATTCGTTTCGAACAATGCGCAAAACAGTATATAATTCTTGTACTGTATCTCTACGCATTTGAAAAGAATATAAGTAATAATATTAAAAGTGTGAGTTTAATAATTAATAGACATGTACTTAAGATCTTGTCCTAATAAATATTGTCACGTGACCATTGTTTTATTTGTATTTTATATTTGTATACTATTAATTATACTTGCAATATGTATTTTATACGAATGATGGAATCGTTTTTTGCTAAAATTACATAATTTATGTACTAATAAATATTTATCATTCCACATTATTTTTACTCGAACATTACGTATATTTCGAATAATTTATGATCATTATGCTGACATCCCATATGTTTTTAGTAGGTGAGCAAAAGGAGGTAACTGCGGATATTCATTAATGCTTTAGTGGTTTTGTTATGTTTTGGAATTTGAATTTATACATTCAAGTTCATATTCTGATAATATGACGTGTAGAATTGTGAATTCGTACCATAATAGTAACTAATAACTATTATTTTTTCTCTCAAAAAATCTCGACTTTCATTATACATAATATCTGTTTATTATTGTTATTATTATTAATAAGTTTTCAACACCTATGATTATTAATAAGCCTACAGATTTAGTTTAGTATTTTTTTAGAAGGTGTATTTTTAACGTATTCAGCAGATGGAGGCGTAATCAGTATTATCATAAATGTATGAACTATAGAAAATACTGCATTTTTCAAAATATATTTTAAAGTTATTTATAAGTTTAATTTACTTATATAGTTTATAAACAAATAATATTCTTATTTCGGCTTGTTTTAACTTCATTGCCAAAAAAAGTGATTCACGATTTGCTAGTACAATTATTACACTAATACGTATTCAATTATTTAATTAAAAGGGGATACACACTTTCTGTTCTGCATCAGATAGTAGGTTACGGGTTTTGATTGAAAGAAAAACCAAGTACAAATGGGAGATTCCACTCGAGTAAATCCTTTTGTTAATGAAGCGGGTGAATTACTCTCTGGAATGACCTCAGTCGATTACTAGCTTGACAAGATCCATTCATACTCTTAGATAAATCTGCATTTGAAATACATTTGTATTCAGAATTCCTCTTAAATAATTCATACGCCAATACACCAAGTGCTAACAGGTAAATCTGATTTTAGATCACAAATATAACTGTTCAATTTTTGTTTATTTAAAATAATTATATAGCTTAAAATAATATTATCTCTTTACAGAAACCTAAGGTTTAAGAAAATGATTACAGTTGTTCGTGTTATATTGTTTTGTTAGTACCTAATATTTATTATTTTTGATTTTTACTTAATTATCTATAAAATAATAATAAATATGCATAAACTTAAGTTACGACTTAATCGATCGGGTTTAGAATTTTTTTCCGTTTTAATTGTGCACAAACCAACCAGAACTAACGTTTTATCTTGACTAAAACAGTTTGTGTCTTTATAATAATATGGAAGAACGTCTTTATTATTCCAGTTGGAACTTTAGCAATAACGACGTTGCAGTTCCGCCGCTTCAATATTATGCACCACACTCTTAGCAAGCCAAACTACAGCCGATGCATAGTATGTGCAGGACAAGACGCATAATATAAATCGTATAATAATAAAACTACAGTGTATGTGGTGTCAAATAAACGACCTATGGCCGTCTGACAAGCACATATTATATTAATATATAGTGCATGCGCAAAACGGACGTGTTTTTATTCCGAACGCGCTGTAGCAGCTAGGTGGGGCACAATAAAAATGTTAAATTCTTTTATCTGGCGAATTCGTTGAGTAAGATTTAATGACCACTGGAACGATATACACGTGAAGTATAATGGTGCATACTTTCTGGATTAACAAATATATTTATTTTTATTTGTGTACACTAGACAGCTGCAGCAGTGGTCTAGTTTTAAAGAATAGTTTCAGTATATTAGAAGATATTATTGTGTCGGTGAAATATATCAATGTGGCAAGTAAAATAAGTTTTTAGAAACTGACAACTGTAACTGATCGTTATAATAGAACATCGACGAAAATCGTACGCGCGTTTTTATTGTGGAGATTGAATTGTATTTTATATGATTAAAAGATATCGTATTTCACACTATCCGTTTCAAAAAACCAGTGACATTAATATTATGAATATTCATCAGATCAATATACAATAGAAAATATTATTGTTGTTTAAATAACTTTTCTTGGTTTAAAATACCGATATGTTTTTACACAGAAGTGTAATTTTTGCTAAATTATAAAATAAAATGCTTATAAACCAAGAATAAATCGTTATAAACCTTTTCTTATTTTATATTATATTGATCAACGTACGTATATATCAACTCATAATCAATATATCATAGCGATAAAACATTCCTTCACTTTTATAAACACATAATTATTTATTTTAATACATTTGGTTTCGTATCCAATATATTTTGTATATGCTATTGCAGGAACTTCCTATGTATAGTAAAATAGTAATATCACTTTCGGCTAGTGCGAACATTATGCGGTCAATAAGAAGTCGATATTTTTTTGGCTCACTGGGATAACGATTAAGGTATCGGAATAAATTATTGTTAACTCCCGTAAGGAAGGTGCATAATATATTAGATATTCAAATTATGTCCACGCTTTTTCCACGTCCCTTCTATACTCTGTGTTATCACCGGTTTACGATTATTTACCACTAAGGTTGGTATATATTTATTAGTTTTGTTATATTGTATATCATCTTCAGGTTTCAATGCACATTTTACCTACTTCGTGTGGCTTGTATCTATGGTATCGTACATAATGAACCAAAATCAAGTGACTGGCAATTAAACTCTGTCTCTTTATTTAGAACTTAAATAAAGACGTGTGATGAGTCATTAGCTGAGATGACCAGCAGAACAGGATGAGATTTTTTTTACTTTTTATAATTTACTATTTACAAAACACCTTGGAGGATTTATTTATTTACTGCGAGCTTGAGAATCATAAAATAAACAATGGCCCTGGGGTTATTAATAAAAACACACTAAACGAAACAAAATAATGTAAAAGAGTTTTGTTCTTAAACTACTATCGCATGTCCATTTAATGACATAATAATATATGTTACAAAAGGATAAATGTAATACTATTTAATAATAAAGGTATACAGCCATACAGGATGATTCATCAAACTTGTTTATCCCCAGTTTTTCTTTTTAATTAACTTATTTAAATTCTGATTTTTGGAATTTTTAGGTATACCTAAGAATCATATTTTAAATACATGAATTATTTATCAATTGGTCCATGATATAGTAATTAATATTACTCTATCAACATTTTATAATTTGTAAAAATTGACCGAGTACCTAACTAAATATTACTCCTAGGTAATTTATATTTTTTTAAAACCATTATTAATGACCATGTACTAAGTTATAAACATTTTAATAACTTAGAAACTAATTGTTCAAATTTCGATTTAAACACATCAATTTTTTTTTTAAAAACATCTTAACAATGTACTGTAAAAAGATCTTGGTTCTCATTTGAAAAAAAGTCACTCTGATGTGTAGTAGTTGTTAGGTGTTTCACGTCATTGAATACCTAGGTCACTATAATAGATGTGTTTAATTTTAATTCAATAATAAAATATATACAATAAAAATGATTTTTGACTCGTGTGTACAAAAAAATTCAAGATTTGAAAATTTAAAATTTGAAGGCTCATAAAAAAATGAATTCTAAAAGTCAACCAATCGAATTCGGACCTACCTCACTTTTTTGTACCCATTTGTGGGGTTCAATTTTTTTTAAGGAGGCTACACATGGGTATAAATCAGGTGTAAAGAAATAAAATAGGTAAGGGGGGTAATGATGAAGCACCTGGGAAATTTATAAAAACTGTATTAAATTTTCGAACCTTATAATAATTATATTAAATATTTTAATGATTTTTCACGATTTTGGCAGATTTTGCGAAATTTTAAAACCAAAGGCTAGTAAAAAAATTATCATTATAAATATTCAATATTTTTTAATTCATCTTCGGAAAATGTATAAAACACCCCTTTAAATTGTCAAGCTTTAAATGCTCTATGCTTTTACAAAGAAAAATGTCATCATACATAAGTAAAAAAAACAAAAAAGGCTTAAATTTCTCATAAAGAATAAATTATTTTGAAATGTTGTTAATTCTAGAAAATACTAATATGAATATTTAATGTGCTTAAGTATATTCGTTTTTGATTTAAAACAAAATGATTTTGTCAGAAACTGGTTTTATGGAAATACTCTTATTTTTCTTAATTTTTCTTTTGGTTTTTGTTTATAATTTTGTAAAGCACTGAAAATTTCCATTTTTTATCTCCCTCACCACAAACGAGATCCAATTTGCTACTAGAAACCTCCCTCGAAGTTGAAAATCGTAGTATTTTTCTTTTATAAAAAAGTGTTTTTTGGCACAAAACACAAACATTGCACATCATAGTAAAACCAATACATTCATTGATTGCTCTCTTCAAAATCTAAAAGCCATCTGTGTCACTGCGGGACACTCTTTTTATGTTTTTAAAAAAAGTGTTTGATTATATAGTCTATAAGTATAGTATACATTTTAAAATATCAGAATTTGAACAAGTTCATTACTGACGGTAAAAATAGGGTTGAGGGTAATTTAGTAAATTATTTTGTATATATAATTACGGTTATTCGTGATAATGTGAATATGTATTTTATATTGTAATGTGTTTAGGTTGTCGTTAAAGTTATGTATTTGAAATAATAACATCATAATAATTTAACATCGGACATTTTTCATTAATTCCTATAATAGGACTTACATAATAATATACACAATAATATATAACTTAAACATATGTTTTTTTTAAATAGTTAACACACATTATTTCAAAAAGTATTAAAACTTTTAAAATATTTGTTTGCATACTATTTGTTTTGTTTTATTAAGAACAAAACCTTAAAAAAATCTATTTATTTAAGATTTTTACATTTTTAAATGACAATATACATTTTAAATTTCATATTCCAAAGCAGAATATTTGTCTTAAAATATCAAAATAAAATGTCGTTAATTATTTATATAAGTAATTAAACTGAAGCTGACTGAAGTTCATCAACCCCCGTTTCATGATACCACTTCACTCATCTACTCGTAAACTTTAAATACTTATCACTTATTAATAATTAATCGTTCAAAATTAAAATATTATACAACAAAACTCCTAGTAAATATATCTGCTTCGGAATATGAAATTTAAAATGTGCACAACCATTCAAAAAAATATACAGACTTAAAATTAAAAGAAAATAATCACCTTTGAAATAATAGAAAATAATATAATTAACGTTAATACCTCACTAGATAATGAGTTATTTTCACTATTAAGAAGAATTGATTAATTTGCACGCCAGTGTATGATTTTCTAACTGCAATAATATTATAGGTCTGCTGTAACGAACCAGGTTTAACGGAAGGATCAGGGGGATCATGGCTCTTGAGCCACAATACTTGATATTTTTTAGGGGTCTCTTATTTTGCACCATACATTTACAATATCTTAATTATTACCTATTGAATATAGTGTATAAAAGAAAAAAAAGTCTAATACCTTTAATCCTAAAAACAAATACAATGTAAAATTAAAAAAAAAATATATGTCTTCTTAGTTATTTTGGATTTTGGATTTTGGATTTAATATTATAATTATTAGTGCAATACAATCATCGTGTGTTTACTTCAGCAAAAGCTAGAAAAAAACTTTAAATATTGGATACTCTCATATGAGTTGTATTTAATGTTTTATAAAAATAAAAATACAATCATAGACAATTTTTTTCAAATTTCATATATAGGCCACTAAATTGGCCCGGGTGCTTCAATAATCTTAATCCAAGCTTGGTGCTGCAGTAGACCATTGTCGGCGATTTATGTTGCGTATTGAATACTCATTACGGAGCACTCGAGACGTGCCTATATAAGAGACGTTCTTGTATCCCCCAGCTACGCGGCGTGAAGTGGTTTGGTCGATTTTAACATTCTTGAGGGATCTATCTTGTCCAATCGATAGTTAAAAATATAACTGCAATGCGATAAACTAAGATAACCAAAAAAAAAAAAAAAAATGACGCTATGTCGACGTCGCGCAATGTTTGTAAATGTCGAATTCAGACTCCCTGGAGAGCGGAGACGCACGTGTAAACCATTACTTGTTCGAAACCTTTCTATTGGTTGGCTATTTATGTGGTCACAATCAATTGTAGTTTGGCGTCCATTTAAAACAAAATAAAGCGAAAAGTATTTCCAATAGTTCACAAATTTCTATACCGATAGAAATCCAAACATTAACTGTTAAAATTACATAGATACAATAATCCAGATGTTTTTAATGGGGTTTAACATTTTTTTAAAATTAATCCTCAAATTACCATTGGCTTTTAAGTTCAATTGTACTTGATAAGTACTTTGAAATATCAATTACCTAGTAATTGCTTTGAATAAGTTCTAGTTGGAATTTCCCAACTTTCGAAAAGGTGCTAAAATCACGAAACAGCTGTGTTTAGTCGACAAACGACCGCCATTTCCTAAACTTCCACTAAATCATTGGTTCAATATTACTCAAATAAAACGTCACAGATATACATACATATTCTATCGATAATACTTGTTTTTGTAATGCTACATCCATTTGTTGAGTTAATGGAATTACTATTATATGTTTCTCGTAAAACATTGTTTGACAAGAAAGATATATATTGTGGTTTTATAGCTAAAAACGGTACTATTCAATATTTATTATAGAAATATTTTAAAACTTATCAAATCCATTATTGTTTGTGTAAATATTGAAGTAGTCATTGTCATCGATTGCATCGCATAGGAATATAATTTAATTAAACACACCTATTTTACTCTATTTTTGATGATAAGCTATATTATAATTATCTAAATTATACAGGCATAATAAGAATAATACATTTCCTTTAACTTTTTGAATGTATTACATATTTTATTTAGGTTAACAAAAATGTGAAAAAGGAAAAAAATGTAATTTAAATGACATGTTTAAGAGTTTAAGAGATTATTTTTGGATTTTAGACGAAGAGGTCCTTTTTTAATTAATTAAGCTTCGTCAACACGGTTAACATTAAACAAAACCCACCGCATTTCACTTAACAATATTTTGTGACAGAATCTTTTACCAAATAATATGAAATATTACTTAGTCACATACCTGCCTAGGTATAGACTTGGGTATACCACCATTAAGTATATATTGTGTATATATTCAATGGTACTACGCATGTACCAGGTACTTATATAATGTCTACTCAAACGTATGAATTATAATTAGTAATTATTATAAACAACTTACTAAATATGTAATATTTGGATGAAATACTTATTATTTTCATTCTAAATGATTGCACATTTAAATGCTAAGATTTTAAAATACAAACCAGAATTTTTTTCCGTTTGATGCTATTATAATATAAATTTATATATAATTTAAAGCTACTGATAATATTATTTAATAAAACTAGTTTTGACTTTCCTAAATCATCATTTTCGTAATATAGGAATCAAAACGTTGTTAATTACATTTAAAAAAGGCTTGAATTAATTAAGAAACATCAAAATCTAATTTATGGAGTAGAAACACTACTAAAACGTTATTATAATTGAACTGGGCAAAGGTAAAACCATATGACAAAAGTTTTCTCTTTAGTAACTAAAGAGAAATATAGAAACTTAAGAGATATGTGGTCGAAACGTTTTACGTAATATTGGAACGTATATATTAATTTATTAAAATGTGGAACTATAAGCTCTGTGGTACTAGTTTCAATTATCATAATATCAACATAATATAATAATAATAATATTTAATAAAAGATTAAGTTCTGTAGACTTACTGTACGATAAAAATAAATAAATAAATTTCGTGTGATGATAATGCTTTACATAATATTATTATATTATTATGTATCAATATAATATACTGTTATATATTACTATGTATGATTGTATCTGAGTTTCGGTGGAATGTTTGACACTATAATATAATACAATATAAAATGAATAATATTCATACACATATTATGCACCTACGTCCTACATATTATAATCGCTTGTAAAATAGATTCAGTGTGCAAAAAAAACGACGGGCTAATGTAGAAATTACTATTTTATTGTTTTCTCTGTTGCGTCTACCTATATATTATAATATTTATCTGCAGACCAACGCCATTTTTATTTCCCATAACTATTATTACTATATTCGTACATCGACTATAACTATCCTAAAAATATGGTATTTTATATTTAATAATTTTTCTTTTATTTCCATTATATTATAGTTTAACGTCAGACAAATGATGGTCGACAGTACGGGAATGAGAACGGACAATATAAAGCCAGGAACGCCCATTACGTCTGAAACGTCCAGCTCAAAAAATACCAACGATAGCTCCAGCAGCAATGTCAAAAACAGTTCAGCAACTGTCGAAAAGATTGTACCATCCAGGTAATATCACTTCCATTTTTATTGGTCTTATACTAGTTTTTTTGACCACTTAAAAATGGTGTATCAAATTAATTGTTATCGAACGCCTATGCCTATGTAGTAGCGTTTTACAAAATATACAATTAGATTTTTAAGCACTTTGTATTTCAAAAATACTTCCGAAAGAAATATTCTAAAATTATTGTGGTGGTATCGAAAAAAAAATTGTTTATTATAGAAATAATATGCTACCTACTGTTTTATGTTTTATTCACTCATAAACTTTTTTTTTAATCAATAATTATTCAACAATTAACTAAATACTATCATTATTATTAATATTAAATGGAAAATCAAATCAAATTAACTCGATTGTATTGCATATAATTTATATAAGGTGATACAAATTAAAATAAAGTTTATTTTTCATTTGAGTATAGACACCAGTAAAATAATATTTAACACTTTAATTATTTCCGTTTAGTTTTGAAATTATTAAATAAAGAATTGAGATAGGGGTGTATCTGTAAATAAAGCAAGAAGTTTGAATTCACATTTTGCCAATCGATAAAGATTAACAAACGTTAAATAGTAATACTAAATACACCCTATATTAATATAGGTAATCCTGATCATTTTTTTTTATAAATAGCTAATTCATTTCAATTGACCCAAACAATAAATGTTTTTATGTTTGATAATTAAAACCTATGCGTATTTTGTACCTTTATAATCTCAAAGTTACAAAAAATATTAACATGAAATATATTTAATTGGTTGTCTTTATATACGAGAATAATCTTTCCAATTCCCTACGGTGCATCTTATCATGGCCCAATTCCTGGAATTATCGAAATAAACTAAAAAATTAAGTGAAATAATATTTTTTTTTATATATATAGATACTCACCTACATATAGGCGATATTATACATATTTTATTTATAAGAGCAGTGTTTTCAAGTTATATTTTAATTAAATATTCACTGTAATATTATAAAGTAATATCTCATTATAGCCCGTAATATCAGTATACGTTTTACAGGAACATACTTCATGACGTGTATTATTTTATGTCTTAAGGATTATTGATTGTTGTCTGTTATAAGTAGCATTATTATACCTTATTGATTGACTTTGAGGGGTACACGTTCTCATTCGTATTCCATACGCAATACTCAATAGTAAGACGTATAGACGTATCTATTGTTTGACTGTTTGAGCGTCCAATAAAATAATATTATGTCTATAATAATATGTGTGGTATCATCTTTATGACCATTATGATGTGATACTTTAATAGGCACGCGCACCACATAATATAATGGATTTTTTTATATACTTTAATTTAGAGCTTGTAACGTTTTTGAACAGTTTATACCACAAAACAAATAGTGTCACTGCTTAAAGGTTTTGTTTGTTGAACTAAATTAAAGTAAAAAAAAAAATCATCTATGGAATGGTAGGTATCCCTATTGTACCTATACATATTAAACGTAATTATATTATGGGGCTGTGCATTTTTCTGTTAACGTAATTAATTTTAATAAAAGCATAATATATTTAGTTATGTTTAAATTATTTAAATAGTTAAATACCTAAGCTGAAAAATTAAATTAATCTTGGCTGTGATAACCATAAGAAAATAATTAAAATAAGTGTACAATATTTAATAACATAAAAATGTGTTCATTTGTTTAATTCGTATTCATTAAACCTTATACTTTGAAACGATAAATCCGTAAGAATAATTCTGTAGTTTTATTTTCTACAATTTTCAAAAACAACGGCCAACAAAGTTTCAAAGTGGTTCGATGTTAAGTTAGACTCAGGTTGCTGGTTGTCATAAAAATTCCCAAGGCATCGATAAAAGCGTAGATTTTTTTTTTAAGTTTTGACTATAACACTTGAAAGATGAGTCTCAGAACTTTTCTACTGACGTGATTTGATAGAAGTAAAAAAAAATATATATATACACAATATTTGGGAGAAGCTTTCTTAAAACTGTTCTCTGAATTTAAGAAGTAATTTGTATTGTATTTTGGATACATACAAAGACTATAGTAATTTATTATAATAGTGCTATTAGAATATATTTTATTAAATTGTATTAATTATATTTTAGTAGAGTATTTTTTGTCACAAAACCTTAACACGTGATAATTGATAGTATATAATATAATCTTGTTCACGAATCACGATCGTGGTTAATTTAAGCCATCATAATAATAATGTATATTTTTGTCCTTCGAATATGAAAACTGTGGGTTTTATATTAGTATCAAATTTTAACCGTTTAGAATTTATTAATTATCACAGTGTGTTCCAATCACAATGTCGCCTGCATCATGCAAAGAGATTCACCACAATATTTTGACCGTCGTAAATTAAATATCATTATTTATTTACGGAGATATTACTTATAATATGTTATTAAGTTATTTTTAATATAACTTATTTACATTGTAAGTATAAAACGAATACAAAAAACGTGGTAGGTAACATTTGTGATTCAATGTAGTATCAATTCCTTAACATTTTTTCAATTTTTTTTTTCCAGTAGAATTTTCTTTTACTTCCGATCCTATATACATTCTCAATTCACGACTTAATCTACAACGTTTATCTGTTAAACAGTTTACACTGAATGCTTTTATGTTCATTGCGCTGTTAAAGATATATAGTGAAAACCATTAATTTTTCGCGTATGATACTCTCTACTCATGCGTTTACTTTCCAGATTACTCGTATCATACCATAAAGAATCGAAAAGAAAAAAAATACGCAAGGCACCGGCTAAGTATACACATATGTTTATATATTTCAACAACAGCCTAACAACTGGAAAAATACATTAATATCATTATTATTTATAAATCAGTTGGACGGAGGTACAACGAGGCACCTATTAAATTATTTTAAACGCGCATAGTATTATACCACGTGCGAAAAAAGTAGAGCGGTAATGGCCAATACATATTTTTAATTTTTAACGACCACGTATTATTGATTACTAAGTTTGGTTATGAATTATTTTTAGAAACGATAAACCATAATAGTTTAGACGAGTATTTGTGTTTGTTAAATCTAGAACACCGTTTTATCGAGGCAAGAACAAAAAAAACAAAAAAAAAAAAATATATATGTATAGCTAAAAATGTTGGCTTTTAAAAGCGTTGTGCAGATTAAGAATCGTAATAAAGTAAAAAAAAAAATATTCATTTTATAACGTTCAGATAATTCGTTGGAAGTTCAAATCATTTAATGTGTTTCTTAGCATAATACTAGGATTTTGTTTTATTAAATAATAAAACATAATAATTCAATTTGCATGTTCTTATATTGCTTTTTTCAATCAATGTGTTTTTATACAAACGCTGGACGTATATAATATTTTAAAATGCATCATTATCTACAAATTTACCTAAATTAGTGTCTCACTGTACTATATTTTTGCATAAATGGAAAATCAACATGACTATTGACGTTGCCGTATAATTAAATATACCTAATAATCGTTTAATATTTTCATGTCAAATCAAATGATTGTTAACATACCCACGTTATAATTGCTTTTATTTAAAGTCTTACTGGTGAAACAAAAATTAAAATACGGCTTGTCTTTTAAAACTGTTCGGTACCTATATTATTGTGAAGGATTGAATATAATAATTTTTTAGTGTAAGACCAGTCGTAGGTTATCTAGATGTTTCAAAATGCCAGTTTATACTCGAAAACCAGGCACGCCTTTAAGGCATTTCGTCAACTGTGTCCCACGTCCGTATCTCGCTATATATGACTTAGACGCCTACGCCCTACCCTAAGCGAGCAATATTTACGGACGAAGTAAAAGACACGTCCTTTCGAGACGCCCACGAGAACAATCGATACGATATAGGTACCCGTATCGGTAACGTAGACTGAATATATACATGAATGGAACGACCGATAATTCATCTTTGTGACAAGTTTTTACTTTTGGGCTTAGTTCTTGTGAAATATATTTAACACTTGACCTTATACAAGTCACTAATTTTTACATCACTGTTCAATAAAGTATTGTAATATGAAGTAAACTTTACAATTTTCTAAACTGCCGATTTATAATATGCATACGAATAATATGCATTAAAAGTTTTACAGTTTAAACTGTAAACATCTAAAAGTATCTTTAAGTTTCATGCTATAACCATAATATACGTGGAACTATAAGGTAATTGTAGGAGATAATAATAGTATACTAAGAAGTTCTAATATTTCAAATATCCACTAAAACATTAATCTAGTTTTAATATTTTACCAATTTGACCCAATACATATTAAAAATTAAAATATAAATTAAATAAAACTCATCTATACTTAAAATGAAAATAGATTTAAAGGGTCCTGTAAAGAAATCAAATTTACTAAACTTGGACACGATTTAGCAATGAATTCCATGCATAGTTCAAAATTACATATTCTATGTGGATATTTTGTTACACGCTTAATTTTAGCATCTAGAAATAGTTGATAAAGATTCATTTTTATTTGTTTTAGTGAATTTATATTACAAACACAGCTGTGTTGAATTGGTCGATGTAATATCGATATAAAATCTATATAGGCAGTTAGGATTAGTTATTATATCGTTTTTATTTGATAGGAGGAGAGAAAAGAAATTTTAAACTTTATCTCCCACGCAATAAAGACATTTCACAACCGTTAAAATACATTAATCTAGTGTTAATGTGAAAAAGACTATTCACCTGTAATTCTGAAAATCCATTAGAGTGATAAACTTAATTTTCTTAAAATAATTTTAAACTTTCTTAAACCCGTTCACTTGAATAATTAATATATATTATTTTGGTTTGAGATAAGAACGAGTCAAATTAGCTTATTTTCTTTGTCAAATTTTAATTGACTATATTGACTATGTTTCAACTAGATTTATAGATTCTTATCAGTAGGTACTGTAATCCAGTCACAGAAAACTATAACTCTTAAAAACATAATATATATGCATAATAATGGCATTTGTTTTGTAGATAAACTTAATTTAACGGTTTGTATTTGTCTCATACTTTTAAATAATTATTAAAAAAAAGTAGTGTTTTTCACAGTATGTTAAACTACTATTATACACTAAGCACGTCCATTTCATCTTTAAGTAATGAATTTATGTTTTTGAGCTATAATTTATTAAACTTTAAGGATACTAAAGATCCTAAATTATTATACAAAGGGTAATTAGCCAATATTAAAAATTTTAAAAGAAATGTTAACTACTTGTTGATTTGAAAATGATGGTGATGGTTAACATTAATTTATTATAGTTTAAAAATTTGTAAAAATGATCCGTGTTAGAGTGTATAAATAAGAACTATATAGAATATAATATATAGAATAAATATTACATCTATTTTATATTTTAAGTAATGTTAGCTGATCCCGTGCACTTTGTTACCCGTAAAAAATGACAACTCTCAAAAAAATTACAATTTTTCAACTCCTTTTGGGTGTAACTCGCTGCAGTAAGTGCAACTCAGCCGGGGTGGTAGTCAATCCGGCTACGTTGGATCGAGGACAAAGTGTAACTCTTCCACCTTGGTACTTAATCAATGTTCAAAAATTCGATTTGATGCAAGCTTGTACCTGATCTGCCAAATAATAAATTATAAATAAAATAACCTTTTTATAACATTAGCTGACTCCGTGCACTTTGTTGCCCGTATTAAATGGCAACTATTAAAACAATTAGATTGTTCAACTCGTTTTGGGTGTAACTCGCTGCAGTAAGTGCACTCTGCTTCCCTGGTAGGCAATCTGACTACATCGGATCGCCGACAAAGGGCAACTTATTCATCTTGATAGGAATTATTCGAAAAATCCATTTAATGCAAGCTTGTACCTGACCTTCCCGAATAATTAATAGCAACCAATAATAAATAAATACAATACTAATTTCTATTAATCATTTCTCCTATAATCAATAGCAACCATTACGTATATAGGTATAAAATTTACACGTAAACATTTATTTTTACCGATTTCAACCCCTTTAAATCAAAATTTTGGAAAATCCTTTCAGCACCGTAAAATTATAATAATAATCTACCATCAAAATTTCAAGACGATAGCTCTAATAGGTTCGGCTCTGAGTTGATTATGAATCAGGGGGACACTTTCGTTTATATATAGTTATAGTTATTTATGATATTTTATCTTTGAACAAAAAGTTTAATAACTCAGAAACTACTCGTTTGAATTTTGATTTAGATACTTCTATAATTTCGAAAATTTATCAGTTTAATACAGTAAAATAGCGTGTTCCTTATTTGAATATAGAAGTTTGTATCACACATGTTACTCCCCAAATGGTAAAAACTAAAAACAATCTTAACTATTTAAAAATATAGTATTAGAGAACACTTAACATTTCAAAAAAATTATAATAACTACATTGTTATAGGATAAAAGTGGCTTCAGCATGTTTTTGGTGAATAACCCTATTATGTATACCTACACATGTCACATTGTAGGATTACATTTCATTTTATTGATTAATTAGCTATAAGCTGGATTATGATATAAAATAAAGGATTTCTTGACATTATCAAACAAGATTCGATAGACATTAAAGGTAGGTACCATGGAATACGAGACCGTAGTTATAGATAAGGGTGGCATGCGGATAACAATCATCATAACGTACATATTATGTAATATATATTTATATATAATATAGCGTCCAACGTTATACTGAACTCCTTTTGTTGCAAAAATAAGAAACCTGACAGTGAAGAAAAAAAATTCTGCATTGATAAATGTACAATGTACATAAGTATTACATGTCTAAGGTACCTTTATAGAACTTAAAATCGATAATAGTTGTGATTATAATTAAAATGTTGCATTGAATTATTAAAATGCGTATATTATTATAGGAGGAACGAGAAAATAATTTTCAGTCAATTATTATTATTATGTCGTTTGAATTTTTCTTTGTAATTAGAAGACCCTCAATAATATATACTAAATGCGCATTCGAACAAATTGAATTTTTCCGCAATTCTCATTTTCCGACTTAATATGTTTTTTACATTTTGCCGCATATTTTTAATATTTAGTTAAAACTAATTAATTTCTCATTGAAAATTTGAAATACCTATTTGATGTAATAATGATACTTATTTTCAAAGTACAAAATATACACATTTTATATGAATGTCTTTCGTTCGTTATTGGGGGTACAGAATATGCTTTATACAACTATACTCAATTGTTTTTAATTTCAGACATTGATTTTACATATGTATTTTATTTGTTCATGACTTTTTATGATTTATACCAAACTATAATCCGGTATCCGGTATCATGAATAAATTATTAATTTATATTTATATAGATATGTATACTATATAGGTAACCATAAATATAGCATTAAATCTAAATAGCTATTAAAAAAAAAATAACAATTAAAATAAGATTTGTTGGATATTTTAATTTTGAACGAACAATTCGTGTTACATTGAAAATAGAGTAAATATTTTATACACTTTAATACCATGAATACTTTTATTGAAATTAAAACAATTTTTTAAATAATTTTGAATCTTACCTACTTAAAAATTATGTTCAAGGGGGGTTTAATGGGGCTCCAGTCGATGAAAAAAAGCAACTTTCAGACAAAAAAGCCAAAGAAAACTGGAAGAATTTGGTTTGACGAATTTTTATTTATGATTGAATAAAAAGTTTACTAGATTTCCAGAGGCTATTTTTAATACCCCAACTATTGTTAGTATCATAATGTATATCAATGTGTTAATATAGATACAACAATATTATATTTTCTTTCATTTATATCACACCTGAAAAATAGATATATTCAAAATATCCTCGATGGAAACCTAGTAAACTTGATACTTAATAAAAATCAGTTTTAAAAATTGTAATACGTCAAACCAAATTTCTTCAGTTTTGTCTGGCTTTTTGGTTTAAAAACCACTTTTTTTTCATCTACTGCATTCCCTGCAGCCTCTTTAAGATTTATTTTATGATATGGAATTTTAATATACTTAAAAATATTAAAATAAACGAAATTTATGTTTAGATTGGTCAAATCTACATTAGTTTTGACTTTTGACAAAACCAGCTGGAGCCCCCTTTTTAGTCAAGCGATATCTGTAAGGTCTCAAATATTATTTTAAGATAAACTTTATGATAAGTGGTTCAGAAGGATTATTTCATAAATTGTATAAGCAATATTCTTGTTCTTTTGACTTTGGATTAATACATGACTTTAGTTAATAGCTTATGACACTTACTCGTAGATAGTTGGACAGTTTCTTTAAGATATCATATTTGTGAAATATATCATAAGCCATTTTCCCAATTATTAAATTTAATAATTTTAACTAAATTATTATATATATGTACACAACATTTGTATCATGAACGAATGTTCCAATAAAGATCACTCGTAAATTTCAGATTTCAAAACAAATACTTTAACATTTTTTATCAACCTAATAATAATTCGGTTTTACTGTACTGACATTATAGGACAACTATAATTGTAAAATTACAAAAAATAGTTGGTAATGTTCTTTGTAATATTTTAATCATTATAATAGTAAGGAAAAATGTTTTCTCATTCACATCACTAAACAATAATTAAAAACAGAGAAATAATTTAAACGAATAACAGAAATCGCACATTTGTTTAATTTATAAAACCTTGTACTACTAAAAGTATTAAATAGTAGCCATTCATTATTAAAAACAAATGAAAAAAAATATTTTGCGTTTTAGTGTCTATACAATATTGTATTCCCTAACTATTTCATAAAACTAAATTAATTTCATATTGAAAACAACGATAGGTATTACTATATTGTTCATTGATAAGCCATTTTATATAAACTAAAAAGACTACCACTTAATTTTATGAGCTTCTTCATCAATAACAAACTTTGAATGATAACGACACAACATCGACGGTTTGTAACAATGCTGTGTGCCAGCATGTTATAACGATGGAAGTATTTTGAATTTGCTGTGTTTGGCAAAGATTAATTGTTTAAAAATTCGTAGGTAGCTTACTATATATATTTTTTCCTCATAATTTTATGAATATACGTTTATTGATGTTTTTAATAGCGTTCATTGATTTAAAACTGCTGTCGAATATTATAGTTTTTTAATTAGAATTTCACTCTATTTGATACATTTAATTTAACTCTTGCGTAGGAAAAAGAAGAAGAATATACTGAAGGTTATCATATAAATTATTGATTTTAGTTCGTATAAAACTGTAACAGGGCACACTGCCAATTTTTCAATATTTGTTGTGTAGCATGTCGATCGTAAACTATGATGTATATATTATGTACTACTTCAAAAATAATATTTTATATGGAAGGCTCAGCTTAATATTCCATAGTCAGTTTCATCGATATTCGAACGATGATGATGTTGATGATAATAATAAACCATTTTGTTCACAGAAAGTATTGGATACGTTAAAACTTTTTAATCGATTATTCCTATAAATGCGTTGTGAAATATTATTTACTGTAAGTTGCATACGATTTTAAATCGAAATATATATTCGTACTAGGTTATTAACAACTTGATGTCTTGGACACTTTGAGTAAAAATTTGTAAAACGCTTATATGAAAATATAAAAATAGTGTTTTAAAGCTGTCTGCTATAAACAAACACGACTGCCTTAGTTTGCTTGGTATTACTAATATATTATTATAATACAAATGCAGGCGGTATTCCTCGTAAATCTGTGCTCCATGGGTCAATTGTATTAGACATTTTAGGTGAATTAATTGTTTCAGAGAAACCATTATTTTTCGTAACATAGAGATGTTCTATGATGCAGTTATTTTCTACAGAATTTGATTCTATGTATTACTAATCCTTTACCTACCGATCCTATTGAGTAAAGTCAATATTTTCTATGTGTTTGTGCTAAATCGTAATTATTATATTTTCATTGTCAGAATTTGAATAGAGTTATTTGGAATTAAACTACTAATTTGTTCATATTTATGCATTATGATATTTAATTTAATGTTCATTGTATTGTAAAAACACGTTGGTAATAATATATATGTTAAAAAAATAATGAATATTCAATTAATGATCGAAAAAAAAAAATGACTCAAAGTAGTAACTCTAATAAACCTGTGATTTACGACCCTATTAGCGCAGTTGATTTAAAATAATACTTGTAGTTTCATTATAAACTAATATTTCTTATAAATTAATTAAAATAATTATTTTATTTAAAGGTATGATTTAAGTCCATTGTAAATGTTATTGTGTAATAGTTGGATGTTTTTTTAACATTTTTTTTTAAAGAATTTTTGGTTGTGCTTAAGTGACTACATTTTTTTTATGTTAATGTTGCTACAGCTACTGAACTGATACACACGTTTAGTGTTTCATGAAAAGATTTTGATTAAAAAAAAAAAATATTATTCAATGCGAAATTAATATAAAAGGAAAAATATGAATACCGGAATATTATACTAATGGACTGGTATAGTACGGTGTATAATATAATAAAGGTTAAATGAATCACTTATTTTAAATAAATATCAATAATTATTAATAGTCTGGTGTAGGCTCTGATACATATTAACAAAAGAAAAATGGCAGTCAATGCGTTTGTATGTTGAAGGAATAAATAAACGTGTTTCTCATTGCAAATTAGTTTAGTTCACTCGAGACCATTATTTAAAAAATATATAGGTTAAAACATTTTTCATAAAACACATCATTTATGTTTTATTATTTTTAATACGTTTAGTTGTAATTTTTATGATACATACATACATACTTATACACATACACACATACATGCATACATGCATACATGCATACATATTTATATACATATTTACAATAACTAGAACGTTTTAAACGGTAGTACCACGAAAATTAAAACAAAATTTACTAGATTTAACTTAAAATTTAATTTTAGTATGCATAACAATACAACGTTACCGTTCGAGAGATTATAAAATGTATGCAATTTTCTTAAGTAAACTTATCTATACAATAGCTTCTTTGGTGCGATTCGACTGTTAAACGATTCAATTCGTTGCTTGTGACAATTTGTAATATCGTTACAGTTTTGTCAACATGTACTTGAAATACACAACTTTTAATGGAGTTTGTGCGAAATTTTGGTTCCAAAAATCGATACTTACTAACAATAATATGAATGAGTTATAAACATTCTACATAACTAAATTGCAAGAAACGCTATTTTTAGGGTTTCTTACATCCGTTGGTAAAAGAAAAAAACTATTACATAAGTCACATTTGACAATCCTTTTATTTTTATTGACGTAAGCAACGGGAAAAAAATGTTTATTTTTTTTAAGGTATCTATTATCTTTTGTATTACCTCGACGATCGTATACAAACCCTATAAACCCTAAACCTACCACCACGGAATAGAACGTATTTTTTCGTAGTCCCGGCACGCATATAATAATAATTAGTTTAAAAAAAAAAAACCGTATTATAGTTATAAGCTTTTTAACGAACAATTCCGAATTTAGTACCTCATTGATTTATTTTAAAAATATTGACGATTTTTATCGCATAATATTTTAATATATTATACATTAAGTGAATTTTCCGTACACGTGGTTTTAAGCGTAGCCGTCTCGATTGAAGTGGGTGTCCAGTGTAGTTACTACTTGAAAGTATATATGCACTAGCAACATATTTTTTTCAAGAGATTATAATATTCTCCTTCGGTGTTTTGTTACGTATTTGTATCAACATACACTGAACAAACCAAATATAATGAACGCAATTTTAAAATAATACGGATCGAAAGATATTTCAGACACCTCTTTTATACGAATACGTGTTTGTATGCAAATAGGATATATAATTTATTATTATACACACCGCACTGTAAACCAATCTTTTATTTCCCTCGAGCCACATTACCATGGTCAATATTTATATTATATTGTCTTTTTATCACCATATTTATACTATATTATTCGTCTTTAACGACGATTTATATTTGCAAATATCGCATCAATTTAGTCACTTATACCGACGCTTGTCGCTTATTTTTCCGTGATAATGTAAGATGATGAAAAACAACTAATTTGTTAGTTTATATTTAATATCTATACCATAATTCATAATACTCATAATGCAAGCATCAATCATAGTATAGTGTTTATCTATTATTGTAGACGATAATAATAATAATAATAATGATGATAGTAACAAGAATAATACTAAATATTCACGATTTAGCATGATATTATGATTTTGAGGTTTCTAGGTCCTTTGCTTGAAACTTTTTCAGACAAAATATTAATTATATACACGAGAATATAACCTTATACAGTTATACTTCATGCATAAAGAGCTTGGAACAAAATATTTAATATATGCAGCAAATATGTACATTTTTTTTTCATCGAGTCACGTTGCGATTTAGACCGAGTGATGGATGACAAAGCAGCTGTGTTTGAGTTCAAGAGAAAAAATGCACAAACTATATAGGGTGGTCTCCTAGAATCATCTATTTAGCACTACTCTTTATAGTTTGAGGTGCTTAAGTGAGGAAACCGTCATATTTATCTAATAATCATTCTCTCGTGGACAAAATTGAAAAGCCTCTATTTATATATTAGTTGCATTGCCACTTGACTTCGCGGTCTTTGTTCATCCTTCTATTCATTAACGACCTAGGTAAAACATTTAAATAATGCAACCATTTAAGGTTTACTGATGATCCGATAAAGTGCACGAGTATTCAAACTCCCGGGAATGTAATTAATAATTATCATACTCCAGTCTCTGTGGTTTGAATGGTGTGTGATGTGGTTAATGTATCGTTCATAAATATTCCGAAAGTGTGTACAGTGTACACATTATCCAGTTCTGATTTTATAAACGGCAGCGTTTTAATATTTTTCTGCAGTATTATAATATGTCCTTCGTCTTAACGTTTAGTACAAACATCAACACAATCTATGGTTTAGGTAGGTACTTAAGACTGTAGAATTTTTCGAAACGCGATTAATGCGAACTTGGTAATCTCATTTGTCTTGAAGACTTATATAGTGCACTCGTAAGATCGATTCTTGAATATTTTTTTATAAATATGTATATAGTATAGTTTATATGCATATATGGAATGCTTGACGACAGCGGACCCGAAAAAGAAGTTGGAAAATATGTAAATATAATATTTTTTAAAGAATGATGTTATTTCAGTAAGTCATAACCCGAAAACCGTTAAGAATAGTCGTGCGTATTTTCTATTTGAAATGTTTAAAATATACGAAAGTCCGACTAAACGGAATTGGTGCAAAAACGGTTAAAACTGAATGTCCTATAAACTACACTACTACACACGGCCGGGGGACTTCAAAGTCCTAACGTTTATGCCACAACTAATCCTACATTCACGGCACCTAAATGGAATACTAATTATGCATTAAACAGACCAATGAATTGAATTGTTAGTAACCAAACATTCAATAATAGTTATTTCGATTCAATAAAATATATTATTATGTTGTCTGTAAAATTCTATGAATGTGTAAAATATATAGTATCAAAATTAAAATGTTATAATCTATTCATAAATAGGTAGCACACCATTGAAAATATTTGCGTGATCTCTATATTTAGGTACTTTTTTAAACGTGCAATTTATAAATACATTTATATATTGAGCTGCACACGATTATGTGACTGCGTATAATCCAACTATAAGTTATATTAATTTTAAAAATAGTTTTATAGTTTTACTTACTCGGCTTTTCGGATTTTTCACAGAAGCAGGAGCAATCAGAGATGGATGAAACTCAGGACCACCGTGCAGTTGTCCAGCGCTATATCTTCGACGATAAAGACATCGAAACCGACGCTGCAGAGGGAGGATTCATTCATCAAACGGTTTTCCACACGTCAAGTGGCCGAAAAGCAGGTAATAATAACAAGACGCAGTCAATAAATTATTATTGGGTGTACAAACGAAAATTATTATTGTGCACCGTATTTAGTATTTACATCTAGGGCCAGTGCGGTAGCAAAATAGGCAGCTGCCTAAAGCGACACCATTTTAAGGATGGTTAATTTCAAATAAACTCTCCTCCTCCACAAAAAATTTACTTTTGAATAGGGGCAGCTTAAATTAGATTCACCAATAGGGCTACAAAAAACCCAAGGCCGGCATTCATATTTGTGTGCAGTACGTATGTGCAGTCAGCTTGATAATTGTGTCCAACTCGTTTTTGTTGGAAAGTCCCACCGACTTGTGCTTCGACTTTACCTTAATATTATTATGTTATGTTAAATACTGTTTACCATTCCCTACCCTTACTAGCCCACGATCAGTACGGGTGTAAATATGTTGCGAGCAGTTTCATATTGTTTCCACAAAATTAGCACTAAAAAAATCATTGTTGACATTTTTAAAATGTTTTCACTTTCACTCGTTTGACGATACGTCTGGTCTGTTGCGTGGTTCAAAGATCATAATTTGTGTCCGTCAAAAATACTCAATACAATATTATAGAATATAGTGAAAATATAATATAATATCTCGTAATACAATGACACGATATGTCGCGTGAATCGTAAATATTGCTGTTGTCCGAATAATCGGCCAAAATAGAATCAATACGGTTTTTGTTCATTTCAAAAAGGCCCAATATGTGTCCTATTGCGCAATATACTAATATAATAAAAATAATAATAATATATGGCTCGCTCACGGCATGATAGTAATAATAATATTATGATGTATTGTGGTGTATTAATTAAATTTGTTTACATTACAATTGTAACACGGCGTCATGGTTATGCAATATTGCTACTTATATTCGCGTGATGTTTGCTCGACAGATTTTAATATTTTTTTTTTTTATTATATTAATTATATCCTCGGCAATATAGGTCATTGGGCTTACAAAGAAAAAATAAATTACATTATATATTGTATTCTAAATTTAAGTGTTTACTAAATTTTGGTTTGAAGATTGGCGCCTGTGATGAATTGGATGATGTTGCCTATGTATTGAGGTTGATTATTTTGTATTTCGGCTAGTAATTTGGACAGGTTGTGGCTTGTTCAGATATTATGGTACATTCAGCATTCAATGAGGACGTGGCTGATGGTGGGTGTCTTGGATAACACTGGGCGTGCACATTGAGGGTTCTCCTTGGCCATCAGGAAACTGTGGAGGTTTACGTGTGTCTGGTTCTGAGTTTAGTTAATATGACTTCGAATTTTCTGAGAATTTCGATAGGAAATGTCCAATTCTCGGTATTATGTTTAATAATGATTTAATTTAGTGTGGTAAAATGTCCATTTTTGGTGCCATCTTAGTTGACATAATAATTTATTTTTTATAAGCGTTGTATGTCCTTGAACGAAATCATTTGTGTGTACGATGATAGTGGAGAGGTGATTGAAGTTTTGGCTGTGGATCAGCGAGTTCGCTTACTTTTATGTTAGAGTATTCAGGAATCCAGAAGAGTTTGATTTTGAAGTAATTGTGGTATTGTAGCGTGTAGATTTTGTTCTGAATGTGTAGGCCAATGCCTGATGGGTTATATGTGGTTTTTATATTTTTGAAAGCGCTGAAGAGTCAGTAAAAATAATAGTATTTTGTAGGTGGTGATCGGTTATTATATCGAACGTTTTTAGTATGGCTATTAACTCTGCTATGAAAACTGAGCAGAAGTTGAACATTTTATACATGAGGTCAACTTTGTTACAAATCACTGCAGCGCTAACCCCGTCTTGGCTTTTGGAAGCATCCATGTACATTTTTTCACTTATGACGTTTTGAATTATGTGGAAATATTCTATTTTTAAGATACAAAAGGACTTGTCGTTTTTTTTTAATATAGAAAGTTCAGTGTTGGTTTAAACGCGATTTTCCATTGGTGGGGGAGTCAGGTTAGGCAATAGTTAGTACTTTAGAAATATCCAGATTGTTCTTCTAGAGTAGTGTTGGTAACATTTGAAACATTGGTGGTTTGAAGTCGAGAGTAGGAAGGGTACTTGCTAGTTTTAATTCATGTTTTAATGTTATTTTGAGTCTTCATATGTCAAGGGGAGATTAAAATACTGGGTATTGGACTTGAACGATAATCACCGATTAACATACGAAAACCTGAGTTGTGGATTGTATCTAGTTTCTTTGATAATGATTTACGTGCTGTTTTCCAAATGAAAGATTCGTAGTCAAATTTAGAAAGTATAAGTGACTTGTATATTGTTAATAATACATAAGTTTTGGTACCCTGGTCTTCTGAAAAATGTCAACTGTTCGTCCAAGAATTAAAGATATTTGTATCAAGCACACATTTCTCATTAAATGTATGTATCAACTACACTTCTTTTCTGTAAATTAATCTAACATAACATGTTTGAAATCAATACGAATTTGTTGTCCCATCAAACACACATTTTTAATTAAATTAATATAATTATAACTCAAAACAATTTTGTCCATCTAATTATTTAATGGAAAAAAAAGGTCAGTGTGCCGTGTACATTTTTCGAAGAGTACGGTGTGCCGTGATTAATAAAAGTTTGAAAACCACTGTTATAGATCCTCTCTTATTGAAGGACTCCGCAGACTTGTGAGAAAGTCATGGACAGAATTTAGTTAATTCTTACTTAAAATGTTTTTATTTTAAGAAAATTTCTGATAAAATTGAACATTTGGTTTTGGGTTAATTCTTTAGTGAGACTGTTTAAAACGCGCGGTTTCCATGTTGTACCATAGGCTTTCGCCTAGTCTAGACTAATCATACCTAAGTATTGATTTTTGGAGTATGTGTTTTGTATTTCTGTGTGTATTTTAGATAGACAGTTGTATGTACCTTTATTTTTCCTGAACCCGCATTGTTCGGAAGGAAATAATAAGACTGTTCTAAGACCCTTATTAAACGTTTGTTTACTATTTTTCTAGGAGTTTACATAAGGTATTTAAAAGTTAAATGGATCGGTATCCTTCAAGTGAGAGTTTTTTTTTCTGGTTTGCTTATAGGTAAAACAATACTGTTTGTCCAATTTTGTGGGAATACGTTGTGGTTCCAGATGGTGTTATACATTTTTAGGAGTATTTGAAGCGTATCGATGGTAAAGTTTTGAATAAAGCTATATGGGATATTGTCTGGTCCGGTACTCTTGTTGGTACACTTTTTGAGAGCTTTCAAAATATCATCAATTGTTATTAGGCTGTTTAAGTGATGCTAATGGATATTTTGGGGCGATATTAAAGAGGGCTGAGGTTATGTGAGTTCTGTTTTCGTTCTCCCATAAAAAGTCGTGGCTGTACATTTGGAGTTTTTGCTGGAGTTTTTTTTCCAAATATTTTCCGAGGTGGTGAGGAATTGAATATGGATCGGTGTTTAAAGGTGAGATGGTGGAGAGGTAGATATTGTAGTGTTTTTTTCATTTTTGTAATGAACGGATTTTGTTCCACATCAAGTGGAGTTGATTTTTTTTTTTAATATTTGTTTCCTTTATGCTGAAGAAGAATGATTGTCTTCGTAAGATAACTCAAGTAGTGAGTTACATAGTCTCGTGAGCCTGTTTTTGACACTAAGGTTTTTATTTTTGGGTGAATCGTGTCTAATATTTAAATAATTTCCATTAGAGCCATGTCAAACTGGTTTAAAAAACTGGAGGGATCATGCACGCTGAGGTTATTTTCTATGATATGCTTGAGTTAAGCAAAGTTTATTTTTAAGTTGGGAATTCCTTCAAAAACAATTATGGTTGGGGCTAATGTTTCGCCCAGTTAAGCTACTGTTCTTTAGAGTTGGAGCGTTTAATTTTTTTGGTAACGCGTTGAGGATTTGTATTGGATTTTTCGGTGAGAGGCTTGCTTGTTTTTGTGTTATTAATTTGTGTTAGGGTGTGTATTGTGTGTTATTCCTGAATTTGCTTTTTTTCTTTTGGTTTGAGATTTTAATAGCTTTGTTGGGATTTGTTTGATCGTTTTGCGTTAGTTCGATTAGTTTGTGCTGTTGATGTGTAGGGTTTTCTGTAATAGATGTATTGTCAGCGTCGCTGGTGCTGGTGTATGATGAAATGGGTCTTTTAATGTGGTCAAATGATTCCTATGAGGGTGTCAGCTTGTTGGCAATTTGTTGAGAATTTTGTTCAGTAATATGATCTATGTTAGTAATCTATGGTATTTGAATCTTGTTATATCTATATCAATTTTTTCGAAAATCAGCGGAGTGTAGTTATTGTTATTGGTTAAGATTTTTTTATCCATATCTTTTTTGCAGTGGTTTGAGGCAGATATAGTAGAGCATGGTGTCGTCCGAGAAGAATATGCGGTAATCGGTTTGATCGTAAATAATTAATAGTGAACTCGTGAATGTATGGATATCGTCGGGGTGTAACTATACTCGTCGTCGGAAACTGCCTATGTCGTCGTACTCGTTGTTTGAGAAACCGGCTTTCATAAATGTAATGGGTGATAATATTATAATAAGGATATTGTTAATACATTTTATAATTATGTCGTAAAGTATAGATGACTGCACGTTAGATATGTTGGTTAATGAGCCGACGATAAGCAATTTTTGTGTTATTTATAACGATACACGATTGTTTTGAGATAATATGATCAACGATACACATACTGACAAAATCTATTGATGGACATCCACGAAGCTAATTTTATGTTATTAGGCGATGTAAGCTGGCTGAATGCTATGATGTACTCGATTTGTGGGACATAATTTACTGTATTGAAGATAAGGTCTTTTTTTGGAAAGAATGAGTTTGATGTTGTTTCTGAGAATGTTTCGTATGTACTAGGTTGTGGATTAGGGGGTATGAGTGTATCAGGGTTGTCCATGATGGTGTATATAAAGACGGAGGTAGTTGTTATTACCTATTTGGATATGGGGAGCCGTAGTATAACAAAATACCTTCTGAATTATAGTGTGTTACGTAATGCGACGTATGTGTTTCAACTGCTGTCGGAAGCAAAGAAATGCGAAAAGTGATGACCGAGAATACACGTGTGAATCGGACGGTGGTTACATACGTACTAATTTTAATAATAATATTATTATTTCCTGCCTATGTTATTCGGAATTCGTTATAAATATAATATTTTTACGACATTCTATTAATTTAACATTTTGTTAAACGTTATTGTTATAAGGACATAAACTATCCCGATTATAACGATATTGTGTATAATAAAGGCGTGGTTTTATTGAAATAATGCTATTCAAAATGTAAAGTCTTAATAATTAATTAATAGTTTTAAACGAAGTTGACTATTGTTACGGTGGTTGTTAAAGATAATTACCTAAGATCATAGTTTGTACTTTCATGCATCGTACCGCAAGTAGAATTTTTATATGATCAAAATTCAATTTATTACTAGGTATTCAAGTAAAACTAGGTATCACGGTTAAACGTTTCAAAACAAATATAAATAATTAATACAAATTATATAATCTAGAGTATTTTTTCAACAATTATTTTAAACACACAGAATGACAGAAAAAAATGAATACAACGACGAGGTTTAAAAGCCAGAAAACTGTCATAACAAAACGTATTACATTTTACTTGAAGTTATGTAAGTCTTCCAATTAAAAGTGAAGGTATCAAACTGGATAAATGTCATCAATATTCAAATATCAAAATATAATACACGTTATTCGATCCAATTTATTTATTTTTTCATCCTACCTACGTCTTTTCCCATTTATTTTGTGTGTGTGTGTGTGTACCATTGCGCATCAAATATTTGAAAAGAAGTTTTACGTAATATATGCATACAATTGAACATAATATATATTGGATGATAACCCATACCATGTTTGTCCCGGGCAATAAGTTTGTTGTATATTTGATTTTTTTTAATCTAGTTTTTACCATATAAAATGGATACTTGTATGGTGTATTACATAAAAATTTTTCTTAAAAGTATATATATTTTATAGTTGATATGTACCTATAATCTATATGTATATATTGTAATAGTTTTCACTAATCTATGAAAGAGCATAAAGATAAAATGTGCTTGATGAATTGAAATGTGGTGAGACATTATAAATTGATTAATTTTTTTCTAGTGAAATGTATAGTGAAAAAAGCTAAAAATTACAAAATTTGTATGGTAAGTAAAATACGACACAATAAGTTAAAAAAATAATAATGGTGAAAATATTGGTTCGTATAATGTAGTTGTTTTAACAATATTTTCAAAAACGACGTAAATGGAAAATATTTTTACTTATTATTCAGCTCCTTTTCGTTATAAAATAAAATGTATTTACATCAAGAACTGTTTACGTAAGAATGTTTAGAAGGCGTGTAGTAAAAATATTATATCTCGGTTATTCATTAAGTTACAATTATTGTTTACTAAAATAATATAGTATCATATATTATATTATATGTACGCAACGTGAAGTTGTTTATTATCGTAATAAAAACTTTTAATGTTACTAATGAATAACCTCACATAAAATGGTAAAAATAATTACAAATAATGACGATTAGTGTCATAAAATATAAGATGATTTTTTTTCTTTACATAATTCTAAATAAATATTTTTAAAACTTCATTTCATACGATTTCATACCACGTTTCTGATATTTTAGTAGTCATAGTAAATAAAACAGACAGTTTAACTTTTAAGATTTAAGTATAATATTGTCATTGGGTATAATATACCTGTTCAATGATATTACGTATATATTTATATACCACTTATGCGTTTTATTGTATTGTAGACAACTCTTAAACATTACGTCGTGGCCGTTGGCGTGTTATACAATTAACTATACACTATAATATTATTATAGTGTTTATATATATATTTATGTCCTGTCATGAGACCATGGTGGTCACATATTTTTCTAAATGTTTTTTTACAAATAAAATCATGTTTAACTTTTAATACAATTTTGTCAACAAATGCTCTAGTTTATATAGATCCATGTGTAATAACTAATCACTATAATTATATTATAATAAGCTATTTTCGTGGCTGGGTGTGGCTCGTTGGCTGCTACCAATCATGCAATGCGACTGAGAGTAAGTAGCGCCCGCTGCTTCTAGTTCCCGGATGGATGACCACCCGGGTTCGTAGTAGTAAAAACCTTCCTACACATACCTATGTTTTCTTACCTACCGTACTAATTTTACCTATCACATTTTATAAACTCTACAACAGCTAATGGCCTTAGTTACCAGAGCTTAAAATCAATTAAAAAATCAATAAAAAACTATTCTCTCTGTATTTAATAATAATATTATTATAATTTAAGAAAATTTTCAATCACTTTTAAGATATGACGTATTGAAGTATCTAATATAAACATAATAATATTATGGGCAAGTTAATGATTTTTTGAACTCAGTTAAGTTAAGTTAATATGCACCAATAACAAAAAGTTTAAAGTTAATTTAACTATAGATTAACTCAGTTAAGTTAAAAGTTAATCCCTGTAATATATAAATAATACACCATGTTATATTTGAATAAAAACCATAAAATCAGTGTACCGTATGGTGCTCGTATTTGGGTGTTGGAACAAAAAGTGCAATTAAAACATATTACGTAATATAAAATAATATTATGTAAACAACATTCCCAGACAGTTGCATTATCATGTTATCTCCCCGGCAAGCTATCAAGACGTCCGCGGACTGAAATCGAACAACTTAAACCGAAATTGCTCAGTACCAAAACACGCTAAATTAACGACGTGTAACATATAAAAAATTAATTATTAAGTGTGATAGGGCATTGTAAAAAATAAATCGTAGAATAATAATAACTTGCCACACCAATCAGAGACAAATCCATTCCAACGAGTATTGTTAATTAACGAGTATTGTTCGCATCCATACGAGGTAAGTGAACACAAATATATTTTACAATCTAGGTAAGAAAAATTTTTATATAAGTATTTAACTCAATAATATACAGTAGTAGAATAGGAATTCCATAGATAAGAAGTAATACGCTATTACATCATCTGCGTCCACGCTTGTTTGATCTACTTCCGCGTGCCGCTTCGTCTTTGTTCTTTTTAATTGTATTTTTATTCTAGTACCTACATACCCATTTTTTTTTTTTACTTTTATTAAGTTAAAAAAAGTTAATTTTTTCATACAACACTAGTGTACTTAATTTTTTCCAAACCAAAGCTAAATTATAGACTATAGTGTTTATACTTTATACAGTGTTTCCATATAGTATAATATTGTAGGTATTTCAATAAAGTTTTCGTTCCTAAAAAAGAACAGTAGTTACTAGTTACCTATCTAATAAGTAATAATTAATAAATAATAATAATCAATACCTATAAATAATAAACTAGTAGTATTTAATTAAGTCTTGCAGATAGATATTATTTGTGTGTTTGTATGCGTTGTAATAGAGTATACTATATGTTTAATAAACAATCACAACGTATTTTATTAAATAGATACTAGGTATTAAATACTTAGTGTAATAATAAAATATTAAAATAAGTTTAGTTGTTTATATGCGTATAATTTAATTATTATCTATATATATATATGTATATCCATCATATAAAATTAACTTTAAATTATATTAGAAATGACAATATAATTCAAACAAAAAAAATAATAAATAAGTTGAAATTTTTAGATAATATTTCAACATAAACATTTAGTCATGTAAAGATATACTAAACATATAAGTCTAAAAATAAATAGCATTAATCTTTATACTAAAAAATAAGCAATTCTTTTACTTTATATTGTGTTAAATCAAATTAAAATTTTACTTTTATATAACAATGTTTTTAATTGAAAAACAATCTTTTAGCATAGAGTGTTCTAATATAAAATTTTTAACTTAAAACAATTTACGGCAAATATTTTTGACATGAAAAGGAAATAGACTCAAATAATGAAATGTAAAAAATTAAAAAAAAAATTAATTAACTTAACTTATTTCTCAAAATGAAAAATTAATTTTTTAATTTCACGTTAATTAAAAATTAAATTTATTAAGTTAGTAGTTAGTAGTTAATGAAAATCCAAAAGTAACTAGTTAAGTTAAAAACCTAAAATAAAATTTTTTTACCTTAAAATTTGCTTTTTACCTTAACTTTAACTTTTCAGCTCGTTAATGTTCAGCCTTGCAGTGATTTTATGTTACGAATAGTTTTTTTGATTGTAAGGAAATTATACCATCTTGTTATATATATAAATGCTAAGATTCATGTAATTTAATAAGTCATAAGAAAAAAATGAAATTTTAAATCACTATAATTACACTTAAAACTACAAAATATTTAAATTTTGACATGGAACACAACAAAGTTAGTATATAAATCTATACATTTTACTATTGTATAATATTATTTAATTGTAATAAATTTTTTTTATTTCTGAGAGTGAAACTATCAGTTAAATACTTAAAAGAAAAAAGTCTATTTTTAACCACGATCACCTATAAATTATGTGAATTGAAATGAGAGCACAAACGTAATAAGTTATAACCGATTTTAAATATTGAATTCGCTTTACTCATTCGACTAGAAATATGATAAAATATAATATTGTAGTAAATAGTTATTTTTTTTATATCATGTAGTAAGATAGAAATTCTTGCTAGGACATTAATTTCTTCTTTATCAAATTGTATTAATCTTATAAACGACGCTCTTTAAAACATTTTATATATGTTATAGTTTATGATACAAAAAAAAATTGTCTATTCTTTTTAAAAGTTTTTTATGAGATCCATACATCGATTGATTTAAAAAACATCTTCGTAACGTAAATATAAATATACACATGTATGTAAAAAGATACAAAAATTGAATAGATCACAGGGAAGAACTACTGTACATTTGAAATCTATTGGTTCACTATTGTGTCATTCTAAAAGAGTTTTCAAGTAAAATCAAAAATGGTCAAAATTGTATTAAAAAGAATGTTATATAATATTATGTTAACAGCTTTATTTTTTCCATAATATTCTCAAAAAAATAGTAATTAGTAAGAAATTTGAAAAATATCGTTTTAAACGAAAACACGAAAGAAAGTCACAATCTTTATAAGTGCTGTATATCATTTTTGAGTGCTACATAAAAAAGTTTTCATATAAAAGGAAGAAAAAAACGTATTTATTAGATATTGTAAAACCAATATTCAGAATCAATATAAAGACCTAAAATATCTACATTGTTATGACTTAAATACATAAATAATATTAATAGTGAGATGTTCAAATAATGTTTAAGTATTTTGGTTATTATTAGTTGTAGAAATATTTTTATTACAACAATAATAATAATAATAATGTACTATACAAAATCGATATAAGATATAGGTTTATAAGTAATTTAAATTTTTTTTACATTGTTATATATACATATTTATAATCTGTACGGTTAATTAATCAGGTGTACGCAAGTGTACACTATAGTCGAGACAGTTAAAATATTAGAATATTACATCCTCGAGATAGTTTATGTTTAATAATTTAAGAAATCATTGCATATAGATAATATTCTTCAGAAATTTCAAATCATATTCAATATTAAACAAACCATTTAATCACTATAATGAAGAAAAGTTCAAACATGTAGTATTGTAGTAGGTATATAAAGAACTAATATAAATATTTTAAACTGTAATACGTCTAAAAATGAATTGAAAATTAAAAGTCCATTATTATAGAGACATGCAAAGGAAATGATAAGAGTACTGAAGTTGTGTATCGATCATCATAAAATGAAAATACATGAAAAACTTTTTTCATTATTTAAAAAAAAAACGAATAACTTATTTTTAATAAATTACCGAGTGTACGGTCTAAGTATAATATTCAAACTTATTTTGTCATTGGATTGAAAATAAATTCAATATCTTATACATTTGAATAAATGTGTAACATACAAAATTAAAATAGAAAATTTGATTTTATAGTTGTGTCTGTTATAATTTTCATTCCTCGGATAGGATAATTATAACTTAAGCGTAGGTAAGCCATAAATACCTATATATTATGAAGTTCAAAAAATCATAACGTGGTAATGCCATGATAATCAAAACTAAATTCTACATTAATTCTAAAATTGAAAATATGGCAGCACATTATTTTTGTCATTATTTTGTTGCCAAATTCACTTTACATTTTAAAATTGCAAATTATAAAAAGCATAGTTCAGGTTCTTCCACACCCCTTATTTTTTCATAACATGTTAATTCCAATCTTGTGTCATACGTATATTTTACGTACGTGGTAGGTACATAGGATCTAATATTTAATATTCTGTTTTATCGTAAGATGTTATTTCCAATACATTTTAACAAAACGTATAATTTCGATAATTGTGACATAACGTAGTATTTTCCATGTTAAATATTATGCATATCAAACTGCATTATAACCAATATTAATCTTCTTTCCTGTTTAAAAAAAAAAATTGGTTTTAAGTTTTCGTAAATACCTATATACAGGTTATGCGCCGAAAGTAAAAGTGTTATCATTTAATAAGTAAGTAATCATTCCAATATTTCTAAAAATAATTTATTCCTTAAAGTATACTGGTTTGTATTAGCTATAGAGTTATTAAATTAAAGTCTTTCGTTGTTAATTTTAATACGAGAATACTAGTCATTTAGTTTAAAAATAAAATATACAACATTGACGTACTACTAATAGACCTTTTCAAGTCTCCACCGTGTTAATAGGTATAGGTGGTGTTTTTCGGTTACTGAGTTACTCTGATACGGTAAAATATATATAATTATTCATATTATATATTTATACTAAACGGCTGCATCACTGGCTGCGACTATTTATGTATTTGATATAGAATGGGCCGGTATATTATAAAAGGCCCATGATATTATACAATAAATAGGATATCAAGTAGATAGATTTTTAATATAAAATTATAAAATATTGATAATCACAATGAAAAATTACTAAATACTGTTCGGGTATATTACGACAAGATTTAAAATCGATCAATTCTTAAACTGAGTGTTACTACAGATACACAGATCAAGCATTTGGGTTTATAAACTTATTTTTGTTATCTAACCTAACCTGACAGAAATGGCCACAATATAATATAAAACTGATTAGTGTTTGAAGTACGAAATATTTCACAAAAAAGTGAAACATTGACATTTTTTTTAATACTAATATTAATGATGGTTTTTTTATTATTCATCAATTATTAATTATACTGTCCAAGATTTCTAGATATAATCATTGATATTAATGGAATATGAGTGCTGTGGTTGACATGTTACTATAGTATATACTATGTATATATTGCATATTTGTACCATTTAAACATTTATGTATGTTTTTCTGTCAATTCAAAGATTTAGAATACCATTTTAAATATATAATACTAAAGGTTAGGTATATTTTATTTATTATTTTTTTTATTTAGCTTTCATTACTTAAATTAGTATAGCTTAACAGTTAGGTATTAGAGCGAAAAACATAAGTAAAGGAAAGGTTAGTTATAAATATACCATACAATTATGAAGGTAATTTATGACAATTATATATAAATATTGAACTTATTTAAATAAAAAAAATTTTATTAAAATACTGAAATATTTTACGATTTTAAATTTGATGACATTTTCAAACACTACAACTGATAGTTGATACTTATTCACATGGATTGAAGGAGAAAGTAGTCTTGGCCAAATAAGATTCGATCAGCTATTTAATACACTTTTTGGATATTTTTGAAGAACGCTACAAAACTAATACAAGACCGCCCAAAAACTAACACCCTTTATTTCAACCCATGCTCCACCCAAAATAAAAATACCTTTACTATAGGTGATTACTGATTACTATTCTGTATGGACTGTAAAGACACAATACTCCGTAAAATTAAACATGTTTTTCCTGCCTGAGGACACAGTTATATTATGGCTGCTGATCAATTATTTGGAAGGATAGAAAATGTCTTGGCAAAAGACAAATAATTGTGTAAGGACATACCATACTATTAGTATTTTCAAACAATTTTGTAAAGTTAAAAAACTATGAGAATTATTTTTTAAAATGTACCTACAACACAAAATAAGCATGTAAGTCTATCATAAATCCCAAAGGTTTTAAACTGGATGAAGAAAATATATTGTTGTATAAAAAAGGAAAAAAAACAATTGATATGTCACAAAAATAAACTGATAATTATTTTTTTTTTCAAATCATAAAAATAAATGCAAGATTTGAATTATTAGATACATTGAAAATCCTAAAAAAAAGTCAAACAATATGAAACCCCCAAAACAAAAGATATTAAAAACTTGATGCATTTTTTTTACAGCACCAAGCCACCAAAAACCACTTCATAAGCTATGAAGATATTTTTAAAATAAACTATTGAAGTATCAGCTTTTAACAAAATATAAAGGACTTGCATTTATATTTTATACGGAATATACATCTTATTAAAATATATATTAATTTATTATTATATTATTATAGTCAATAAAGTTATTTAATTTTATATTATTATACCTAACTAATATGTAATAATAAAAACTAGGAAAAGCCTCGGAATGCCTGAAAATCTTTGAATAATAGCCCTATTGGAGACAACGTCAACAAAATCATCTAATTTCTTGAACATATTAATACATACAACTGAATATAGAAAAAAACATTATATTCATCCATATGTAGCATTAATATTGAGTAAGCTTAAACTTGTCTAACTTGTTGAATTTGTACCAAGCATAAAAAAAAATAAAAAATAAAATAAAAATAAGATATATTAGTTTGAAGTTTAATAGTAATAACAATTATTTTATTATTTACAAATGTATATGCATGATTATATATATGTAAATTATTTATTGCCTAAAAATGTATTTATCAATAAGGTTCAAATATTATATTACTTTATCTTTTTTATTTATCTATACCAATTACCAACTGAGTATCTACAAACTATGAATATAAATGAGTACCCATTACATTTTTTTCACGTTTAACACATTATTAAATTAAAGTTTTATCAAAAGGCAATATTTCCAAAAATGTTCATTGCTATTTCCGTAAATAATACATTTTGAAAAAATGTATAATTTTAAATGATGGAGACCACGTTTTTAATGTAAATAAAGATCCTTTTTTATTTAGGTACTTTCAAAAATAAGTAAAATTTAGTATGTTTTACTCAAAGAAATTAATATTAAATAGTAAATATGTGATTAAATTTGTACCTAGCTTTTAAGATTATAACGTAGTGTAATATTATATCGTATTCAATAATTTATTAATGTTCAACATTTTCAATCATTATTTATCATAATATTATGTACTTGTGCAAATAATTTAAATATTTTTAGCGATCTCGTAGAAGCACAATAATACTGCGTACGGTGAGAAACCAGCAAACTCCGCTTAGAATAGGTTTTTAGTTTGCAATGATTTATCATCGCATTCAAATAAGTATACAATAATAATGCGCCACTATACCACGCCGAGATGAACGAGGGGATAACGAATGCCCCTATAAAGCCCGGTCTCTGTATCCAGTCCGCGTTTTTCTTATAATAAAATGTCTATCTAAATATTCCATAATATTATATATATTATAATATATATATTATTAATATATTACAACAATACGCTGTACAGTCATCAGTTGCACAAATATTGTGTTAGTGACTTATATTATTTATTTTATAACAATATCTATATATATATATTATTTTTATAAATGTTTGAAATTCATTAAACGAAAAAACGCAATCATTCTTAGTTTAGATTTTCAATGCGAGATTTACAGGAGACGATATTGTTATTTTATCGTTTTTTATCTTTTGTTAAAAACATAATATTTATTCCTTCTGCACTACATCAAAGATCAAACACCTATAAAATTTCTGTAGATAAAATTGTTCACATTTTCTGCTTTTAATGGCTTACATTTTAAAACATATTTTAATATTTTTTTTTTTTTTTATATAATGTCTTCACCTTAGTTAAACATAAATAATAATTATATCTTATAATTCATACTTTGTTAACTATATTCATAAAAGTTTTTTTAAAGACATATTCTTTTAGATTGAATGTATATGATAAAATTATTTATACTTTTGACACGTTGTAAGTTGTATTTCAGTATATCCAGTTAACATTTTTAAAAGTACATATTTACGAACAGTTATAAATTTTAATAGTATTATTAAATTTACACAGTTTTTTATATGAATAAATCGAATAATTTATTGTTATTAGTTTATGAACGTAGCTAATTAGTGCTTAGGATTTAGGTACTAATATATTATATTATTATCACGCGTGACACTTATATGGATTTCCTCTGATATCACTATTATTTCTAAGAACTAATATAATATAGATGAGTTTTTCATTTAGGTAATTAAAAATTTAGTACTATTGTTTAATGACAGTATGATAAAAATGTAATAATATTTTAAAATAGTCAACAATTGGAAATCTTATCATCTCTCCTTTTTAAATTATTAGATAAAAGCATAGTGTGTATAGTTAATAATTATTATTAATACTTATATTTTAATTACCTATTTATAGTATAACTTAACAAAACAAAGTAAAAAGGTTCTTTTCCTTGAAATAACAATACTATTATATTTTACTTTACGGTTTTTATATTTTAGAACTTATTAGGATATTTGTAGTCTGTGCATCCAAAATATTGGTTTGACTAATTTGAGTTCTAAATTAAGTATTAAAAAATCCAGTCACTATTATTTGAAAAGTAATAAATATGTATTTTAAATTTAGCAAGATATGTGTTATTTATACATTTTATGTAATTCAATTTTCTTTTTTATTCATGGCGAATTTAAATTACATTACTTATATGTATACAGTGAAAATAAGCAATCGTCATTCATGTGTTGTGGCTCATTAAATTCAAGCACATATTATATTATACTATAATAATTAACATAAATATTGTGTTATTGAGTAAATTGTCACGTTAAAATTAATAATAATAATTAATATTATACTACTAATTTGCTCTGACACCACCATTATGGTCCTAATTATTTTTTCTCGCTTTGAAATCATGTGGGTTAAAATCTATAACTGATGAACTAATAAAACAAAAATCTTACAACAACGTTGTGTCGCGGAACATTGGCCAATTTACGTATTTCTCATGATCAGAAATTATTTTTCTACGACTCATTAGGCAATAGGTATTATAATGTGATCTTCATTCTTAAAAAATAATTTTACCATATACAATATGCTTCTCGGTTCTCCCCCCTCCCATGTACGGGTAATGTTGAATTTCCATGAAACTTTCTACTCCCGGATGTAATATACCTATTAGTGCATTATAACTTTGCATCACAAAACAACTCTTACCTGTAACTTAATTCAAGGTTTAATATGGTTTTGGCGTTTGTGCTCAAGTCTATCGTGTAATTAAATATTTTCACTGTTTGTTGTACTCGTGGTTATGTTAACACCCACATGTATTACCAGCAGTACCAAAAATCGTGCACGTGGTCGGCCAACCTTTAAAATAGAATAACATCACTGCAGTTTTTTTTTTAAAGTTTTCCATTCGTGGATTTGAATACATTCGCACGACGTGTTAACCAAAACTAAAACATAATACACAAAAAGGATTCATCCAATACTCGACGATGAATGACGTAATATAATATATTATTATTATATCATTTCGTATACTATATACTATATAGTTTTCGTTTCCAGTGTTTTCGTCGGATGAGATTGTGGCACGTTAATCGAAAATAATAAGAATAACTCTTACCTATAGGCATATTATATACGTGACTGTTGTCTGAACCAAGTATAATATTGCACGTGGTCCGATTTCGCGAGCATGGAAGTCATCATATTTCTAAAAACGAACGAAACCGTCGCGTGGCCGCCCACTCTTCACCATCAATATCGAACTTTAATACATGCAACTTTCATGTCATCCCGCCTATCCTGCAGCAGTATTGTCGAATTCTGGACGATGGCCAACATAAGGGTTTGTCCTTTTCACGTTTATACAACGAAAACATCCCCTTGGGGACTTTGGTTTAAACCACGGTTATGATGAAGCGCTAGTAGGACTCTGCAGCGAGGGAGTTTAGCCTTTTCTCCCTACTCTTCACTTTCACAAAGACTAAATATTACCACATATACGAATTAAAAGTTGGGTTAAGTTTTAAAGCCACGTGGTTAAATCGTAATTTTTTTTTAAATCCTAGTTCATAATTGTTTTATAATTACAATTATAACACTATTACTTTATATGACTATTATATTTACTCTGATCCAAGAACCATATCGATGCCACTTTTCACAGTGCCTATAAAAGATGGTATCTGGTCAAATTTTCAATTTTCCCGGTATTGAAAATTAGTTTTTCACAACATTTTATTTAAATTAACAACTTGAAATTACTTTAGATTGTTTTATTTAATAGTTATCGATTTGTATAACTGATCCACACGTACATAATATAAATTAAATCAGACTGGGGGTGCTTTGTACCAAAACATTATAGCCAATAACTTACTCAAGTCTCTACCAAACGACTCGCACGGTAATAACCTAACGTTGATTTTTTAACGCTATTTTCATGGCAGGTTATCCGATTAAATTTTATCGGGCACGTCAAATTTATCACATGCCTATATTTTGTATTATAATAATAAACAAATAATGTATTACAAACTAACCTAACCTAACAATAAATTCCACCTAAAGTTTAGGTAAACTGATGCTTCCTGCAGTTGATATCTATATAAGATTTAAACACTGATATGTACCTAATTTATTTATAAAATTCAGTTTGAACAGGGGCATTGGGCAGACGAGAGCACAGTTCGCAATAAATCCGACACAGGTAATTGTACATACATTTTCATAACTTATTGAAATTGATACGGTTATTTGTTTTAATTTTGAAACGCATAAATATATTAAAATAATAAGAAATAAAGCGATTTGAACGCGTATTAAAACCAATGTTCGAATGAAATCAAGCCTATCGTACATCAAAATGTAAATAATATTCTGTGTTATTTATACCTTAAGTAGGTATTCACGAGTCATTGACCTACGATGACATGATGTGTAAATAAATAATGTGTAAATGTCTGTAACTACTTAAATTGGCCTATCAAATAATCAATAAACCATACCATAGTATGTGTGTGTATAGGATTTAATTTATAAATATCAACATCTCTGTGTATAAAGAATAAAGAACGAATAATTTAATAAAAAACATGTTTACATACTCTTCAATGCAAAATGCAATAGTGAAACGATTATAAGCTTTTATTATTCAATGTTTTGATTGAGCAATACAAATTGTATCTAACTGTATAAACACAACAGTTTAGTTACTATGAAAAAATGTAAAAATATATAAATAAAAATCAATTTTTAATAATAAATAGATACTTTCGATGAATTTAAATTTTAAAATATTTTATGGAATTCAAATACTACAACATGATTAATTATAATTTAGTTTTTAAATTTATAATAATATACTTCATTGATATTTGTGTTATATACATATTAGAATTACATATCTAGTGTGGCTCAGTAGTTGGCCTCAGTCTCTAACGTGTTCTGAGGTCAAACATTGGTTGGCATTGCTAGTTCCCGGATGGGTGACCACCTGGGTTTTTAGTGACGAATCCTCGCTCCCGCATACACGTGTTCTTCAACCAAACATAACCCACATACAAAATGCTAATAGTCATAGTTGCCGATGATGTTTATAAATTTATAATCAATAAAAAATATATTGGGGTTTTGATTTCATGAATTTTAAATCATACTGAAGTTGTTTCAATCAAGTAAAATGTTTTTTTTTAATTTTAAAATGCATTGTGTTTTTTTTAACTGTACGTTACAAATTAATAGAGGTAGGTATACCTTTATTTCTTAAATTCTTACACATTTTAAAATACTTAAATAGGGAACATAATATATTTTCAACGAAGAATTGAAAAAATGCTTTCAAATGCAAATTACAAAATTACATAGTACCCATTTTCTAGAAAATAAAAATAAACCATTCTAAATATTTTAAGCACATAGACATGAGCATAATTATAAATTCAAATCAATTATAAAAAAAAATTATCGGGCTGGATAATACATATATTTTATACTTAAGTTATACCAATTCCACCCTTCTCAATTATTTTACTGTAGATACAAGTATAGTACTTTTAATATTATAATGTTCATGTTTTAAAATATCGAGTTATCTAATGCGTTCGGTTGTTTAAAAATACTTTTATTCTTACCGTCATTACTTTTCGTTTAAAAACATTTTATACGTTACCCCAACGTTCAATATAATCATATATATAAATATAAAGTCAAATCATTTTATTTTCTTATCTATGAAATAAAAGATAATAATCAATCATAAATGGAATTTATTTTAAAATAATAAAACCGATATTGATTAAAAAACTACAAATTTTGTATACAACTAGAAAATAACTATTAATTAAAAATAAAAGTTATACCTATCATTGAGAATATAAAATATAGATACTATCAGAATAATTATATACAATTATTTTCAATTTTAAAGTTGTAATTTCAAGATATTTTTGTTTAGAATTTATTTATCACAACTCAAAGCTTTTGACAATCAATAAATCATCAAGTATATAAAACTGTGTCAAATCGGGTAAATTATAGTAGGTTAAAAATTAAAAATTAAAATAAAAGAAGTATTGTAAAAGAAGTCGTGTTATAGTTTTAGTTTATAGATTTTCAACAAAAATGTAGGTATTATAAATTTAATTTTCGAGAAATCAATACCTTATAAATAAAACTGCTGCATAATCTAAAAAAAACTCTTAAATCATTACAATTTTATGGTAAATGAATCTCAAGAAGATTTATACGTGACATAAAAACCTAAAGTGAATTCCATTTCGTTAGCCTCGTAAGGAATATTTTATTATGTATTTTACGGTTTTCTGTGTTAAACGATTTTAAAAGTTAATATTTACGTATTTCAATACTTATCATCGTACGGAATTGCATGTTACTATACTTCTAATTAAGCACCAAAAGGGCACCTGAATCTTTCATGTTAGGATGAAAATAATTAGTAGTTGAAGTGATAAATTTACTTTAAAATTTGTATCATTTTCAATACCTCGAGGGGTGTTAATTTAGAGTTTAAGGATGCTAATGACCCAAAATTGCACCACTAGTGGCACTAATGGGGGTGTATAAGCAGATAATAATTTTCGTGTTTTTGCCATTGAAAATGAAATATATTTTTGTCATTTTTCAAGCATTATTCAAACGTACATAATGAGTATTTCATCAACGTTAAATTAATTTAATATGACTCACGTTAATATAATATATTATATCATATTGCACATTATAAAATGACAGTTTAAAATTCCTTAGAATTCTAATTTTTAGTTTTAAAATAAAGAGTGTAAGATATTACACGCAGCTCTTTATTTATTATGATACATTTTTCTTTTTTTTTTTATGTTATATTTGGAATTATATTTTAACAAGTGTAATAATAAAAAAAACTATACGTCTGAATAAAATTAAAAGTGTTAGCTACTATAATTTCTACAATTAATATTGAACGTATAAAAGTTTTTGGCATGTTTTTCATTTCATTTAAAAAAATATACTTTTTTCAACGAATTCATTTACCCCCACACACACACACGTAGAAAATAATAATGTAATTTTGGCTCATAACCGGAAACTCCCCTATCTCATATATTTGTATGACACTAATATTTTCAGTTCTCAGTCTCATATTTTATTAATTACAAACAATATAATTTAAAATGTCATGGTGTATTGGTGTATCTTTGAATGATACAAAATATATTTTATTCATTTGATCATAGTAAATAATAACCATACAAATTTAAAATATAATCTATTATGAACGTTGCTTTGAAGAAATAGATTCCAACGAAATGGCACAAATTTTTTATTTTGATGGATTTTGAACCTTGAAATGTCTTAAAAAGTAAATAAAAAAATGAATATCACATTTCTATGTAATTATTTGTAAAGTAAAAACATTAAAAACTTCAAAAATTAATATGCTGTACATTATATATGTCATAGACGTGTTTAATTTGAATTCAATAATTATTGTATACGAAAAACGATTCTGAGCGGAGACGGTCTGTCAGCCTATAATATTACTAAGAAAATTGTATAATAATATTAAAGTAATTTATTTGACTATTAGGAATTTATTATACTACGTAGTAAGTAATTGTACTACGTGGTAAGTCAAATTAATTCTTGCCGAAACAATTGCTTTTGAAAACATCGTTGTGTGTATATTGTATACAATATAATAATTAAATAATGCACTCTAAAAGTCTCAAGTACCTTCCCACGAATAATATTTTTAAATAAAAAAAAAACTTAAACCGATATTCTTGGTTATGTAATTTCGTCCAAACTTAAACTTAAAATGTCTGTAGAAAATAACTGTGTTTATACATTTTTAGATTTTTAGGTAGCAGTGTAGACTATTTATGAGAATCCTTTTCTTAAATCCTTGAACCGGATACGAGCTTATAGCTAAGTTGGTATACGTATCAGCTATAATTAATGTATTTTATTGTAGTTAATTAATTGTCATTGTTTTGGATGAATAAATAAATAAATTTAATTAAAAAAAAAAATTAAATTTCTATTATCACCTTTGAGACAGTAGAAATGATTAGATTTTTAACTTCAATATCTTCTCTGGTTGGAATGTGATGGTATTTGAAAGGCAGGTGGTCAAAAGTAAAAATTCCCAGATATTTTCTAAATAATTGGGAAAACGAGATTTTTTACCCAAAACTCGTTTTTAACAAAATCGTTGTAATTAAAAAACGAATAACCATCAATACTTGACATTTTCACCAATTGTATAAATTTTCTATACATGATAATAATATTTGGACCTTTTTTGAGCATCGTTTGCATATGTTAGAAATGTACTATTTTTTTTCAATGGTGTGGTACACTCGACATCTTCTGTGCAGAAGAGTATACCAATAACATAATTAATAAAAAAATATATATTGAGCTACCTATGTATGGCGTATACTATAAAGTGATCACACAGTCAACTTCCTTTGTAGAACTAGTAACTCCTTATCACTTTTAACTCGATAATATTATTTACCCTGCTCAATTCCAGCTTATCTTGACTGATAATTCCATTTTGTCATACCACGCGTATAGAGAATGTCCTACGCCCCTTAAAACTCTTCTTTTTTTTAATTCACTAAATCATCATTTATATGATGACTCAATTGATTCCTATATCCAATTATCTTCAATTATTTGTATTTTTTTCCCTCGTTTAGTCGGAGTATATTATACATTTGAGATTAATTATTTACCTACTTTTTTTTAATATAAAATGATTTATTTTGTTAGATAAAGTTATATTGTGCAAGGAACAATTATCTACAGACAAATATATTACTCGATTACGTGATGGACACTGCAGTTCTTAAAATATTATATTATACATAATTTAATTATTACTAAGATAAATTATAATGGAGGTCACAACATTTAACAGTCAAAAAATGTATAGTTTATTATAATTTATAATGTATGCATTTAATTGTATATAGGTTTGAGAAATAATAATATAATCGCTTATAATAAAAAGAATTATAGATATTCCATTAATTTATTATTTATTTAATTATAGGTATTTAATAATAATAAAATCCTTTGAATAAGGAAAACTCACTGTATTATGTTTATTGTGATAAAAGGCACGGAATTCGACGAATATTATGACAAAGTGTCTCAGATAGGGAAACAGCCAAACACGTCAAGGTTATTCGATTTTCATAGAAGATTACTCGGAATGTTATTATTCTTAGAGAAGATATTGTTGAACAATTTTTAGCTAAAAAGCATCACTTCATAGTGATTTCTCAGACATATCTTATTTCAATGATGATTCGCAAGAATTGCTGACTTTTTCATCCCGCATAATGTTAAGTAAATTTTATCAGAATATTTTTTTACTTTTTATATAATATTGTTATTGACTAAAGATTGATTTTCCAATTCAGCTAAGTATAATAAAATTACATAATATGTACCTAAATAATATTTTAAACGTTTTATTAAATTATGATTCTATTAAATATTTTGATCAAAGTTTTAAAACAGTATAGACGTATAGTAATATATCCAATTTATACCCTTTGCAATATAATCGATTTATTTTCAAAAATGTGTAGATTCAACAATAGATATTTTTGATGTGTTTAGTATAGATTTTCACTCACAGTTTGGTTTATGAATTGCATAATATGACATAATGTTTTAATTTGTTGAATTTTCTTTCATAGAAACAATTTCTTGGTTTCAAAAATAACGATTATAATATCAACAAGATGATTTTTTTTATAGCACTTGTTGGATAATAAATAAAATGATTTAACTGTGCTTTTGACGTACCTACTCATTTTACCTACTCATTTAGTTTTAATCAAATTTCTATATATATATTACAATCAAACAATAAAACTACTTTCAATTTTATTAAATATCAGTCTATAACATTAATTCTAAAATAACTCAGTTTAAATTGCAAAAGAATTTTAAACTAACATATCTTCCTATTATATTTATTGGTTTTATCCATTATAAGATACATTAATTCATTACACTACTGTTCTGATTTTCTTTTTATCTCAACGATAAGTCCAATAAATCAAAAAAAATCACGACATCAATAAGTATACCTACTCCTCATTGCAGATACTAGGTGGAGTCATTAGTTTTTGGTTTTTACAACAACGTTCCATTTAAATTTATTTTTCTATAACATCCAAAAAATAGTCATTGCTGTAGATTTAAAATAGAACACACAAATGTGAAATGATAGGTACCTTTGTATTTTTCTTGCGTTATTTCAGACGAACGCTAAAATTTACCAAAAAATATTAAAAGAAAAAGGTTATTTTATTTTAAAATGAACTGTTTTAAAGTAATATCACAAGAGATAAAGAGATACATCCTCCAACCAACACCAATTAACGCTTCTCACATGTATATATAAATATATTATTTTGAGCAAATTAATCATGAATTATTATAATATATTACATAATATCAATGTAATAATTATTATTTATACAGACAATCAAATATATGTGATCACTATATAAATTATAAATATAACTTAAGTTGTTGTCAATACGTACTTAATTTTAGACTAATATGAATTATAATTTAAGAAACATGCGGTAACTTAGCAGATCATCATAGCGTATTTACTTGGTTTCATTGACACAAACTTTTAGCATTTAAAACAGCTATATTTTTTGATAAACATGGTAGACACGTCGTCTCTTTGTTTCATAATAGTTAAGAAATACGTTTTGCGACTTTAAATATATACGTACAGTGTATGTAATATGTGAATAGTATAATGCTTATTTTAATCGAATATAACGTAAGACGTAATTGTTGACATTGTATAAGACGCCGTGCATAGTGACTGGTGAGAAAATCAATAACATGTAATTATATTATGTATAATGTCCCGACAATAATAACACGGTGTATACGGTATACATAATGAGACTATGCCGGTAACTAAACATAGGTTCATTAAATGAGAGTAATATAGCGAATTATGCTAAAAAGGTAATCAACGAAGGTAAACACTGATAATAAAAAAAGGGAAATACATCAATAATTATTTGAAACGTTTAATATTATTATGGCGAGAGATTAAAAAAATTAAAAACAATATGAAAATACGTGGAGACGTGTACTTTGATTACTTTCGTATACTTTTTCAGGTAAACGACATAGGTGTCTATATAGTATTATAAAACATTTTACGGAGTGATCTAATTAACCTAAGACACTCGATATTTCAGAACACACAACCGTTTTTGAAAATATTTCTTTTATACGATCTTAATAGTCTTTAGAAAACAATATTTTTGGACATAAATTTAATATTAATATATCAACTTAAAATTATCATATTTTTTCCTCTATAAGTGAAAACATTTTTAGTTTAATATTCTGTTTCAGAATATTATTCAGAGTATTTTAATCTATAAAAATCAAATTTTGGACAAGTTTATTAGTGTTTACTTATAACTTATGGATATTTAAAGTTAAGATGAGTAGACCAATATTTGCAGGATACCTCTGTACGACGAAATTCAGCTCTAATGTAAACTTTAAATACTTATAAAGTTATAACTCGTAAAAAGTACTATCAAAGTACCCCAAAAACATTTTACTTATTGCAATAAAGAATTAAAAATTCGCGTTGACACTAAAAAATTTTAATTTATAACGACTAAAGAATTAGATAAAAAAAAATATTCAATAACGTCAATACTTTTTGTAATAATTAGTGTCTTAAGTTAAATGGATCATCGCCGGGTATACCTATAATATAATAGTGACGAAAGAACAACATCCGACCAACTACTGATTTAAGACATTATATTATTATGTTTAAAGAGTACACACACACATATGTACAGCTAGGGTACATCATGATCTCAATTAAAAATAATATTATATTATGCTATTCCGCACAACGTTATCCGGTGCATAATAATTACGCAGCACAGCGACCACTGCACGGATATTTAGATAAACAAACCAGGACCACTGAAACCACGGTATACTTACGTTTGTTGATTTACTGGCGCAGGAAGGAAACTCTGAAATAATGGTTTGTTCTGTGTGTCTGTCATGGGTTCAGAATTTCGGGAGATCGTCTCGAATAAAACTGTGGTCGCCTCAGTCTGCATTATTTCGCAAGAGGTCTCGCGGAGTTTATTTCTTTTTATCGCGGACAATATAGTGTTCGCGCGTACGTGTTGGCCGTGAGTACTGACGAGGGCTGCGCAGGAATTCGTACCTAACTATAAAAGCGTTTTAGATACGAACGCGAATCAAAAATACAAATTAGAAAACAACCGTCGTTGGCCGAAATTTATTATTATTAATAATTTCTGTGCGTCTTTTTTCTTGTGTTTTCCGCAGCCGAGAACGAAATTAAGTTTTCCGCCACCGTCTCTATATCATTGTGTACCTGTCTACCATGATGTTATTGCGTAGGTAAACATTAAAATGCGCTCTTGTAAAACGTCTGTGTGGGACCCTATAAAATATGTCGGCATATTGTCTTTCACTCGTTTTGATATTAATTATATATAACAAGTTTTCTTTTGCGATAGCTCAATCGGGTGTCAAATCGATCGGCCAACGTTATTATTATAACGTAATTATTGTTGCGGTCGGCGGACGACCGGCGGGGACAGTGAAGGCAAATCGTGTGGAATGAAATTCGCGCGTATTTACAGCCAGAAATGGAATCGCTAATTTTGGTCCTTGCCGACCGCACACATTTAACGCGAATCGCACAACGACGGAGACATTACGCGGCGTAATGATACACATTTTATTGCGTTATATTATTCACAGCGGAGTTTTGGTGTACGATTTCGATACGAGTGTAACGCGCGGGAATTCCGTGAAAATCCACAGCAAATATAATATAATTATTAAAAGGCAAACGAAACGAAATATAAAAATGTTACGATGTGCTATATATATGTATACGGTGTAGGTATATACTTGTATATGTACGCCGACAGTAAACCAATACCAGATACCGGTATCAACATTTTAAATACAACCAGCCCCATGGCAGAATAATAATATTATGTGCGCGTTATAGGGGTGGCAGCGAAGAGGACAGTCTACGGGGGGCGACGTGTAGCGAACAAATGGAGTCGATGGTGGGGGGGGGGGGGTCTCTGTAAAAAAAATACATATTTGTGTTTTCGAGCACCGAATGTAAATCCTCGTACTCGGTGTAGCGTATATGTTATGATATTATTATAACATGACGTATATTATTATGTAAAATATTATATTATACATCGCATATAACATTAAAATAAGATTCCGAGACCGAAAATATGTTGAGGGCTAGTTGGACTCACTCGCACTTTACACGAGTGCGAACTGCGTGTGCGATTCATTTCGTTTATCTCAAAGCTATTTGTGCTAAGCGAATTTCCAAAAACTTTTTTCTCAAAACACTTTTGGGCTCGACAAGTGGATACACGGCACTCAAACACCCGACCGATACAAATACACATGCGACGCGCACATAAACACGGTCATGATATATAATTATAATATAACATTATACTTGATACCTATACATTATTCATTAATCATTAGCGTATAGGTGAAACTAAAAGGGGACAAGTTTTTTCTTTAGTTGAAAACCCCATAACAATTATCTAATTATACAGAGTGATTCAACAAGAATGGGCTAACCCACGTTTTTCCTTGAAAAATAATTTTTTATACATTTTTAAATATAGTTACTTAAAAAAATGGAATCGATAGAATGGAGGAGGAACACAAAAAATATTTTAGTTTTCTAGTCCTGAATTTGGTTGTTATAAATGCTCGTGCTCAGTGAGTACATGATATTATTATACTATGTATATAAGTTTATTATGTAAAATATTAAACATCGGGTGTTTAATATTGAAATAAGATTCAGCGGCGAGACCTCTATAAATGTTTCGGGCTAGTTAACCCACTCGCATTTTACACGTCCCGTCACGAATTCTGTAATATATACGTTTCACAGGGTGCGAACTTCGTGCGTGTTTCATCTCGTTTATCGCAAAACGATTTGTCTAAACGAATTTGTCGAAACGTTTTCCTAAAACCCTCTTCGGCCGACAAGCAGCGAACACCGCACCCCCACACCCTGACGCAAACCCATCACAGACTACTCTCCTATATTTGTATTTGTATATTAAATACGGTCATATATATTATACTCTATATTCATTATTCATTAATCATTATCATATAGGTGCGACTTAGGGCGACGTTTCTTAATTAGCTGAATCCCACGTGACAATTTAATTGTATCTCGGGTTACCTCGGGTTTATCCATGTAAAGTGATCGAATGATTTGATGATTTCAAAATCAAATTGATAGTCTGATTAAATTAATTTTCTAATTTTCTAATTAATAGGATTAATTTTATTATTTTAAGTACAATATTTTATTGAAATCTTATTCACAGCTTCATTTTTCTATGGAGTTTTACGAACACTTTTTAAGTAATTTAACCATTGGCAATTATGTCATTTGTCTATTTTAATATTGAGAAGATATAGCTCAGTTTTTCTAAACTGTGCTAACTGCTTAAAACCAGATTAACCTTAAATTTGAAAAATGAATATAATTAGAAATTTTTTTTTATATATTTAAAGTGATAAATTACTAAACTTTGTTTGGGGATTGAACCCCTCAAACTCACTTATTTCGTCTACGATCATTAACAAGCATACTTGTTTAATATACTATGATACTACCTAACTTGTGCAATAATCTATATGCAACGATTCATTATTACGCGCATTGGTAACTCGTTTTAATCTTGACACAGCTATAACTGCCCACGTGTGTGTGTGTGTGTAACACAAATCGTAACCCTACCGCCACAAACAATTACTCCTATAATCCCCCCCCCCTATCGTCGGCGATAAGATGATATTATATTCAGATATTATAAATCGTTTCCCTCGAACGCCAAGCAATAAGCACAGCGCATTATTACTGCACTCGTCCGACGATAAATTTCCAAGTCCGTCACATTTTCGAGTTATTATAATATTATACACACATCGTACACGGATAAAAGTAAAAAAAAACACGTGCCTATATATTATTATAACAGTATTTTCGTCGACGATTTTTTTCGTCCTCCGCTCTCATTTTCATCGTTCACCACCTCCTGCCCGCGTATACACGTGACGAATAATATCATACTCGTACCTACATAATGTAAATGTTATATATTTTCTCACGACCCGTCAATTTGTGTACGCAATCTTTTGCGTAAATATCCACCGTCGATGGCTCGTCGAGTCGACTTTATAAACATATTATAATAATACCCGTACGAAAGCGCATACGTGTGCCATTCCGCTCTGCGGAGCGTAAACCGGTGTGCGTTTCAAAGGGATATCAACGAGCGACTGCAGGGCATTTTCGAGTGTGTGAGTGTAATGGATAATATTATATTATGTTGACGCGTGAATCGTTCGGTGGCGTTGAAAAAACGAATACGAAAACAAAAGTCTCTTCTTTTGGTGAGAAAGCTGTCCGACTCGACTTGCCCGATTCGAGGTAATAACATATGTACTTTTACTACCTATGTACTATAAAATTGGTAGATAGCGCGCGGGCTTTACGAGTCTTTAATAAAACGTCTCGCGTCACGTATACTTACTATATATTATATTATATATGTACACGCTTTGTGACTTGTGTGTTTTGATTTTTTTTTTTTTTTTTTTTTTGCTGATTTCCCGGTGGTTTCGCGACGATAAATTTATTCGGCTTTCCGAGCACAGAGCTTACACATCGGAACGCTGCAGCGGAAAACTTCACTTTAAAAGTATGTTCGAACATTTATCAGCCCACTGACAACTTATTATTCTCCGGATCAAGTACACGTTCTGTTGTTGCGTCTATACAATATTATTATGTAAATATAATAATATGCTTAATATATTTTATATGATTCTGGTGATTTGTAATATTTATAAAATGTATAAAACCCGCTAAGGAACAAATGGTTTTCGGGAAAACCAACGTGACGTATTTGAAAACATACCCCATACCATACCTAACTACCTACACTATGCACAGTTATTTTAACAGTCAACCCTTTTGGTTTTTTCGAGAGTTATTAACTTTTTAACATATTTGCAATACCAAGTGCTTCTAGCATAACATATTATATAACTGCCCTTCGTATTTCGTCAATATAATGTGTCGGTTGACCAAGTTTCAATATTATTATTTGTTGAACCATTAATATTTTTAATTTCATAATTAAAATACTTTTCTGAAAATGTTGGTATAAAAATATCAAACGTTTACCAAATTGTTTTTATTTTTAATAAATTATAACTTTGAGGTTTGTTGAGTGTACAGTAAAACCACACGTTTCACAAATCACAAGGTAACTTCTTATTATTTAAATTATAAAAACTAAATAAAAAAGTTTTTAGAAAATTGTTCGGATTCTGGCTATGAAATTAGAAATATTTAGGTTCCATACTTCCATTTAAAAATAAAAATAATTTATAGGTAGTGGATACACTGAAACCCCTAAGGGTATACAAAAATGCAATATAAAATGCAGTTAGAATTGCAAGTGTAATCTGAAATTTAAAAAAAAAGAGTTTTTTCGTTTTTAAAAATAATGAGTGTTCGTTCTGTAACAAAAATCATCCTGTACATAATGCAGGTCATCTGCTTGTACAAGAAACAATAACACAAAAACATTTTCATTATTCGTTGGTTTTCTGTTTTAGTTTTTTTTCGACTTTTACCAAGCTTAACAACCCCAACTGTTATAAAGACATTAATATATTTTATTGTTGCGTTATATACATATATATGTATATATATACTTTCTGTTTTTGGTAGACAATATGTGTTCATATAAAACATGTTTCAGAATATGAACACGATGTGTATATTTCTGTGTATGCAATTGTAATGTCTTAATTCCTTAATTATTTTATTTGACCTATATATTTTGAAACGGGTTTATAATTTTCGATATTTATATTATAGCCATTAGGTATAATGTATATATTCAAAGATTTCGTTTTATTTTCAACACTCAAAACACCGAACTTTAGCATCACGCTATTTGTTTTTCGGAATCGTTTGAAATCGCTCCTCGTATTAAATAGGAATAATCATAAAAATAATAATACATTTTATATTATATATTCGCACACAATAGATTCGTTTCTTCAAAACTCACTTAGGTATTTATACTTTGTTCAATTATTATTATTTGTAGTGTCGTAACTCTTTTGTAATTCGCACTGCACAATAACCGGAAGGATAATTGTGTAACACAAACAGTAATGAAACAACAGTTGTTTTTTTTTTTAGAAAAAAAAAACACAATGCCGTGGAAAAAGGAACCGCAAACTTTTCTGGCTAAGTTTGTTCAATTAGCATAAATTGCGGCAAAGCTACTGCCACCATACAATGACTTTATATTATCATTACCACTGTTTGTAATGACCGCAAAGTTTCAATACGTTTTAGTTGTCGAGGAATTCGGTTGAATTAATAATAATTAGATATTATAATATATAATACAATTATTATTTGTTGCTGGTCGATGATTGCCATCGGTCCGTCGCTTTGTGCGGTGTGGTATTTGTGCAATTTTCGTGTGAATCCTTATAACCATTTTCCCTTAAATAAAAAATTTAGGCGCCTATCCACCTCCGAGCCCGTGTTTAATATATTGTTATGTTTCGATATCACATGACCGCGGGTTATAATTCATAGTTATATATTCTATACAGTTTTTATTGATATACAATTATACGATCTATATGTAGTATCGATTCTATACGTATATATATGTGGTAGTACAATAAGATATAACATACTTCTGGACTGGTAGTGTATGTGGGGGGAAGGGGGGATCATCCAGTTACATCACTTAAGTATGAGTTTTATAAGGGTGGTTATGATATATTAAGTGTTTAATTAATTTAATAATATAAGGTCACGCAGCTGTTGCAGTTTGATCCTTCGAACAATATATTTCCAGTGATGTAGAGAACGTGGGTGCCGACGCATACTATAACTTTATGGCTCCCGAATTTGATGCGTAATTTATTTGATTATTTTTGTAACTCGGTGTGGAAGGTTTGATTTGAAATGCGTATAGATAAGACTATATATAAGAGCATTATATAGTTATGATTCTGAGGATTTTTATTTGAATTCCGGAGTCGAACACCTTGCATATCCATATGGGTTTAAGTTAGGAGGGTGTGTATGCATTTAGAATTGAAACGAAAAATAATTAAATATAGGTAAAATACTAAAACCTACAATTTTTCCGTTTTTAATAACTTTTAATGTTTGAAATTTAAAATAACGCGCCAAATGACATAATTAATTCACAAGGCACCATCCGGACTGCGTAATAGTATTGAATGTTAGTACCTACTTATGTTTAAAACCAATCAAAATAAATTGTCAATTTTTTTTAAATTTAATTATCTGCAATTGATTAGGTATTATGTTTTTATCGTAACACAATTTTTTTATTCAATTATCTGCTATCTTATCTAGATAATATTTTTAAGATATCTGTGTACAACACTGAACATAAGATAATATTATCGTAAAATAATTTATGTAATATTAAGTTATTTTATTGTAATTAATTCATCCAAGGCATTTCCATTCGTCGGAACCTCACGACACTCGAATGTATACTTTACAAATACATATGCGAATGTTTCCCATTCTTATTCGTCGTACCACGGTTACAATTTATTACGTTTGCCTCTACAGTATCCGGAATGCAACAGACAGTGATTCTTTTTCGTTGTTTCACGTAAGGAACTAATTTTTTTTCCGATTTAAGTGTGTGTGTTTTTTTAATTCTATGACTTATTTTATGTTTTTAACGATAGATACATAATAATATATTATATAGAGAAATTATATTGATACTATCCATATTAAATAAGTGTATGAATTTTTTTTTGAGACACAGATGAATGTATGCCAGATGTTGATTATTGTATAATCCCACCAATAAATAATATTTTTTAATGTACAATTCGTAAAACTCTCCTTATCGTTTTTTAAAGAAAATCGTAAAATTCAGAAATATATTGCAATATATAAAGTCGATTTTGATTATTTTTTTTGTATTTTATGCTCGTATTTCCATTTATTTGCTTCCGTGTAAAATTATTTAGAACATAATATTGATTATTTTTACAAACCCCATAGACCTCCCCCCCCCCCCGTATATACGCCACTGCTTGCCATATTTCTCAACCATGGCTGGGTCGGATAGTGTTGATCTATTGTCAATTCTATAACGATTTTAACATGAAAATAAACCAAGAAACATTATCTTATGGTTTTACTGTTTTAGACATCGACCGTTTTAAAAAACTGGATTTGAAAAGGTTAATTTCAAAATTGATAGCTTTGAAAATCCCAAAAAGTATCTAAATAATCTTTTTTTTATTATTTTCTTTTTTGTAGGTAGGTATATCATTAAATCAAAATCGTTTAATTTATGGCGTTTGTAAAAAACACATTATTAGATCTATTTATTTGCTACGGAGACATACATTTATATTACATAGGTGATACGGATCTTTCGGGACAATCTGTATCTCTATATAAATGCAATACATAGTCAGTATTCAATATTCATATATTTTATTTACGTTTAATTGATAATATTCATTATTTTAATATGCGTTTAATGTATTTTTCTCGAACGCGATTTAATAATAAATGTAACTACCTAAAGTATCGCGAGCACGACGACGATACGTATTGCTACCGCGATTTACATAATCGTATTTTCTCTTACCCATCCGCCGTGTTTTAATATAGCGTTTTAATATTATTTAACCGCAGACACAGCTCAAATCGGTCACATATTATTAATGTTATGTGTGATTCGTATATTTTACTGTTACGTTCGTACCGTGTATTCGTAATGTAATTTATAACGACAATGACGGTTGTGTGGTCGTCGACGGTTCGTTTTTCTCGCTCATCCCGCTCGTTCTCGCATCGACATCGGCGAAATTTAATACGTCGTTGTACGTCGTTATTATTATGTATACGAAATAATTAAAATTACGAAGAAAAAAAAATGTTTAATTTATTCTAGATAGGTATTCCATCGGAAAGGTACTATGAACATAATCACATAATGTCATGGTGTGAGATAATTTGATATGAACTTTTGTCACTTGTGAATTCTCTTATAGTACCTAATTAACTTTCACAAAATTAAATAACTTCATTCTTTAGTAGGTACCTATACTTATTTTTTCAGTCATTTTTCTTTTTAACAAAATATTATCAGATTACAAACTGCAGTACACCTATAGTAGTGTTTCATATTTCTTTCTTTGAGATTTACCTTGAAAGGCAACTCTGCGTTGGTACTTACCCAGTTGGGTATCTATACCTACCTATAATTATTATTTCGAACAGCATTCTTAATTTTGTTTATCAACTATCAGATTTATTTTGATTTTTGACGTTCAAAGCAATCGAAAAAATTATAGACACATAAAAATAAAAATAAATTTAAGTCGAACGACTTTTTTTCTTAAACTATTTAGGGATGTTCGTTGTTGTCTGTCGAATAATTTATGCCGAATAAATGTTACGCCAAGAAAGATGCGTTGAATAAAACACTCGTTTAGCGAAATCTTTATACATTTAATATTCTTTCCTTTTCCTTCTAGACATTTTACTAATTAAGTCGTTAATTAATTCGAGAATACAGGTTTATATCCCAATTTGAATTCAAAGTTTTAGTTAATCATCACTGTTATTATACTATTTGATTAAACATTTGCCATTTTATAAAATCTCATAATTTCTTTAGTTTATAATTATCATGGGACTTTCTACTTAAAAAGCACCAATTATTATAGTTCTTGAAAACTATGTATTTTTTGTTAATATCTTTGATAAGTAAACATTTTTTTACACTACAAAGTACAATAAATATTATTATTCGAATGGCTTATGCTTTATAGGCTATAAGTATAGAATGCATGTAGTTTTTATTAAATGTTGTAATTGTTTAATCTTATGAATTAAAAAATAATACAATAAGTACACATGGAGGGCGCAATTTTGAATGATGACAAATCGAACGTTAATATTAATAATTAGGGCTGGGATTTATATCTAATAAAAAACCAAAAATATGTACATATAGGTATATGTAATTAAAATTGCCAAAATATGTAGTATAAAATAAAAAATAAAATAAAAAATATGTTGTATAAAATAAAAATTATGTACTAAGAAAAATTTAAAAAATACCTATATTAAAGTTTTAAATAAAAATACAATTCTAAATAATTTTTTATCATAATAGAAATACAATAAATTGATGTTTAATCAATTGTAAGGGAAACAATGACAAACCATATTATATTGTTTTAAATTTTCAAAATTAAATGTACAGCGATTTGGTCTTAACACTGACTTATACCTACTAAAGGAGCGTTCCACATCACAAGATGTTATCGGTGCATACTTCATGGCTGTTATTTCACTAGATGAAAGATTGAGCTCCATCGTGTCTTCATCCGTAATACCACAAAGAATGTTTCTTATACATTTAATTGTCTTCAGTCCCGAATTTTTGTTTAAAACGACGTTCATTTTATTCTTTAATAATTCTGCTGTTGGGCCCTCTGATTCATTAATTTTTGAAATTGATAAATCAATAATTTGTATGCTTTCACTCAACGGAATCTAGATGTTTTCTAATTTTGAAATTGATTCACCCAAAAAACTAAAATTAAACACAATATATGATAAAGCAGACTTTATATTAGGTCTCTCAAAAATTTCTTTTCCCTTGGGAATTGATGCTGCATGTTCAGAATCCAACAGATACTACATTTTTAATTTCATCATACAATTTGGAATAATAGTTTACGGCTTGTAATCATGTCCCCCACCTTGATATAATTGGCTCTGGAGGAAGCGGGATGTTTGGATAGTTATTTTTGAATATTTCAATTCTACTTGGAGCTTTTAGAAATATTCGTTTTCTTATTAATAATAATCCAATGTTCTCTTAATTGAATAACATTAAAAGGTTTATTTTAAAAACAGGTTGGTTTATATTGGTAACATACTAACATGTTTCTTTCACTTCAAACAATATCATATTGACCAGCTAGTAATGAGCGATGGAGCACATATTATACAACAATCTCATTTATTGCAGTAAAATATTTAATCATATAATATTTATAACATTATTGTAAAAATAATGTAAAAAACTATCTATTTTCAAAATACCATTCGTCATATTATATCACAAAAATTTAAGTTTCAAAGACTTCACAATTTATACTTTGCCTTGAATATATTTCTTTATTTTTATGTATAAAATATATATTATATTACTATACATAATTTTTTCAACAGGCATAGGTTAGGTTACCTTTACTACAAATATTTTTTTTATTTTTGTTAAAATTTAAAAAATAATAAGCAGCAAAAAACTCACTAAACACTTATGCCTAGTCTATCTTTTGAAATGTATTTATTGACTACATTAATTATGTACACGTTCTTCGAGTGATCACAACTGTTTTATCAATTTTATTATTTACGGTCATGAGTCGAATACGTTTTTGTAGACGTGTATTTATAAATCAATATAAAATTATTATTATTGTGATAATAAAATTCCGTATAGGGTATGATATAGATTATGGTTTGTGTGGTGTCGGTATATTAAATAAATAAATTGATGTTGATTATAATTTGATATTTATTTCTGAAAAGTGATAAGTACAATTTGGCATATCTTGAAAGATAACAGATTAATATTTAATAAAAAATACTAGCCAACTTGTCTTACTACAATGTTAGGGATTAAATACTTATGGCATCAAGTGTTTATTACATTCCAATATTCAAAATTAATATTGACATTATAATAATGTAGTTTAATAATATTAAATGTTTTATTTAGTAAAGAACAAGTATGTGTGATATTATTAGTTATCTTGCATTTGGTTAGGTTATACCTACCAACATTATAAAAAGTTTAAAATAGTTCAATTTACTTGCACATTTTTGTATTATTCTTAAAGATTTAATATTTTAATTTACCTTTACTTGTATTCTTAAATTTACAATGATATTCATTTTTATGTTTATAGTACTTAACTAACAACGTCACAAATCAATATCAACCATGAAATCAAATGAACTCATTTACTAAAGTATTTGATACTTGTTCATAAAATGCTAAGAAAAATAACAGAGTAAACTAAAAACTGTCTATTTAATTTATTTTTTATTTTTTTGTTAACTGTTTGTATATAATAATTATAATTTTTTATCAATATTGATGATAGGTATACATGAATTTTGGTAGGTACGTATTTATATTTTATTTTTCTATAACGTAAACATTTTTTATTTTCATTTGTATAAACTATCGAGAAATTAACAGATGTTCAATCTATTTATAATTATATATGTATGCCTCATTCATTGTTTTTAATTCTATTTTGTGGTTTTCAGCCAAATACCTAATCTGCATTACATTTTTTTTTTCATAGAGTTATAAACTTACCTATAAGGAAAAACAAAGGTATACATAAAAATAATAATATTAGATGCTTTCGGTTTTTTTTTTTTAATTCAGTTAACTTTTGTTAATCTTGTTCGTACATATAATATTTTATTGTTTGTATATCACAAGATAATATATTTAAGGTCATATTATTAATACGTTTTTAGGAGCTAATATAGAACCCTATTCCTGCATATCACTATGCGGGTTTCTTAAGTGTTCTTCGTTATATAGGTACGACATAGGTAGTTCATAATTATTGTAATTGGATTTATTTCACCAACATTATACACACGGATTTACTAAAATCAATTGCATAAAAACATTGTAGTTTCTAGGTTTGAGCAAATATGTGACTTGATAATACTTAAATAATGTTTTAGTGTTTTTAAAGTTTGAACACTTTCTTAAAGGATATAGCATATTTTTGGAAATTTTAATAATTATTATAAAAACACTGTAAACGTCACTCGAACGTGTAAACGTGAGTTATTTAAGTTTTTTACGAACTTCGTAAAATATCTTCTTTTTTTTTTGAATAATTAAAATGATTATAATACTTGTTTGTATTGTTAATAAGTCTGTTTGTGCGGATTTTGAAACCAATGTATGTTCATCGTTGGGGTGTGTGTGTGGAAGGGAAGTGAGAGATTTATCTACTCCTGGTGCATTTGCAATATTCGTAACGTCGAGATTAAGCTTTTGCTCGGGGATTATATGGCTGCTTCCTGTTGACATTTTATTTTCCCTGAACGTTGTGAAATTTGAATTTGAATAATGTTGCGTGAAAAAAACAATGTGATTTCGATATATCTATATGCTATAGCATATGAACCCACGAGCGATGAAATAAAAAATACCCGTGTATAGATGTTTTTAACACATGCAATACTTATTTTCTCCAGAATATTTATGTATTTTTGATATTTTTTAGATATTTAATTTGAAGTAAGTACCTACCTAAACAAAACAGCATATATAAGTAGGTATAAAACCCCAAAAATAAAACACTCCGCTATATTCCGTGTAAAAAAAATGTTTAGTATAAAAAAAATGGTTTTAAAAGTTGTGATATCATTATTTAGGTATAGCTTAGTCTTTGAACTATAGAGATCAATTATGTTAAAATAATATGCTAAAAAATTGTACTTGGCTTGCCGACTTTAAAACACTTGATTACAGTACCAGCTATTTCAATGATAGTATTATTATAATATATTCATTATGCAATAGTATTTTTAGCAAATTATTTTAACACTAGCTGACCTCGTGCACCTCGTTGCCCATTAAAAATACCTACTCTATATGTATTTTAGTGATTTTATTAATCTCTAAACCTTTTTTAACCTAAATTTGTTAAAAAATTAAAAAAGCAAAAAAGCATTTTTAATGGTTCTTTAATGGTTTATGCTTGCCATCTACATAAGTGCATTGTGATACACAATATTTTTCGTATAACCATCTGGTGCGTACACATATAAATCATTCGGGCTCCCGACGCGGGAGCAGGCAACATACAGCTGTCCATGGGAGAAGCATGGATTTACCAAATTTAGGCCACACACATTTGGAAACACGAATTGTAACGACGGATATTTGTTAAAAAATGTTTCGAAATGCTCGTATCGCCTGCCACCAACGTTGATAATGGTTCGGGTGGTGCATGCAAGGCTGGCAAATTTACCTTACCCCGAGCACAGCACATTCCTGGTGCTTCATTCTTAAACTTAAATGCTCTACAATAAATGCAGAGTACATCCATTATTCCGATGGCCACGCTTGAGTGTGTGCTGTAATTAATATCGGCATCATAGTGTAGTGCACAAAGGTTCAATTCGGTGGTTCGTCTGGATCGAGCACCCATTACTCGCATGGTCCCCAATCTTGCATCTCGGTGCTCATCTGTCTCGGATGAGCGGGCCCGGGACTTCCGTTCTCGGTTGGTCCTCAATCTGGTTTCTCTTTGCTCGGCAGTCTCCGATGAGCGGGCCCAGGACTGCCGTTCTCGGTTGGTCCTCAATCTGGCTTCTCTTTGCTCGTCAGTCTCCGATGAGCGGGCCCGGGACTGCCGTTCTCGGTTGGTCCTCAATCTGGCTTCTCTTTGCTCGTCAGTCTCCGATGAGCGGGCCCGGGACTGCCGTTCTCGGTTGGTCCTCAATCTGGCTTCTCTTTGCCCGTCTGTTTCCGCGGCTCGTGTTTCCCGCTTCTTGAGTGCTTGAACTGCGGGACTATTTATCGATCGTTTGTTGTTGGGAATAAAAAATTAACTTTTAATAGTTGCAATTCTTATAATAGTTGCAATTGAATTCAGTTATATTGAAATAAATAATAATAATTATTATGAAATCTTGGTAACCTTGGCAACCTTGGTAACCATGGTAATATGGACACACACACACACATACATTCATTTTTATATATATAGATAAATGATATCTTTAGTTATAAGACTTAGCTACCTATATAATTATATCCCAACTTTAGATCCATTTTATTTTTATACTAAGCATTTTTTTTTTTACATGGAGTGTTCTTGTTGGGATATCACTCATTCTTTGTTGATACCTTACTTTTTTGGAAATATATCGGTTTTAAAATGATGTTTTTTTCTTTTTAAATTAATTTAATGTTACATATAAAATATGATCAGGTCCCGCAAACAACATAATATGGTAGGAACTCAAATTCATTCATTTCATTTCCTCCTTTTCCGATGGGTATAATACCTAAAATTGTCTTTAATTATCCTTGTCCTGACAATTACAAACGCACAAAAAAAGAATCAGCCAAATCGATCAAGCCGTTTCGGAACCAACCAAAGATTTCCATTTCGCTTTTACATATATAGATATATAGAAATAAGATAAGTATAACGCATATATTACTAAAAAAAAACACGCGAAAGGTGTCAAAACAGCTCATATTATGTTGCACGTTGTAAGATGTAGTAGTACTATATTATTACTTATACGTCAGTGCTTGAATTGGAGGGGAATGAGGAGGGACACTCCGTCCCTACTAAACCTATAATTAGTATACCCTGACCAATAAGAAATTAAAATCTTAAGCAATTTTTTTTATATTTTTGCATCCCCATTCTATAATTTTTCCGATTCGAACACTATTCATACCGTTTTTAATGTATAAATGTGTACGTATATATAACTTGTACGATATAGGGCGTATCACGTATGTATCGAATGCATATCATATTATAAGGGGAATGACTACGGCAGTGAGCGATAGACAGGCACCTATTATAATAACATTGATTTTACAACCAGACTGCTTATTACACAAAATCGACATTTCTAATAGTTTACGAGTCGTTAAATATTATTATCATCGTCAGTCATTATCGATTATATTTTAGTTTCACGAAACCCTCTGCATTTTGTTCGATAGACGCGATTTCGTTCGCAGGCAAACACCTTGGAGCCTACTATATATTAGGTACCTACCTTATACAATACTTTATTTAAAAACTATCAACGCGTGTATATACGACACAGTTATGCAGTTGAGCCGATACTTAACAAACGATATAGAGCTTATACGATGAGGATAATATGTGACATTTTAGGTGTATGTACAATTAATGGCCAAGTTTGTGCCAGGGTGTTACAATAAAATATATAGGTACAGTAAAACTATTTCATATTACAAAGTTTGACATGCGAGAAGAAAATCGTATTAGAAAGAATTTTGTATAATTAGATAAATTTGGTTTTTAATTGGTTTGTTTCTCAAAAATATTTCGTTTAACAAAAATTGTCGTCAAATGGAAGTCTATTTTATATTTTTATAGAAGTTGCACTGCGTCGTATGTGCGCGCAAGACGTTTAATTGATTTTGATTTCAACGCGCAATTATTAAATCGATAATCCGCAGCGGTGTTCTCTTCAGCATACTTCAAAAGTGCAGCGTGTGTACGATACGCGTACCTATATATTAATATGAAATAAATTGCACCACTCGTAATCAATATAATTGAGGTGGCGCAGGCTTGTATAAAATCGTATACGAACGTTGGCGAAAAAACGAAATCGACGAGAGCAATGATTTTTTTCTTCAGACTTCGGCACCACGCATAATAATATAATGTCGTATTATTTAACTATCGCCATAATATTAATGTTGCGTCTTCGGATGGTCGGGGGGCGGTGGTGGTGGGAACTGCAGAATAAACCGACGACGCCAACGATTATAATATTATTATTAATGTAGACGTGCCACGGACTTTGGGCGAGACGGTCACGGCGCGATTATAATATTATGATATTGTATACGATAGTAATCGCTTTTCAAACACAGACCTAGTGCAGTTTGGCCGGCCTCGGCACACCGTAGTGCGCCTACACGTGCAGTGGGCGCGTGAGAGGGATGAGATAAAGAGAGATCAACGACGAGTGCTTCAAGGTACAGTGAGGGAGAAGCGTGTGTATATATATATATATATTTGAATAGATATTATAATATGTACGTGCGCATACGCGACGCAGCCGTCCCAAAACGATTTAAAATATTCATGACATTATTATTTTCTCTCGAATTCCTTTCTTTTCTGCACCGCAGGCGCATTTCAACGTTTCTGCCTATAATTGCATGTACCTACATACGATATAATAATAATAATAATAATAATAATTACAATCGGTCGTCTGCCGACCCGGGTGCCCGCGCATATAGTGTATGCAAATATTATGCATTTTTCGCGATAAAATAATACGAATCTGACGTGCGTGCACCTCGACGCATCGTCAGCCTGTAGTATATAGTAGTCTTAGTAGTAAACTTTATACCAATAAAACTACTGCAGTATGTGTCTGTATTATTGTGATGATTGTTATAACACGCTTGCCATGTGTGATGACACTACATAATACTCGAATGTTTGGCTGTATATATATTCTCAACTATAGATATAAGCGATGATGATGATGATGATGGTGATGATGATGGCGATGATGATGACGATGATGATAATATATAGCAAGCTGCCCGAATTAACGAACCGCCGTTATCGCGAACAGAGTGGCGCCAGGTGATATATTATAATATTACTACATTTTTTTCTTTCTAATCGAATGTTTGTTATTTCTTCGAAAATAAAAACGTTCGAGACCACGATGGTACTCGTCGAGTTTGTTTTTGCTAAAACATTGCCACGGTAATCGTAGGTACTTTATATAGTGATTTATATAGTAGCGTAAAAACCTGCAAGTGATGTAAATGATTTAACCTGTAAAATTAAATTTTTCAAAATTTGTCAAAGAGTTGAGGAACGATGATAGGGATACTACCGTGAGTTTATACTCCAACTTGTCTAAACTTTGATGGTGTTGAAAAAAAATGATGTATATGGGTATTTTAAGTTCTCATACCAATATATTTTTAGTTAAAAAGTTTTGTTACTGTCAAACTTAAAAACCTAAAGTTGCTAAGAGATAAAAAGTATTTAAAATATAGTGTTACAATAGTTGTTATAGTATAATATTATATAGTTTCTCAACAATTTTATTTCTTTAATGTTATAATATACCTACCTATACTAGCATTGTGTGCCTTGAAATTTTATTTCTTGACGTTTTAGCAAATATTAAATGCGCTTATATTCTCTTCGATACGTTTTACTGATCTCTAAAATATATGCAAGTATATTATAAAGGATATAGGGAACTTTAACTTAAACCTCTAACCAAACGTTTATGTAACGCAGAGTAAAAAAATATATTTGCTCCTCGTAATTTATTCACGATAATTCGAACGTATCAGAAACAATGGACCCAAAAGGGTTTAGAGAACCGTGGGTCAGCCGCCGTAAATTTTCAATTTTTTTTCAAGCTAATAATTCCAAAGTCGACAAACAAGCAATTTGCATACAATATGTAACTGCAGTGAGTCAATGCACATTCTATGAATACTTGCAGCTTACCAACTGAAAATAATTTCAAACACTACAATAAACTGCTTATAAGGACTTGAGTACGTTGTTTTAAAGTATACAAAACGTTTGCAGTTAAAACTACATAGGTAGTAAAGTCAAAATTACCATTATCATATTTTATTAGTGCTAAACATATCATTTTATTGATTTCTACCTATTAAAAAAACTATAAATTATATGTTAAAAGGCTACATTCGTATAATTTATAATCTTAACGAAAACAGTAGATACGGACGTTTTGTGTTATACCTACCAAAAAATCCAAAAACGCACACAATTTTCAATCCACCCGCTATACAAATATAATATAAAATCACTCGATTCGTTGAGGTAAAAAGTATATATGCAAACATAATTTTAAATAATTAATATCAACGATTATTCATTTCTTGTCAATCCGGCGGACAAATTAAGTTATAATAACATACATTTATATCGGTGGTTGGTTATAAATTATATTGTGGGCCTTAATACCTATACTTAATAATTATTACATAATATCATATAATCATTTTCGTCCGTCGAATTTTCGTGATTTAATTAACATGGTATTCGAATTATTGTTGTGTACGATCGGTCCTCGATGTCATGCATTAATAATAAATAATAATTAATAATAATAACAATACGTATATAAGCAATAAAACATTGCCGTAATTGGACCGTCGAAATGTACCCCATCCACAACCAACAAACGCTGTCAACAATCATTATTGTTTTTGAACCTTGTCCGAAACTTTTTTTACGACCGCCGTACCATAAAATACGCACTTATATTATATACTGCAGAGCATATTATCTGAGTACAGACACCCGCGGTATAAAGGGTATCTACCTGCAGGTATGTTTTTTTCTTTTTTTATTCCCGTGTAAGATTTGCCTAGGATATTACACGAACAGGCCCCATACACCCACCGGCCACCATCACCAGAGGATTGTTTTATAAACATATTTTATTCTCCGCTTGTATATCTGTACGTACAAAATATTACGAAAATAAGCCATGTATATACCGTTATTATTATTATTATTATTATTGTTATACTGCAGTCGGTCGTATAAATGGTTTCGCCCTTGTGTTACGCACCGCTATCTCTATACTTCTATATTTATATATACGTATATTATATAAATAGCGAATATTATATATAATATCGCAAAAACGACCCGGAGCGAACGAATAAAAAAAAAATCTACTGGAAAATATTCACACGGCGGTGGCGGCACTGCAGTGGCCACAGTGATTTAATTCACCGCCAATATAATATATATTTATATAGTCCTATCTCTGTTGAGATTTTCCCAGAGCAAATACGTTTAATACTCGTAGGATAAATATACTTACCTATGCGTCCTGTATACATGTACACACTGGCCGTAGACGTATTTTATCGGGAACGTCCTTGAGCATACAGGACTGATGAAATGCAGGAAAAATGTACATGTTACCGGAAATAATGACAATTCCTAACAAAGGAAAGAAATGATATCATTGTCTAGAAATTGTCATCATTTCCGTATAGTTTATTAGGCAATGTTATCATGCATACGTTATATTCTCTTCGTAGTTATTCTTAAGAGGACGTTGCACCAGCAATTTCGTTATATTTTAATTTTAAATCGAGTTATGATTATTTAAAGATGTACAAACAATTTACAATTTTAAAATACTCATAACTCGCTTTAAAATTAAAAATATAACAAAAAGCCGATGAGATGACCTAGATAATAATCCTACCTTTAAATGTGATAAGAGGTCAACTCACTCTAATTTTTAAAATTAACGGAGCTAAACGTGATCTGCTGAACGTAAAATGTATTTATGTCATAAAAACGTGTAAAACGGAGACAACATATTATGCGGGTGTGAAGTCTTCTTAATTGAAAATTGAAAACATGAAAAGAAATGACATACCTACTTTGTATATTTAGATGAATCTTAGATATTTGACATCTACTGATAGGACTATTAGAGCCTTGGAGTTTTGTATATTGACACCACAGTATTTTTATTTATAAAAAAAGTGTATATATAATAATAAATAAGATGTAATAATCATTATTATTATAAATATTTAAAAATATTACAATTTAACATTTAATAACATATTTTAATACTATATTTAAAAAAACAGTTATTTACTGTATATAACTGATTTTAAATTGAATACTTCGATTAAACTCATATCATATAAAAAAAGAGTAATAGATACGCATAACTATGCGTCAAAACTGTCTTGCAATGTTTTCTTGTAAAATTTGCATGACTTATATTATTATTTTAAACTATTATGTATCATTATATTGTTCAAATTGATAGAACAAGAAAAAATTGTAAAACAAAAGAGTGGGCAAGTGAGTGTTGCTCTGCTGTACAGTAGGTGGCAAGTGGGTAACTGTAATGCATGGTGTTAAATTTGACTCAATGATATAATATCATTGTATACGAAAAACGATTCTGAACGAAGACAGTCAGTCAGCCTATGATATATTACTAAGTATGTTTGACTTAGAATTAAGTAATTTATTTATCTATTTACGTGGAACCTATTGTTTTAAATTTTCAATCCTAAGCTGTAAAAGTTGAACACTTTATACATTTTTAACTACAAAATTATTTATAATTTTTAATTTTGATACATTTTGTCTAAATTTAAACGTTAAATGCTTAAAAAAATGTGTGCCTATGTATTTTTAATATTATACAACTTCTATTGTAACAATTTATCATGAGTCTTGTATTCAATCTTCAAACTTTTTTACCTAATAAATACAATTTTTTTGACATTCACAGAAAAAATATCTAAAAATATTGGAAACTGAATATGTCAGCCAACAGTTCAAAACTAATCAAAATATTTTGAAAATGTTATCGTGTATAGAAAATGCTAACCTAAAAATTCAGTCAACATTTCATGTAGGTATCTACGATTATTTGTTTTAGAGTTACACCAAAAATCAAATCAATTTTATTGAAAACCTAATTTGCCGAAAAATTACCGTTTTTCCTTAATTTTTATTTTGTTTTTTCCCGGTGCTTTTGAAAACTTTTCCATCGCACAAGTTACTGTTGAAAAAAATCGAAGCAGTTGTACTGCCCCGAACGGTGATGAGTGATGACAGACACAAAAAATTAAAATTAAAAAACATACATCATTATAAAATCAATACATTCATCGCTCCGCTCAGAATCTAAAATTCTTAAGGGTTGATTATCTTATAAGAATAATATGGTATTATGTATGATGAAAATAATATTTAAAATACATCAATTAAATTAAAATATCCAAAAATAATTGAACTGGTTGTTTTTCATATTATGTTTAAATAATTTATCTACTTTTCCCAAATATGTTAATTTAATAAAATTATTTTACTATGTAATATGTATGGATATCATTCCTTGATATCATTAGAAAATGATAGCATGTCTAGGCAATGATATAATTTCCTTCCTTTATTAGAAACTGTCATCACTTGCTAAATGTCAACATTTCCGGTAACAGATTATAGTATGTACATTAAAACACACCAAATTACCATGATGTTGATAATACCTAATTGTTTCCGGCAAACGGGATAAATTATAATATATTATAGTGCGAGTCTTTATTTTATAATTTATTTAATTTTTAACAAACAAAAAAATTAATACAATTTACTATTTTTATAATTAATAAATACTGAAAATAGGAACTAGTTAATTTATTACAGTACAATTAAAACTCAATAAATATAACAAAAACGACAAAGGCCTTGAGGTGGGTTTTTTGGGGGGTTCTCAGTAAAAAAGCCAGCTTAATTTGAACAGTTATTTTTGCTATTGTTATGACTTATGAACAAATTTTTCTTTGGATTAAAGGCAATTACAATAATATTATAGTATGACTTTTGCACCTGTATAACCTTCTGCGTCCTTGTCCACGTCCACAAAAGCTTGATATCTGATACACTATGCACAGGTGTGGCTATTGATTATTAATAATAATAAAATTAATTAATTAATAATATAAACACACGAATTATACTTATCTTATGTCATATTATTTAATTTTAAATACTCTAAGAGTATAAATGTTATAGGAACAACATTTCATATAAAAACTCGACAACTTTTAAATTGCATGACTTGCGCTCCCTGCAGTATAAGCCATATCACCTTAAAAAGTAATTTTCACGCAAGCACGCTCAATTCAAGTGACAGTTAAGACTAGCAATTATTAAATACTTTACACCTTTATTTTTGTAGATTTTTCAGACATTTTTGTTGGGGCTTAACACTAGATTTACGAACGATGATCTCGCGGGTGGCATTAATTTTAATTTACTTTGATGAAGAACTTCCACATCTCTGTTTGTTTAGCGCCTTTTAATTGGTTTTTCTGTCTGTATGTACTCAAGTACTTCGGAAGATCTTACTTCACCAAATGTATTTCTATTTCAATATACTCATAGTACATAGTCCCACATGTTAAATTATAAACTGTTTCAGAATCCTCTTCAAATAAGTATAAGTAGGCATCTCATTAAATTAAACATATAATTGTGTACCTAAATTTAAATTTAAATTTATCCCATAATACTTAAAAATATTGTTTACCGATATTATAATAATGGTTACATAATATTTGATTATAAATTATATTATAATATTAAATTGTATAGTTGAATATTATATTTAAGACTAACTAAATTAATTTATACAATTGGAACAATAGTTAACAATATAGTTATTGTTTATCATAATAGTATAATTGTTTGTATTGTTGGTAGGGTTTATTACGGATAACACTGTAAAAAACGTAAAACACAAAACAACGATAGACTTCAGACACTTTCTCTTCGAAACGTTGGACATTCCAACGAGTTTATTAACTGTGGATATTATTATTTATTTTATTATCCTTGTAAATAAATATAGATACCTATATATTAAAAATATACTTACTAGGCATTTAATGATTGATGTTATTGTTTTAATGTACAAAAGTGTACAAACTGTATTGATTTATGCACGCTTCAAATGAAAACCAAATGGATAGTCCGTTATTTTACGTAAAAAAATAAACCTTTCAATTTCACCGTATGAAGGTAAGCCGCAAGATAAAAAATAATTTATAAAAAGCCTTTCGAAAATAAAATTTGTTATTGTTGTTGTTGTTGAGAAAGAACATTCAAAATAATATTAATAATAACGTAATTTCAATTTGTTTCAACAGTATTTGTACTCCAACTAAATTACTAAAACTTAATATTATACCTATTGTGTTGCGAATAAATTAACAATAAATAATAATCCAAAACTTATTTTTACGAAAACGTTTACTTCAAATAAATGGTGTCTCATTAGATTTTGCGTAAAGTTGTATATTGTATAATATAAATATCTCAAGCAAAAAAATATATATCTTAATATAAAAATAATCCAAAACCCAAATGCTTTATCTACAGCGGCTTTTACAAAAGAAAAAAATGAATTTTAGAACGTGTTTTGGTAATAATTTTTAAGCTTATATTTCTTATTAAAAATATTTTAACATAGCTCCTGAACGAATTTACTGTTTTGTATAATATACGAGCCATTACATATTTCGTTTATATACGTACATTATATAAATTAATTTGTTAAATATTTTAATCTAAACATTTCAGAGTAGTCTTCTCTCATATTATTTTGTATATATATTGTAAATCGCTGCAATTTGTGTAGTATACTTATATACCTACATTGCACCTATATACATTACAAGCCCGCCGACGAGGTGCGGGACGACTATGCCGTTATAGGTCACCCATATCGATTGGCGAACGATATAATATATATAATAACATAACTATATAAGTACCTATATAACTTTATAATATATATATATATACGGCGATAACAACTGCACCGTGATAGCCAACAAAGTCATCACGATTATTGATTGCGTCGGATGTGATTTTTCAGGAAACGTTGGACACCGGCGATGACGGCGAATGCAGTTCCGGATCGCAGGACAACATCGAGTACGTGCGCCGGAAACGCCGGTTGCGCCGGAAGCAGAACAAACTCCCGTGGTCCGTGGTCAACCCGGACGAGAACTTCTACTTCAACTGGCTAATGGTGTTGACGGGCTGCACGCTGTACAACCTGTGGACGGCCATCGTCCGGCAAAGCCTGCCCGAGCTGCAGAGCATGGCTTCCCCGTGGTGGTCGGCGATGGACGCGTTCAGTGACATCGTGTTCCTGCTGGACGTGGCCGTCCAATTCCGCACCGGCTACCTGGAACAGGGCCTAATGGTGTACAATACCAGCAAGCTGGCCGGCCATTACATCCGGTCTCGTTCATTCATGTTCGATCTCATAGCACTCACGCCACTGGATCTAATACAACTAAAGATCGGTGTGCATCCCATACTCCGGTTCCCCAGATTCATCAAGGTAAGACCAGACTATATTATTATTCGTTATATCTATTTAAACATTATAATTTTGTATCACTGTTAGTTTCTGGTACGATATATGAGTACCAAATGTCCATATAAGTATTATATAAGTTAGGTACACTCGTTAATCCGGGACTGACGACAGCATAATTTATATACTCAGCGAGCAGTGTATTTCTTAGCTATTTATACCTACTTACTACCTGAGTTTCTAGGTTCTACTTATAATGCTGTATGTGATACAATGTGATCTTTTAATGTTACATAAAATGAATTTGATAAAAAAAATCTAAAATTTCAAATAGCGTTTTTATACTTAGCAAAATGCCGATATTTTTATAAAAAAAAAAATCAGTCCCTGAGTAATCCATACAAAATAATATTATATATTATTCACTCTTCAAAGGGTTGAACATCATAATTTAAAACCAATTCTGATATAAATCCAGTGTTAGCTATAAACAAAAAAGATTTTCTTCCTAAATTATGTAGGTATTCAACTTCCAAATACCTGTTTGTAAATAAACAACGAAAAGTTAATTTCTCCGTTATTTGTTTTGTAACGAGTAACTAACTTAGCTTATAAAAGTATAACTCACCCAGTTTAATATATTTAGGTATTACATTTATGAAAAAAATTCTAATTTTATATTATATAATATTTTACGTACAGTAAGAGATTTATTTTCAAACAGAACACTCGTTATCCCAATAAAATTATAGTTTCCATGAAAAAAATCGACCGTAGATATGACTATTATTTTTATCGTAGTTATTGCCTTATCAGTATAGTTATTGGGTTATTTATCATAGAATATATAATATATAAATAAATAAATATTTTTTTGTAATGCGCAATGGGTGATATTTTTAATTTTATATGAAACAAAATATTTTCATGAAAATTTCGATAAATATGAATATCAAATATTGAAGCAGCATTTTTTTATGCATTTAAAGTTTAGTCAAGAGTTAGGGTATGAGCTATGAGGTGACAGCAGATTATAATACCCCGCGATACCGTGCAGTACTTCAACTATACTCCTACAGCACTCATCTAAATTTTAAATATTTAAAAAATATATAAAATTGATTGTTCAATACATTGGTTATTTGTATACATCGATGTGTTAAATAAAATAAAAACAATTATTATTTTTTATTATTTTGTTTAAAAATTGTACGAAACTAATATTATGTTCTGTGTTAAAAACATCACTGTGTTATGCATACACCATTACGGCATTACCTAATAAGATTCTACCTGTAAGACAACCGTATATTTTTTAGGTTTAAGACAAACCCGAGGAGCTTTTGTGAACATTCTGTTATCTATTCGTGTAAAAATAATAAAAGAAAGCGCACGGGACCTGCATTAGTATTGTCCAGCCAACCAGGAACTCGAAACCGAGATTATTACACTAGGAGGCTGGTATTTGGTTTGTTGATCGTATACCATGGCCGAAAATAGTTTTCGTTTATACATCAGCGTCCCTTCAACAGGTTCAACGTAGGGCTGGCGGTATTTTTGGTATTTTAGAATACCGGTGTGGCGGTGTACCGTGAATTGGTAATTTCTGTACCAAAAATACCGTGTACCTATATTTATTATTTATGATTTTTGTACAACCAATATGACATAATATAATAGTAGGGCTACAGGTTGGTTAGGTTAGGTAGGATAGGTTCATAAATTCACCAAGATCCGGTATTTGCCGAGGTATGGTATTTTCAATAATTAAAAAATAACCGATAATACCGTAGAATACCGGTAATAAACAAATACCGGATACCGATATCAACATTTGAAATACCGCCAGCCCTATAGTTCAACGTATAAAATATTCGATTGGCCTAATTTAAAATATTATATAGGTACGTTATATTATTGAAACATTAACTGAATTGACTGTATAGCTGAAAACCGTCTCGTCTCGCACGTATTGACGCAAATAACATTTCAATGGATTTTGAAGCAGTGATAGGTACCTACTTAATATATATAAATACACGTACACAGAAGGATCTTTTTAGCGCGTTTATCTCATTTTTATATTCTTCAGTTATGCATTTCTATGTTTTAAAAATCCTGTGGCAATACGAACTTTTTTTTGAACAATCGACTCTTCAAAAATTTGTCAACTTAAAAAAACCACCAGAAGCCAGAAGGTTCTCGTTTAAAAAAACCGAGTTCGGTGTTTGTATCGTGGACTTGTGACAGACAATCTATAAATGCCGTAAAATGCTGTAAATATATTAATTGAGAATATGGTCTACTACAATATTATTGCAGTAAATTTATAATACATAATATACCTCTATTACATTGTTATTATAAAAATGTCAAAAATTAGAATATGAATAATTAAGTGTTATCACACAATATATGGATACGAGTCACGAGAACTTACAAATTGGGGGGAAAGGGGTTGTGCTTAAAAAATCAGCCTGTATACATTAACCGTGATATTTTTTTAAGCACAAACATCTCTCTCGTGGCGAACAAACACTGCGCACGTGTGACGCGGCCACGCAGGTGAGGTTTCATTCGATTATCGTGGTGTTACGTGCGTTTAGATAATTTTGAGAAAAACCTTATCCGATTCGAAGACGGAGAACAGTGTAATAAATGCCACATGTTTCATCCTATTTTTTTTTTCAAGCTTTTTTTTTTTCTTTGAACGCACACGTGCATTAGTCAAATTGTTCAATATCGTACGAGTACGTACTGTCTACGAACAAATGAGCATTCACTCGATATCCGATCCCGACGTATATGCACCTAAATACATAAAATATATATATATATATATATAGGTAACACTGCACACGCTGTGACTATGAAATGTACACTGCGTCCACATGTTTTTTTCATAAAACACCCAAAACGTTTTCTGACATTTTGTTTTTTTTTTCATCAACGTGGCCGTCGATAAAAAGTCGTTTTGGATTTTTCCCGTATTCGAAAAATACGCTGCATACAATACTGGGTCCTGAAAGGTTGCGCAGACATCAACATCTGTTTTGGTAGGTGGAGTACGATAACAATATAATATACAGCCAGGTTATCTTATTATAGGTACTTTTAAAATAAACGTATACCCGAAACCCAATTTTACTTCTCCTTATAAATAGGTGATCTCAAAACGAAATCTTGTTTTTACACAACACACTCAAATCAATTGACTTTATAAAATATTTTGTACGAATGATGATGGATATTTTAGAATAAATATTCAAATACTGAATGTATCACATCATTTCAAGAACTAATAAATACAATAATATTATGAACATAGTCGTACTATAATATACATAATTTAGGTACTGAAGTGTGAAAACAGATTGATGAGTTTTTTATTTATTCTTACAATCTTGCCAATTCCCTAACTACTAATGGAGCAAGCGTTTGCATCAATTCAACAAAATTACAAGAAATAAAACAGACAGTTAAAAATGTGTTGTTATTGGTAATACAAAGAAGAGACATTTACATTGTGATTTCTATAACTTTGTTTTACATGTTCAGGAATTTTGATACTTTTCGTATACCTACTATATTTTGCTTTTTTTTTTTATTTATTTTTGATATTTTGGGATGATTGTGTGTTTTTTAATCGAATTTATTTTTCGCTTTTACTGTTATAGTTTCTTTACTATATAAGTCGGTAAAAGTATTTATTATTGACAAAATTAACCTTTAAATTATCAATATTTCTATACACTCAACATATATTTAACTATTTCATCAGTCGATTACATTTTTGTATTTTTATTGCATTTATTTCATGATATTTAAGGAAATGTATAATATTATAATACATAAACTATAATTATTTCATATTAATTGTTAGTTTTGTATACGATTCCGTCACTATTCTCTTCTTGATAAAAATAAATTATAGCAGTCCTATATAATTGGTAAATGGCTAACACGGTCGAATCACTCTTTCTCTCTCAAAAAAAGAAGATTGAGAGTATTTTAATATAAATATGCTGTTCCCTTGCGCATAAATTATTTTAATGCCAAATGATACAATATTATGAAGACAACTAATGATTGTGTTTTTAATTTCGAATTTTTAATGTAAAAGTGTATCGTTTTGACCTTTTGAGTTAAAAACATATTATTTCAGATCGGAATGTGGGAGTGGCTGGGGCTGGTCTATTGGTTTTACAATAAGTGTCGTTCTGTTTTTTTTATACTCTGTTTATTTCTTCTGAAAACGCATTTTTTGGCGTAACGCCATACTATAATGTATCTCGATCAATCGCTTTGAAATTGAACACAGGTTATAATTTAATACCTATTTAAGAAAGGTCATTGCTTGGTTTACCCGATAATGATCCCGACTCGTTAAGACACCACCCAAGCAGTTCGGGATTTTAACGAGTCTGGATCATTTTTGGGTAAACCAAGCACAGAAACGATTTTTGACCTGAATGATAAATCATTCCCATATTATATCACATTCATAATAATAATACAATACCCACTGTAACGGTTCAGACTTACGACGCATTGAGCGATGTCCAACAACTAGTATCTGTATATCGTGACAGGAGTTCAGGACCTTTTTTTTTTATATAAGTGATCAGTCTTAGTCCCCACACAAACATACGTATATATATGGTATTCATCAACAGCTGGATAAGGTACCGTACCGTGTATGGGCAATAAAATTATTTTAACTACATATTATATTATTATTACTGAGTGTTTATATTAAGAATAAACACTCATTATACCTGGAAACGTTTTAAAGTTTTTAAAAATATTTTTTTACACAAATATAATTCATTATAAAAATACAATTTTTATACATTTTTATCATTATCAATTCATTTTTAAGGTTTGTATTTTGCTGAATGAAATCTTTAAATATTCATGTTAGAATTTTTATGTATACCTATGACCTACACTTGAATCTTTAACGAATGGTTAATTATAGTTACAAAATATAAGTACTTAAAGCAGTTGACCAATTGTTTAAGGGATACCTATAGTATTTACCACTTCAATTCGCTCATCTAAACTTTAAATACTATTTGCATCTCGCTTTTTTTTTAAATGTATCTCAGATTGTCTTTACAGATTAAAATTGAGTAAATTAATGAATCCCGTTTACTTAACATTTAGTCATTGAAACAATGTTTCTACGAAACTTTTGAAATATAATTATTATAATATAATATATTTGTGTAAATCCTATTTATGTTTATTTAATTACAACAAATAGAACATAATTTGAGGTGCTGGGTATTAATAATTAAATACAAAACTGAAAATCACATCAATTAGAAATTTGATTAAAATTCAGTTTGCCTATAACTTAATTATTATGATTTTTCTATAATTTCCCAACAACGTTATCGATCCATAATTTGTTAAAAGGTTTTTGTATTGGGTGAACATTAAACGACAAAAATAAAAGAACATTTTTAGGTATATAATATTATCTTTTGTGGTTTAATGATAACATTGAACCTTACCGAAACTGGATAACTAATTTTGTTATCTAATGTCTTGTTGAATTCACATTGGCTAGGAGAAATGCAGTGAAGATTTTCAGAACTTTATCTTCAATCGTTAATTTACTACAATGCCTAAAAGCTGAAAAACATCAAAAAACACCCAATAAAATGTGTTTTAATTTTTTTTGAAGCTCTGTAGTGAATTAACTATTAAACATAAAGTTCTGAAAATCTTCACTACACTTCTCTTAGCCAATGTGAATCCAACAAGATCCCAAGCAACAGAATCTGCTCTCCAGTTTCGGTAATCTACCTCGCTGAATGAAAATGATTTTTTGCAGGGCTGTTCACACCGACTTTTTCTGGATTCAAATTTTTATACTGCTTGGGCGTGATATCAGATCTCTCTCATATATTAAATTTAGCTTAATTACCTACCTTTATACTCATTATTACTGAGTTACATTTTTATTATTTATTATTTACATATTGCATTCAATTACCTAATACATTTTTAAAATTTAAAACCAAGAAAGTTTACATGCTGATCTCTGATTTGGCAAGCGTTTTTATTAATAATTTGAAAAATATTTTAAGTCACGTAATACTTTAAATAAAATTGATATAAGTGTCGTAGTGTGCATTTATGCGTTTTTACGTGCTCCTGATTTTTAATCCACTCCGTATCCTCAATTTAAATATAAAAGCATTTTATTATTATTAATGAATTATTGATCTTTCATTAAACATCGAAATAATGTCAAAACTTATATGTCTATTATCTCTGTGTGTGAGATGGGGTGGGTGAAAAATGTAATACTTGTATTGGGGATAAAGTGGTCTTAAAAGACCATTACAAGCAATAACGCGTTAGCCGCGACAAAAATTAACGATCGAAAATCACTCTTCCAGTATAATTCAATATATTATTTGAAGAATAAAATTAATCGAAACTTAAAACGTTTCAAGTGTTTAGCGTTAATAATAATATAATCCCATACGGCGGGCGACAATTAAATTTAAAATGAAGCAGCGTTTAGCGGAAAGGGGTGTTTTATTAATGGCGTATATTAGTACCATATAATATAGGTACCAGCTAAATATTATACACTTATTATACTCGTGTATATTTATGTACATACGAAACGGAAGTTTATTGCAAATCGATCAGTGCGGGCAATTTAGTGCACGGTAATTATAATATCGCGGTTAAACAATGAGCGCGTTTAATAAATACTACACTACACGCCACACGATCATTACTATAGGTACAGCTCTATATTATTCGAGTTCTCGACGAATTTCGGGATAAAAGTTCGCTCGTCGAATCGATGTAACAGAGTCGCGGTCGTTCGCATTTTTGATAAAATGTATGAAATTTTTTTCCTGGAATACGTCACCAGACCCCTGTCAGCAATTCATATCCGTGGCGCAGTATAAAACCGATTTTTTTTTTTTTTTTTTTTTGTCGGTTTATCCCTTGTCCGCTTTATAGTTTATATAATAATAATAATATATATTGTATAAATATATAATCATAAATAACCGTGCGTAAATGGAGTGGACCTCCGCTATTGTAAACGCGAGGTTTGACGTCCCGCGATGATGGATATCGAATGATAGTACACCGACAAATTTACAAACACTGCCGACATGTTTTCGGTTGCGTTAAGACGATATTAATAGCGGCTGTACTCGAACACGGGGAGAGGTTTTCATTTTTTGACGGGAAAACGCGACCGGGGGGGGGGAGTCTACATGCAGACGGGGGAAAGAAACATTATCTCAAACGAGGTCGCCTTCGATCCTTTTTAGCCGATAAGGCACGTTTGCGGTGTTGGTATTTGGTCGGTCGGTCCGTCGTTGTCGCCGTCGAGCCGTTAAGTCTTTTGAACGACGAGCGTTGTATAATATACGTCACATACACACTATTTTAACCCCTTCAATTGCTACCTACTTATTCTCAGCGCACGCGCATAACATTTTCATACACATATAAGGTGTCGTGTGCCAATGGCCGTGATTGGATCCGAGACGGTGTATCCACGGGGTCGGCCATCGTTTTCCATCACGTACAGTGTGTCTGTTAAACGCGAAAACCGCATAACACTCTGTGCGCCACTCCGTATACACTGTATTATGATAAGACGGGGGTGTATAGGTATACTAGGAAGGTACGCGATGTTGTCGAACGGCGCTGAGTTCACCTTATTACTGCAGCTATAGGTCAATACATAATATAATATCATACGACCCGAGATTATACGCTCGCATCCATTTTTGAGTACGTAATAATAATAATAACATCACATACGACCCGGCTATATTATGAGCACGACCGATCGATCCGTGTCGAACTACTGCGGATTTCAGCAGGCAATCTATGTATATAAATAGTTCAGGATATTGTGTAATAAAACAAACGACCTATACGCCTTCTGTGAGCGATAAAAAATACATCCGCGAATGTAAGCCGAACACCGCACAGATATCCACCAATATATTCTTTATCGAATTGCTCAATAAATCACCTCCAAGATTCTATACGACTTCGTCATCTTGATACAAGACGTAAATTAGCTCATTTTTGATATTTCCTATGGTTTGTTATTCGTCCGGAGATCTTAGCCCTAATTAATTTCCATATTCCTCGTAAACACACTCGTAGTTGAAATTTTTTTAACATTCCATTCTATAAAACAAACATTGGTACAAATTCATTCCTCCCTAGAGCTCTTTTAGCCAATATTATTCCCACCTCACTTGATTTATTTAATATGTTTCGTTATTCTTTCAAAATTAATGCTTTAATTTTCCTGAATAATTTATGTAGGTGAACTATCTGTTAGAATTTAATTTTTATAATGCTATACATTTTTTTTTCTTTGTCAGCTTTACCTATTACTTTTATTGTTATTGTAATTATTATTAATGTTTTGAAAACCTACCAATACTTTTAGCTAAAGGACATTTTGTCCGTTGAATTTGTATTAAATAAATAAATATATAATTAATAGGGCCCGAATTTAAATACGCTAAAAACCATACAAATATGCTCTAAAAAATAGCCAACAATTTCCTTAAAAAAGACATTTTACCACAAAAATGACCTTAAAAATTCCATATATTTTTTTATACAATTTGTAATTTATAAATAAGTTATAATAATTATTTATTATTTTATTAAAAAAAAACTGAAAATTTTAAATAATGATTTGATGCTGACACGCATATGTTTTGGCTGTTTGGTGAAATATTATTCATTCTAAACATACCAAAATATATATTAAAATTTATAAAAAACTAAAATTCTAAGTAAGCCTATTGTACTTACTAAATTTACGGATGACCCTCCACAGTCGATAATTAATTAAGATAAGGTAAAAACGGAATCTAAAAATAAGGATTGACAATGTGTATGGAAAAACCCAATAAACCTACTTAAATATCGAGAAAATAATTTATCTTTAGATAATATTTTGAATAGGCTAAATTTTATCGTATATTGAACAAATATGCATTAAAAATCAATAACATAACCCAACAGTGCTAAAAATGCTCTAAAAATGAAAAAACTTTGAAATATGCAAAGAAATGCAAAATAAAACTTGTAGCTTTGAAACCCTCGTAACATGAAACGAATAATGTCCTTAGAAAGCATTGTGTATGATCAACCAAAAAAATTGGCATTTTGCATTGAAATCTGGGCCCCAATAATTAATATTATATTATAACACATCGTTTAGAAACGTGTTATTATGATTTCTCCAAAAAATAATTCGTTCTACCTACTTCAAAAGCTAAAACGAATCAGTGGTTCACATCTTAGGTTTTGGCTTTTAATTGCGTTTCCGCAAATCTTGTTTTTAGAACACAATTTCTTGTAGTTATAACGCCCTAACAATTCGCAATCCCGTAAATCCTCTCGATCCTATTTAATATCCATAGTCCATACAACATAGTTCGGTATCTATATAATACTGTTCTATAGTTCTATTTAATTGCCGATGCGAACGTGGAAACTACGACTGCAAGCTTGAAGCATTAGTAAAGAACTAAAACGTTTATTTAATTTCTAAATTTAAATGATGCTGATTAAATTATGGATTTTCTGATTAATTTTTGTTTTATTACATTTTGTGCAGCAACAATTTCATTAAATAGTTTAAAACTCGCATAAGTATATACGGCCTTATAATTGCTTTACGACAATTAGTTCGAACGATGTGCACGCGTGTTCAACAAAATACAAATGTGAATATAAACATTGTCTTGAACGCAATTAATAACAGTTATCGCATGATGACTGTTTTTGTTTCCAAAGACGATTTTATATTATATATTTTATAAAAAGTAGATTTTTATAAACCTAAATAACTAATATACTTTACTGCAAACAAGTGGCATTGGATACAAAATCATCTATTTCCTATTTTTTAACTGTTCATACTAGTCTATAGTTTCACATATTATTGTGACTATACGGTAGTACTTAGTAGTGCGTATGTTACAATAAAATTAATTGCAATATGTTATATATTCATTTTAACTTCTATAGTTCGTATATTGTGATATGTATGATGAAATAATGTTATTTTATAATAATAATAACAATATTAATATTTCGTGTTTTCAAAATAATTGTTTATCACTTATCAGTAATTATATCAGTACGACCGCAAATGTCATTATAAACATACAACGAAATTCAATTATTTTAGGTAGGTAAACCTTTAAAGTTTCAATCATTTATTACTGATATGCAAATACATAGATGAGTGCAATGTATAATATTTCGTAAAATCGTAACTATTATTCAACAATAAATTGTATACATGCTTTCATAAAATATAATAGATGCCTACACAATATTCGCGAGAGTTGTAGATCAATATTCAAAATGTGCTAATACTATAACGTAATATATTTAGTAGACAGTAGTTAGTACTTATTACTTACGTCTTACATCAATGATAATTCCACACAACATCGGTTTAACTGACGACACTAAGTTTATTACGATAAAACTGAAGCGATTATGCAATCATTATCATTTATCAACGTCCCAAAAGTTATGATTATCTTTACATTAAAATATAATTAATGTACTAATTTACTTGAATGAATTTTAATTTTATTTAAAACAATTGAAAATATAACTCAAATTAATATAAAATTAACACTTTTTATGTAATATAATTGAATAAAATATTAATAAAAGTTGGTGTTACAACTTATAGCTGTATTTTTTTTTATTATGTTTTATTATTTTAGTAATACCTCATTAAAGTTGCCTTCTTCGAAAAAACTAGTTCTGTTAATATTACACACTGGGTATAAAGCGTTTAAACCAACATATAGTTACCATTAAATTCAGATTCTCACATTCTGAGAAAAACTCTAATAAACCTATCAAAATATGTTCTAGATTTTTTACAGCCTTTTATGGTAAAACATTTGTTAAGTTAATAAAAAATTCTCAAAAACGTTAACTCAGTATTTATATATATATAATATATACATATATATTGAAAGTTGGACATAAAAGGTAACTACTCAAGTCCTTTGAGAGTCTATTTTTAAAATTTGTCCCGTATAGAAGAACAGTAATGTAAAAAGAAAATAACAGCGAAGAAAAGTAAGAAAATATCACGATTCATAACGAAATATCAACTCATTTTATGTAAAAGCCTAGATCTACTTAGGATCTCTTTTCAAATGCAATCATTTATCAACCTTACAATATAATATTATACCTACCTGGTTGTGTGCTTGTGTCTGTCACAAATTATTCATTTTTGTAGTATTACAGCTAATTAATATTTATGAATTCGTTAAATTCAAATCTTCTATGTTCTGTTAATTTACATTTTACTGTATTTTAATACAATAACGTTAGGTATATTAAAGTATCCGTTATATAGCCAGCCAGTCTTTATCATGTATTCTTCATAAAATATGTTTTGGTGATGTTAATTTAAACTTAGTGAATACGATAAAATAATATTATTAATGTTTACGTATTTTAGACAAATATTTCAAGAACAAGAAATGTATGTGTGCAGTGGCGTATTTACGGGGGGGGGGGGGGTCCCGGGTCTCGACCCCCCCAGAAAAAAATTTAACAAGTCATAAATAACTTGGTACGTAGGTACCGAGAAAGAGAAAATTAATTTTATATTATGGGTATTTAATGTTTCTATTATAAAAAAAAATATATACAATATTTGTATAAATATTAAATAACTTGGGTTTAACTTTTGGTTATTTTTGTTTAAAAAAATATTAATTTATATTAATAAATCATAATAGTAGTGAAATGTACATAATATAATATAAATAATAATATAATTATTACATCATTACTCGTATGTGTTTTTTTTTTATATTATAAACTTGTAGGTACTTGATATTTAACCCCCCCCCCCCCCCGCAAAAAATTTTAAAATACGCCACTGTATGTGTGAATGTATGGATGCATGTACTTTACCTATTACATAATATATTATTGTTTTAGTACAATCCCAAGTCACAAAATACTATAGAAATAAGCTTTTATCTATTTCTTTCTTTCTGCAATTACCTATTATTAAATAATTATTTATGAATTAAACATTTTCCTGAGCTAATGTCCAATTCTTTTATTATTTCATTAATGTTTTTTAATTACTATTATTTTTATTTGTGTTCCTACCAATTAGTTTGTCAGTAAAATTAATTAAACCGATTTAACTATATATGTATACAGGTACCTTTATTAATCCATGCTGATGTGTAGTAATTTTATAATTTTATAATTTAAGCTGTATAATTGTTAAGTTTATTTTAGAAGAAAGGTATACCTATAGAGCAATGTTGTTATGTTAAATTCTAAGTTATTGTCAAAAGCCCTTAGTATACGATCAATGTTTGACAATGCTAATTTTGTTATGTTAGGTCGAAACTTGAAATATTAGCTACTAGACTATAGGTACCCTCTGAAATTTGTAATTTTTAGAATTAAATTTGTCATACAAAATAAACATATTCACGCAAAAATTATATTAATACTTTTTACTTTTAGTACCTATACAATGTATTGGTATTAGGTACGTTTCGATTTGATTAGGTATTCAAATATTATTAAAAAAAAAAGGATAAACTTCGCACAATGTTATAAATTACATAATATAATACATCAGAAGTCCTATATTTTCTGCCAACTACTTGAAATGGTATATTGTCATTTTACATTTATAAGCTATTGTCATATAATTTTAGAACGATTCTGAGTGGAAATGTTTTTGCAGTGTGTGCCATATGTATTTGGGAAAATAATTGATATTATGCATTGTTATATTATGTACTTACAGTACAATCTACATTAATTTTCCAGTTGACTGCATATATGTACGGTGTAAAATGTTTGGAGTTTTGTTAAAATTTGAATACCCTACAAATGTTTAAAAACCACTCATTGTTAGGCCAAAAGCTTTTTAGCACTACCCTCTGCAAAATTGAAAATCAAATAACGATTTTCATGTTGTACAATAATAATATGTATATTATTGTATAATAGGTATAGTATAGTAATAAAATTGTACTTTTCGTCATTGTTATAATATCATTATAACTACTATATGGAAAACTAAATTATAATATAATTTTCTTCAGGTGTATAGGGTGTACGACTATTACTACATGGTGGAATCGAGGACGGTCTACCCAAACTTTTGGAGAGTGATCAACCTGATTCACATTTTATTGATACTAGCCCATTGGTTCGGGTGTTTCTATTATCTGTTATCTGAAGCGGAAGGATTCAAAGGTGATTGGGTGTATCCGTACAAGCCGGGCGACTACGCAACTTTGACTAGAAAATATTTGGGATCGTTGTACTGGTCAACTCTGACGCTGACCACCATCGGCGATCTACCCACACCAGAAACTAATGCTGAGTAAGTATCTAACCTATTTACCTATATATAATTATTAATTATAAATTAGATATACCGTCCATATATTATGTAGGTATTACATTCGATTTTTTAATACCACTGCGGTACTAGATGGGTTTTAGTTACGGAAATGTACATAGGTATAACTAGAGAGGCAAGCTTGAAAATGTTCAGCTTTCTTTGAAAATTTGGAAATTTTAGTTTTAATGTATTTGTCTTAACTTAATTAATTTTTGAGGTTGTATGGTTGGTATCACTGTACCATAACTGTTTATTTTGATGATTATCACCCAATATAATTGAAAATAAGTACTTACTTTGTAATATATAGGTATATATTTTAAGTTTAATATATAAATTTGTAACTTATAAGATAGGTAAGCATTTAATTTGTACTTACATAGTAACAAGTTGTTACTACATACTACCAAGTACCAACAACAAAATTGAAAATACTGTTAGATTTAAAATTGTTACTATATTGTGAAATATTTTATTATTTTCAAGTTTTAATATATTCAAATACTTTATAAAATTTCTGTTTAATTTTTATTTACATTATAACAAGGATAACGTCAGAGTCAAACAAAACATTTATAATAAAAAAAATTATAATTTGGGTAAAATTGTGGAAGTGACTCAAACAATAAAGTTATGAGCAAAACGCCCAACATTAATACTGAAGGAAAAATACAACATTTTTAATAAAAGCAAAATGCACATTTATTACCGAGTTAAATATTATAGTATATTGATATAGGTATATATAATATATATTTAATTATTTGTATTTTTAATTTATTATGTTATGTTCAATATAATAATACCAAAATAATATTAAAATGGGTACTAATGGTAATAAAAGTACATAGTTTAAAATATAATTATGAATATATGAATAATAATATAATTATAAATATAATTATAGGTAACATCAAAAGATTTATTTGATAAAAAATTAATATGATAAATTATACAATTTTCATTTTTTGAAAATTTTCACAAAAAAAAATTTTCATGAAAATAGACATCACTAGGTATAACCATAATATAAGTTGTTGCGCCATCGAGTAGACCTGCACCCAAACAACGCAATCACTCTTATTTTGTGTTTTCATTTTTGTTTTTACGTTTAGGTACGTTTTCACCATCGTCAGCTACTTGATCGGAGTCTTCATATTCGCTACCATCGTCGGTATGTCGAGCGCACACGCTTGAGTGGTGTATATAGATAACGTGACACAGTCGACCCAAAGATGTTTAAATTGATATCCTTATATTTTCCAGGGCAGGTGGGCAACGTGATAACGAACAGAAACGCAAACCGATTGGAGTTTGAACGGCTGTTGGACGGTGCCAAGCTGTACATGCGACATCACAAGGTGCCGAGCGGCATGAAAAAAAGAGTGCTGAGATGGTACGACTACTCGTGGTCCAGGTGAATATTGTTTGTTGTGTACCCAACTAATTGAATTAGCAGAGCAGTTTCGAAATTCTATACACTCATCACATATATATGTATATTTTATATATAATACATAATATATATATATGAAAAACTCTCGTCGGCTTGTCGCACTGTCATGTGTAATTCGATACATTCATTCGACCTAGCCATATACCGCCCTTAGAACGTTTTATTCGAAATCCGGTGCCGCATATACATTGGCACGCGTGTGGATACGTCAAAATCGAATGATTGATTAATTCCTATTTCTCGTTTCGCACACGCACGCGATAAGACTAAAAACATGTTTTTTTTGTGCATGTTGCCGGTTTGTTGAAGGGGACGTATTCAAGGAGGAGGCGATATAAACACGGCGCTGGGTCTTCTTCCGGACAAATTGAAAACCGAACTGGCGTTGCACGTCAATCTGGCGGTGTTGAAAAAAGTAATTTTCAACTTATATGTATGCTGAAAAATACATTATATTTACGTTATTATTGGTAATCTCATTTAGGTTACAATATTTCAAGAATGCCAACCGGAATTCCTACACGATTTAGTTCTCAAAATGAAAGCTTACATATTTACACCTGGGGATTTAATATGTCGGAAGGGAGAAGTGGCCAGAGAGATGTTCATCATAGCAGACGGAATTTTAGAAGTCATTAGGTTAGCATATTTACATTAAACGCGCACATGTATAAATATATATATATATATATATATATATACACACAAAAAAATGACTTAAAAATCCAATGCGTTTTAATTGTGTTTTGTTTTGCTATGTATTAAACAGTAGTGAAACTGGGCATGTTCTGACGATAATGAAAGCTGGTGATTTTTTTGGAGAAATAGGAATTCTCAACTTGGATGGATTTAATAAGTATGCATTATATTATATTCAAAGACAATATTATATCCACACTCAAATCGTACACATTTAAAAAAATTATTTATTTATTGTTTATTTACCCTCGACATAAACTAAGATATTAAATCAATATAATTAAATTAAATCATAATCTTTAGTTTGATTAATGATATTTAGTAATCAACCTATTAAATTATATAAATCGAACGTTTTATAATATGTAATTTTTAGGAGAACTGCTGATGTTCGGTCAGTTGGATATTCAGAGTTATTTAGTTTATCTCGTGAAGACGTTCTTGCCGCCATGAAAGACTACCCTGAAGCACAAGATATTCTTCAAACACTCGGCAGAAAGCGTCTGATGGAAGCAAAGAACGCAAATAAGATTGGTAGGTAATATTAATTGGATTTTTTGTAACATGTATGTCGTATTGATAAATACTATTTGAAAACCATCAGTTGCGGATCGGATAAAATCTCGGGCTGAAGCTGCAGAAAATTGTAGTGGAATCGTGGACAAAATTCGTTGTGATGTCAAAGGACTTCGAAATGCATTTTCAAAAGGACGCCGTGGTACTAGGTGAGATAAATACCGAACTTAAATACATTATTAAAAAACATTTTATCACAGTAAAAAAATACTTGAGTTAGAAACAATTTTAATTAAAATGTTTTTAATATTTTAATAATTTAAAGTATGTCAGATACTACTTTATTTTTTACCTATAAAATATAAATAAATAATCATTTTTTTTTTATTGTATACATATAATTTACTTATATAAATATATTTGACCAGAAAATGTCTAGTACGGTTACACATATTATTAAAGTAAATATAATTAATTTGAAATAGTTTTTAAAAAAATAATTGAGTAAAATGTTATTATGTAATATCTACTGAAATAGACTGTAAAGTCATGAAAAATTATTATGCAAATTTAATCAAATAAATTAAAATTGTATTTTGTATAATTATATAATATCTAAGCTATTAGTTACCTATACGGCTTTACATTTATTATATGTAACAGGCAAACCTATATAAGTTTTTTTAACACATAATTATATAGTTATCTTTAAATTTTACAGAGCTGTAGTGGAAGAGAGCATGGAGTTACAACCTTTAACCAGTAGTGGTCGCAAATCAGAAAATACCAGTAGTAAAAGTATTTTAAGAAGAATGCCCCGAGTATGGAGCGATGAGTTAGCTTCAGGAACTGATCACAGTGATGAAGACCCAAGGCCGATATCACCGGGTATTCCAATACTAAATAAAGCGAAATCGGATAAAGAACCGCGTGCTAATGAGTCTAAGAAGTGTTTACTATCACCACCACCTACTGTATCAGAAACGGTTCGGAAAGAATCAACGAATCAAGAAGTTATCGGCGCCGGGCTTCCGTTATTGCAGAGGCTATTGATTCTCAAACAAAAAAATGAACAAGAAGTTATGACGCAAAGTAAACCGAAAAAAGTCGATCTAGATGTGCCCGAAAGTACACCTAAGATAAAATCAAACGTGAAATTAAAAACTCCGAAAAAAGAAAACACGAAAAGCATAAGCCTAAAGCAACGACTGTCAGAGGTACACACCAGGCAGCGAAAACCGACGGCAAATACGAAATTGTGGACGCTTTTGAAAAAAGCGACGGTGCTTACGCCAAAAGCCAAGTTACAAGACTTAAAAGCCGATAGTGAGGTCCCACGTGACATGTCGTCTCTTCAAACAAACTTGAAACCCACCGCCGATGTTTCACATATAAACAGTGGTAGCTGCGAACACAAGTTTATTGTAATGTGCCAAAAATTAGATGACCAATACAAGCAGGGCTCATTGATTGCTCAAAACATATCGGCTCACAATAGTTTAACCAATAAATGTACTGAAAATAATATTAATAAGGAAAAATGTGATATTAGAATAGTGCATAGGCCAAAAGTTTTGCATTTAGACGGCACGAAAAGATGTTATGATTCGATCAACGATCTGTCGCCCGAGTATTCTGGTTTGTCGTTCGTGAAGAAATTGAAAATATTGAATGAACGACAAAAGCTGGCGGAACTGGAAGAGAAAGCGTTCTTGAGAAGTTCCAGCCTGGATTCGTCCGGATGCAGGGCTTTGGACGTTTCGCATGGTAACCAGTTGACACGGAGTCACTCGGAAGCGGTCGCCCTGGAGGTGGTACTGAGAAACCAAAATTCGCGCAAACAAGAATCGTTACGATGCAGCACTACACCGGTAGACGAGTGTAACGAAACGGCTGAGAGAATACGGCTTAAGAATATACTTAAAAAGTTATCGTCAAGCTGTTTCGGCAACGACAGAGCGAACCAGTTGATGACTTCGCAGACCATAGAAGGATACGCTGCCAGGCACTCCAAATTGACTAGAAACGTTACGTTCAACCAACGCCGCACAATAGAATCATCGCCAGATTCTTGTAGCTCCTTATTTGCGTTTCCCGACAGCATAACCCCACAGTGTAAAAACCCTGATCTTATACCAATAGATTTGTCACATAAGACTGACTTGCTAGAGTCTTCTCAAAGAACTTCAAAGCATACAAAACTGTCCAAACGAATGTCTACCAACACTGCACTGCAGTACGTGTCGAGTCGGCCGGATATTCAACAAAACTGTTACGACGAAATATTGAATGGCGTAAAAACAATAGTAGAGAAATGTCTAGTAAGTTCAAATAATTGTATTATTATTATTATTTTTAAATCATTATGCCTACTTATTGGCTATTATAGACTTTTTTTACATACTTTAATGTACATCTATTGATTAATAATTTTATTACATTATTATTAAAATAAAATTGTTTAGCTGGTAATAATATTTATCTTTTTTAATATTTACCAAAGACATGACATATGCAATTTGGCAAGAATTCTATTTTTTCTAATGTCTTTAATGTCGTTATAATTAGTTTATTTACTGTAATTATATTTATGTATACTTAAATTACTATAATATACTAAATTTAATATTAATTTCTATAATTTTCAGAACGATATTGAAGGAAAATATCGAGACAAAATAGATGAACTCGAATCTGAAATTAATAAACGTGATTATACAATAAGCACACTATGTGAACAATTCAATCAGGTAACTTTGTGTTTGTACATTTCTTATACAGATGTCCCCCGATAATTTGAAAATCTCCATAAATCGAACTAAACGCTTATTCCCCTGAGAAAACCTATATAGTTAAAATAATATATATATACATCGGTCCCCTCGATAATTCAAAATATCTGTCGGTGGGATTTCGACTTTAATCGTATAACTTTAACAGAATAAACCTCTGCAATATTGCAATAAGTAAACAGTTGCTATAATTGAATTAAATGTAGTCAGTTTAAATATGGGTTCCGTAAAATACAAATGTTTGTATAGCTCGCCGATAAAAAGAAAGTGATTGCGGCAGCTGAAGCTGGTGAAAAAATCTTACGACATTGACTTATTTACTTTAATAACATATATAATAATATATATTATTAAATGTAAAAATAAATGTATGACCAACTAAATAATAAATAATAAATACAATGTATGAATGTAATAAAACTGTCATTACTGAACACTAGGTAAATCGAAAACTTCTATAAATCGAATTTTTAACTCTGTCCCCTGAGCTTCGAATTATGGAGTGACGACTGTACCTATTATAATGTTTTAAATTTTAAAATCAATTCATGAATATATAGAAACTTTGTGATCAACCTGTCGATGAAGGAAAATTAGGATCATTACTTGATAATTATTCGAAAAATATAGAAGAAGATGAAGAAAATCCATTTATAGTGAGTTCTGTTATATACATAGTGTAAACTGTAAAAGATAGAACTGACAAATGTAATTAACCATCTATTGATATGTAATAACTTTTTTTCTAATAAATATTAAAAAAAAAATTGTTTTGTATACATAAAACTTTTGATTATTATAAAGCAATTAATTTAAACATTCTTTCTTAAATATTGGTTGGAATAAAAGAAATTACATAATATATAGTAAAATCATTGCCTTTGTCAATATACTCTCTGTTACACTCTGTACAACGATTAATTGTGTTCCTATTATAGACGTGACAATTAATTTTAATGTATTTCAGAGAAATGATTCTGTGGATACAGTCATGTATCCAAAGGTATCTTCGTTCAACAGTTTGTCCCCATTCGGTCTAGACGACCCGAGGTGTTACAACCCAAATTCCCGTAGCCCAGCGTTGTTCTCGAGTAAGTCTTGGGAAGACCGGTCGGAAGAAGAGAATCTGGAACTCCGAGACTTGCCCAAGTCAATCATTCCAGAACCGTCGTGGCAACACGACGAGACCAGGATTGATATGAATTGTACGGACGACGAAGAAGAAGAGTTTCCGCCAAGGTGGGAAAATTGGGAAGCGGAAATGTTGGTGGGGCACACTAGCCACAACAATCTCCACGCTGGCCCAGGGCTTTTGAGCCGAAGGTCTTTAGACGAGAATAGTATGTTCATACACAGAGGACTTCAGGGCCGGAGGAGATGTTTGTCCATTGATAACGTACCGTTTTCCAATTCGATATTAAGAAATTTTGGACAGTACGTCCGTTTGGGGGGCAGTTCGTCACAAACGCCTTCGCCTGACATACTTCCGACTATATCTAAGAGTTGTTTTTCGTTGGTATCGCAGCCCGAAAATTAAATCCAAACTAAACCGATTATCATTATTATTATTATTATTATTATTAAAATTATTATTACAGGACGCCGCTTATAAGACTCACATTTGGACCAGCACAAAGCGAGTCTTATAACCAATTGAATTGTACAGGCGAAGTGGGAAAAAACAAACGAACATTTTAAGTAATTACCGCTAGGTATTAACTTAATTTTGCTACTTTTACATATTATTAAATAAATACAATACATACATCAACTATAATAATTTCAATAAATTGTATTCTATATATCACAATTAATAATCAGTAATAACCAATACGAAAGTTGAAAAGTTTATTTTCTATGATATTTTTCACGAAATTTGAGTCTTATATCTAACCAAATGTTTTTCATGTATTTAAATACGGTCCTTTCAGGCGATTTTGAGTCTAATAAGCAACTGAGCCTTATATCCGTGAGTCTTATAAGCGGCGTCTATTATATTATGATTTTATTATTATTATTTGTGTTATTATTATTATTATTGTTGTTGTTGTTGCTGTTGCTGTTGTTGTTTTTGTTTTTGGATAATACGAGATTTTACAATAACAGGATAGTTGCATGGTTTTATCATGATTATATTTGTATTATTATTCATGCCTTAATATTTTAGTAACAGACGAATTTATCTTTTAATTTTTAAAACATGATATTATAATGTTGCCACTGAAGCATTGTGTTAGGTACCATAAACATTCATCGTCAAATATGTTGACAATTTTCAATTAATAGGGACCAACAAAAATTCAAATTTAGTTTTCTGTTGTATTCAATGATATAGAAGTACATATTTTTCTACCGACACCATAAAGTACTTACGCAGTATTGAATGTTTATTATAATAGATTTTTTTTTATTAGTATTTATTCAAAGTCTGTTTAGACAAATTGTATTTGTATATACAAACATATGAAATATTTGATTAAATTAATGGCTAAACACGGATTTTTTAAACATATTTTCGGATTCATAGAATAAATAGTTAGGTTTTTTACAATGTAAACAGTTTTGGAATAACTTAAAATACTATTTCAGCATGAGAAGTAATTCAAACGAATTATTTTCAACTCTATTCTTTTTTTTTTTAGTAAGGTTTTAAGAGACACGAAATACAGAAAACGCGTATGAAACGCGTGTACATTTAATTTCATAATAAACTTTGTGTGTCTCACACACGTAGTCGTATATTATTAGACAAGGATCGTAGCATAAAAATATTTTCGGTTTATTTAGGTAACATTTTTATCCCACACAAAATAAAAACGTTTTTCCAATTTTTTTTTGATATTTAATCAGAATTGAGTGATTGGTTTCCAAAGCACAACACAGTTGGGTTTTTATTATTTTCCTAAATAATTTGGTATTCATGAACAAGTTCGTATGGCAAAAGGTACGATATTACTATGCAACTACTCTAATCCTGTTATAATAATATATTTACATTACGCTTGAGGCTTGACCTAATTTTTGTTGTTTATATATATATGAACATTAATATTTGGTAATATCCATATGCATTGATAATTTTTTTCGGAAAAATTGGTATTAATTTGGTCATAACAACTGAAAAACTAAATATAGTATATTTATGTATTCGTAATACGAAACGATAATAATAATAATTGCGATGGTCAGATCAAAATGGTCGACTGTCGCTGAAACAAACGTCCACGTCTCGATAACTCCAATTCGGATTGGTATTTGATATTTTTTTTTCATACTAACGACTTGTATTTCCAGAAGGTTTTTTCTTTCCGGTATTATTCATTATCTTGTTATGATAATATTAAACGTAATTAATTTACTTAGGCTAACTTAATTCTGGTCGTATTATAATAGTAAAATTGTTATTTGTTATAACTTTATAAGTATAAAAAAAAAGTTAAACGTGTTTGTAATTTTTATAAAAAAAAAAAAAAAGGCGAGATCTTTAGCATAACTGTACAACTTTATAACGAAACTAATCAGCTTCTGATAATTATACAGAGACCAAATTTAAAAGGAAATACTATTATAATACAATAATATTGTAAGTATATCTTTAGGGACCAGCGTAAAATCCAAGTTTAATTAACAGTTAAAACGTACATTATTTATTAATAAGTTTGTTCATAAATAATATTTCTGCTCAATATCAGAAATAATTAAATATTTTTATATTGTTAAGCCATTGAGTCGACCATAATGGTTTCTTTTGAATATCATCTGCTTAAAATTCGTTCCATATTTCTTAAATATTATTGTTAGTTAATTAATTTTATTGTTCTATTATTTTCTAAATTATTTTTTTTAATGTATAAAGATATTGTTCAGATGAACAACATAAAATAATATAAATAATAAATATCATAGCAATTGTAATATTGTTATGCTATTTCTAAGCGGAGAGAAAGCATTTCGAGTTGCAAGGAAGGAACAGTAATACTTATTTATTTATATTTAAATTTACTACATCAATAATAATGTGTCATGTATATAATTATATTAATTATTATAAGTAAGTTTAAAGTATTGTATTTGTATATTATAAATAGTTTAATAGATTTGTTTGTACAAAATTGTAATTTTTTTCATTCATATTTTATTCAAAGTTAATTATACATATAACTGTCATTGTTATACATTTTTTTGTTCGATCATTGCTTAAATAAAGCTTTCGGCTTTGAAAAATAGGTGTTTAGGCATTTGGCCAGACAAAGTCACATGTCTCAGAGTATTGTTATATCGATTTATATTTTAATAAATATAATATTACTATAAACATTAAGCGATACAATAAGTTTACATAGTTTACAATTTGAGGTGCAGTATAGAAAACGTTTTTAAAAAAGTATGTCCAGATTACGTCGTTATTGTATCGTGGTCGGTTACAAACAACGACATTTTTCAATATTTATTACGACTCGCAAAACGAGAACGACTTTAAAATACTTTCGCCAAAACTAATTCTGACCCCGCTAAAATAACAAAAATAAAACAATGAAACAATTTTCATCACGTTTTCAATAAATATTATTTTACTCGGCTTATAATAAATATGAAGATCACTGTTGGAGTGTTGTTTCATATTATATTATTATGTACACGTCATATAGTATAGAAATCGTCAATTGGCACCTTCAAAGCGGACAGAATAACAGTATAATAATATAATTAAGTACATTAGCTTTGATAGATATTATACATTGTACGTGCACAGTATATTCATAGTGTTATATACTTACACACAAACGTATCATAATGTAAGGTAGGCGTAGGTACTCGTTACTGAAACGGAATTGCTTTTATAACTTTAAAGGTAAGTAGCATAATCATACATTTTTGTTTCGTGAGATTATAAATATTATAATGCAATTACTTTTTGAAACCAAGTCAACAATATTGTCGATAGTTATGATGCGTTATTTATAGGTCTCTGCAGATGCCCTGATTATGATTCCCTATATAAAAACCCTATAAAAATGGCCTTATAACTTGCATGTATGACTTGAAATCAAATATTAACTTAATAAAAAAAAAATTAATCATCTAAAATCATTTCTTTAAAATTATTGTTAACTTAGGTAATTTTAAAATTTATTTTTTAACTAATGTGTAGTAATTGTAAAATTACTGATTACAATCAAACATAAGTTCGTATACAAACAAAAAACATATTATCTTTAAATCTACGGGGTACGATATTTATACAGGTACGGCGTTGTATAAACCACGAGTTCCTTGGTTTATGGAAAATAATTAACATTTTAAAAATTACCTAAAATAACAAAAAAAAGACCAAAATATAAAAATTACCTAATTTAGATTCGCGTTTTATTGAAACACATTTTTAGCTAGGAAAGCATAGTCTCAATACGTTTCAAAACAAAAAAATACTAAAAAGTCATTAAATTATTAAACGATATGAAGGAATTAAGAGAAGAAAATAAGAGAGTTGATGAAGTTAATAAAAGCTTATCGATAGAGATAAACCAATTCAAATTAAAAATTGATGACCTCTAACAAAAGTGGTTTGAAAAAATCGTAGAGATTTCTGGAATACCTGCAGCTTCTAAAAATGAATAGTGTGTAGGTATTGCTCAAGGGGTGGCTTATAATCTATAAACGTTAATATTCAAATTGAATAAGCTTTATCAATTAAAAACAATCAATTTTCAAGGATAATTGTTTGCCTTAAACGTTAAAAATAAAACCATGAAATCAAACATTATCACTATAGCTGTTAGAAAAGCGTTATTTATTTGCAAACCAAATAAATAAAGATTAGTCTGATTCTACAAGAATATATATTAATGAATATCTTACAAAAACGAGTAAATATTTATTATACAAAACAAAGGAGTCTGCAAAAGAAATTTCATATAAATATAATGTCTGGGCAAATGAAGCGGATATTTTGGTACTTTTTGTACGATCGTCGATCAATCAAGAGTACTACGCATTCGAGAAATAGATAACATTTCTGCAAAAATGTTGTAATATCCACTATTTACCTATAACTATGTATATTATGTAAATATTTTCTATAATTATGCAGACTATTTTTGATAACCTTGATAATTTTGCAAATGTTAACACTTTGATTATAAAAGACTTATTTTATTTTCACAATGTCAGAAAATCTATAAGTTTTCACATAATACATTTAAATATAAGATCTACAAATAAAAATGTCTCCGAATTCTTAATAATGATGAGTACAGCTCTAAACTTGCTAGACTTTATAGTTTTAATTGAAGCTTGGCTTCTTAATAACATTGTGAGTTACAAAATAGAAAATTTCAATGCAATTAAAACAAATGATAATTTATTTAATCAAAACAGTGGAATAATTGTCTTTATTAATAAGAAATATCAAATTAATGAATTCACAGAGTTTGCAATTGATATATGCAACTATTTACATCTGAAAATAGGTAATTGCATAAAATATAAGGTTATTGCTTTATATCGAAGTCCATGTAATAATTTTAACGATTTTATTAGTACTTTTAAACAACATGTGTCAAAAATGAAATCAAACAATTAAATGTATTAGGAGATATAAATATTGATGTTTCTAATGATAGTAACTATATTAACAAACCTGAATATCTTAATTGTATGACTGAACTAGGTCTTTATCAATGTAATTTAAATTTCACTAGAGTAGGTAGAACAGAAAATAGTTCTCTATGTATTGACCACATTTTTATTAGAACTAATAGCATTAATAATATTGTAAGTTTCATTTATTGTTCCGGTATAATAATTGATCATTATGTTACAGGATAAACAATACCAAATAATGAGACTAATGATAATACATTTGATATTAAAAAAGCTAACTGGAACACACTGCATAATAAATTATCGCTTATAGCTTGGAGTAACATACTCAATTAAGTAAATGTTGATAATTGAGCAAATAATTTCCATAATAGTTTTATGAGTTCTATTGCCGAATCAACATTATATACTCAACATTATTTTGTCTGTGCAAAGAAATAAAAATTAAAACCATGTCCCGGCCTTGTAATTTTTATTAGGAAAAGTAAAAAATTAAGTTTAAAAGCTAAAAAAGGTCCTGCTGGCTGTAATGTAATTAAGTATTTCAAAAAGTATTAAAATTAGTTATGTACTAGCTAAGAATTTGTATTATAAAAATGTAATGAAATATGTACAGTTATTATTAACGACAATAATACCAAATTGATCAATTACGTTTTTTTTTTATAAATGGAGATTTTCTTAGCACACCACAAGTTGAAAAGCGCTGAACTAAAGTAAGTTAGGTAAACTAAATAAATGCTTTTGATATTTAATCACTACACTTAGTCATAGACTCATACAGTTTTAAATTTAAACTTTTGAATAAAACTTAAGCAATTGAGACACACTGCATAGATAATACATAGGTAGGTACCTACTTTAAAACTGTTGTTTCTGTAAGAGACTTCAATAATTGTTCTCATGTATGCTAAGAGGTATAATGGGTGCCGTATAATTGTTGATACAATAGCGGCGAAGTTACGCGTCATTGTAATATTTTATGCTCAATTAAATACGCTTTTTTATGGGATCGTTTAAAGTATTTATGTTATCGTGAATGGACTAATTATTTTGTTGTTGCTCATGAGTCATGACCTTTCCAAACTTATAACACAGGGTAGTATTTTTTGTTCGGTACCTATGTCCTATATTAATTATTTTTATTATTGTTAAATATTTGTCAATAATAATAGTATGATATTATCAGTGATAAATAGTTCTTAAAAAACTGCATGGGTATACGCTTTTTTCACGTAGGTGACAAAATTTAAAACATTATAATAAAGAAAAATATTTTTCGCTCGGTTTAGTCGAAATCATTATTTTCTCTGAGCCCTTACTATGCAAATTAGGTAAAAGTAGTTATTGAATTATCTGATACTAAAAATGTAAATACTTTAACATTTTCACGAATTATTTCTAAGAGTATACTAAAACTAAGCATAATATACTCATTACTTACACCCAGACATACAAAATACACTTAGACACATATTATTATTATACATTTCAATTCTTGTAATGATATGTACAGATTCTTAGAATAACCAATTAAAAATACTTGACCTTAAAATACCGCGTATTTTTGTTGGTGTGTGCTCTTAATTTATCAAAATATATTTTGATAATCACCTGATACCTGCTAAATGTATAACCATTCGATAATTAAAAATTTCAAAAAACTATATCGACAGCCGCAATGAAGAAAGTCGTAACTCAATTATTACTATTTTTCAGGAGAATAAATACTCAATTTCAAATTAGATTACTTAATCTTATTGTAGATGGATTCTTAAACAAATTTTAAATTTTAACTCCATAAATAATTAGGAAACAGATTATAACTAAGAATTATGAAACAGTGTTGAAGAAGGAGTTAAATAATTTAATTTTTTCTTAAGTGATTTCAGTTACGAATTTTTTCAGTGGTAACGACGTCATGTTGCAACTTGAGTTATTACTACCTAATTACCTAAATACGCGATTTAATATTATTTAAATTTTATAATAGGGGAAATAAAATAACTTCTAAAACCTACCATCATAGTTATTGTAAAAATTGTGGAAAATATCCGCAGGTAACAAGGATAAGCTATTCTTATGTTTAGTTTATGGTATGGCCCATGGGCATACTTACACCGCCCACCATGCATTAAAATTAATTTTTAATATTTTTTTGTGTAATTTTTATTCATTAGGTATACATTTTTTTACAATTCCATTTTTATTATTCTGAAACGTGCACACAAATAAATTGTTTTTATGGTTCAACCCCCCCCCCCCCTCCCCCCAACCCACATGGCCGAAAAAATCGTGTTGTTCATTTTTGATCTATTACCTATATGTCATATTTATGCCATAGTTTCAATTTGGCAGTTAGTGCCGCATGTAGTATCCCCCAAATTAGAAACTGTCTTTGTACAGTCCAATCTATTTACAACTTCTTTATACGCCAAAACGACAAATTGCACTTCAAGATGCAATACAAATAATGAAACTTTGTTAAAAGAAAAGAAAAAAATACCTAAAAAATACTACGCAACAAGGTGGGTACAACAGTCAACAGCATGAATCAATTGGAACCTATAAAAAGTCTATTCAAAATGAGATGATGACTCGGCGGCGACCAGTTTTGGTCAGCCGCGGGTCATACTCCCTCCACAAGCATCGATCACGTGACCGAAGCAACGGTAGGGATGTGTCGCGCAAGACGTGGATGTGCGTGTGTGCGTCATGTTAAAAAATACGCGCAATACATTTTAAATTATCCACACACATCGGCAGTCGATTCTAGACTAATTAAAGCTCCCATCCGCGGCGGCGCGTCAAGCGCTACTACGGAACAAAAGCCACGCCCATGCGCACAACTTGGCCGCCGAGTCATCATCTCATTTTGAATAGACTATATATAGATTTACAACCAGCTGTCATTGACGCCTTCAAAAACATTTCAAGTACTTGGACAGATTCAAAAACAACATCCGGATCTTTTCAACTCCTTTCAGCAATAAAAACCTTAGAGTTTCAAGTATCAATTCACGTTTTGCATTGAGTACAATATGTATTAGCTTTATCATTGAGTAGAGTTTTACAAACAGAAAATCAAGATTTGGTTGAGGCTGTTAAGTTAGAAGATGCAGTAAAACACGAACTTGAAGAAAGAAGACAATATTCAACAGATAACTTCAACAAAATTTTCGTGACTGTAGAAGATATTTGTAAGAAGTACAATATACCTGTGACTAAACCAAGACTTGTATCACGCCAAACTAACCGTTCTAACATTACAACAGACTCCGTAGCAGATTATTATAAAATTATTATTTACATACCATATCATGATTTATTTATCACTCATCTTCAAGATCGCTTCCTCAAACATCGAAATATTTTGTCCAAGTTCTCATGTCTTTTTCCTGTTGAAACTAAATCTTTAGACAAAGTTGCTTGTAAAACATTGTTTGAAACCTACAGTTCAATTTTACACGACGATTCCCCAGAAATTTGGATAAGTGAGGTAGAAATTTAGCGACGACGACTAGTTGGTAAAAATATTCGAAACGCCCTTAATGCCCTCGATATTTGTAATGCAGATGCATTTCCAAATGTCCATAAAATGTTACGTGTAATGTTAGTTTTGCCTGTGGCTACAACGACTAATGAAAGGTCATTTTCAACATTACGTCGGCTGAAAACTTACCTACGATCAACAATGGGCAAACATCACTTAAATGGACTGTCATCATTGAAATATACATCGTGATATAAACGTGGACATAAATCAAGCACTGAATCAATTATTTTCTGTCCCTCATCGAGTATATTTATTAAAAAAATGATTTGTATTTTATATTAGGTATTGTTAAAAAACACATTTAACATAGGTACTTACAAAATTAATAATAAATATAAATATGTTATAATACTATTTGCTAATTATTGATGTATCTGTTATACATTTTTTTTTTAAAAATACCCCCCATTCTGAAATCCTGCGCACGGGCCTGATCTGAGTTTAATTTATACTTAATTTCAAATTGGAATAGATTTCTATATGAAGTTGAAATTTCTTTAATTTGTGACCATAAAACTTTGTCCATGTTAGTTTGAATTTTCCAATTCATATTATCATTCTCGACCAATGGTTTAAAATTTAAGAATTCTTCACTTCTTAATGTCTGGACTCTATAGGGTTCATCATTCAATTTTGCGGAAGATACTAATGGTATCCAGTCGTCAGGTACATAAATTTACTTTCCTTTCTTGGCATTTTCAATAGTCACGTGCATACTGGCACCCTCGTTTTGGGTGTGCCCTTTTTCTAAAAACAAGGGTAAAACTATCATACTCCCACATAGAAAATAAGAAGCGATTCCTATTTTGACCTTCACAATTATCTGAATAAAACGAAAATTCTTAAACACCTTTACCTACCATAATTTTTAAGAATATGAGTAAGCAGGTAGCAATATCATTATCTCCTCGCTTGGCTTGAGACTCATCCCAGATAAAGCAGTACCCAATTTTTTTGCCAATATCGTAGACTGTAAAATTATAAACAGCAAATTTTTTTTTATAATAGAAATTACTTACTTCTCCTTGTGGGGTGATGAGTACTTTTTCCAAGTTAAAAGCAGCAATACAAAATGCTGGATCATGATTTGATCGTAATTTGTCTAATTTTTTTTGTACTCTTGCAATGATTTTGTTATTTTGATGTTCATCATACATTAATTGTTGCAGATTTTTTTCTTCTAGTGAAGCCAACTTGTATTTTTCACAGATGTCACACATATCTTTTTTGGCTTAAAATAACTGTAATTGAATTCATTAAAAATGTCTGTATATTGATGTAATGTGGCTTTTTGCGTTTGCTCACTCACTATTTTTTCTTGTATCCATTGCAAATATAAATATAATATTGCATAATATCTTTGCAATTGACAAATCTGGTTCTAGGTATTATCTTTGAGAATTTTTTCTTGTATATTGAGATTCTACAACAGGGAATTGTAGTATGTGCATTTGAATGTACTCTTTCACTTCCTCTGGAATTTTATTTGGACGATTTTTGTGTTTTCCTCTGGCATCTGCTGAAATAACATGTGATTTTTCCAGCTTTTTGAACGCTGTAGTGACTAATCTGTCGGATATAGATAAGGTTTGAGTGAACATTTGTTTGCATACTTGTATTTCTTTATTTCCAACCATAAAAATATATTTTCTAGAATAATCTCTTCTTGATACAATAGTATTTACAGTAAGCTGCCTTTTTTTAAAAAAGTTAACATTTCTTCCTATTAAATCCCACTGTCTTCATGACTTCCCAAACTCCAATAAGAATTAAACATTTTTATTCTTTCTTCTTTTATTAATTTTTCATGACACTTATAACGACATTTTTCTGTACATCCTTTTCCCGTAATTTGTTGTAGTCTAAGTTGTCCTACTCTATTTAAATGTTCTTCGCCATAGTTCAGTTTTTTTTTAGATTTAACATCTATTCATTTATTTTGATTGATATGTCTTTTTCTTGTTAATATTTTTTTAGGCGATATTTTCCTTTCTTTTTTGGTTGTTGATATTATGTCCTATAAGTAATTGTATTTTTAATAATAAGAACTCGTAACATTTTTTTAAACAGTAATTAACATATTTTGTTTAGTTAGCTTAATAATACTTTAATATAATTATAGTAATAAATAATAATCAGGGCTCGTATTATATATTTTTAATTCATAAATATAAGTTATTTTAAATTGTGAACAGAATAAAATTTCATTTTTACTATTTTTCATGTTTTTAGGGCATATAATAGAGCTTGTTTTAAACTTTATTTTACTGCGCGTTATGTTAAATTGATTCTAAATAAAAAAAAATAGCAAGTTCTAAATACTTGCGGTTCATATTAATTAATTTCAATAATATTAATAATCAAAGGTGGAAATAGTAAATTAGTTAATTATTTTTTAACTTTACAACTAGTTGACATGAATTTTATATTAAGCTAATAATTTTACTAGTTAAGAATACATTGTTATAACTTAGCTTTTTCCAATTGAAAAATAATAATATGTTAAAATCATGATATTATGTAGGTATTATCAGGATCTAATAATAATAATCAAGTGGTAGATGGATAATAATATTTTCTTACCTTATTTGTATTTACTTCGTTGCGGCAGTCGATATAATATTTTTTTTTACGTCACTGAAAATTAGTAATGGTAAAGTTGTATTGTCGTAAATTTAGTAAGTATACGCTAAAAAGTGAGTGAGTATGATAATATTCGTATATCCGCCCACCATAATACACCACTGCTGAATGTCTTGCATACCTACGGCGTTATATTGGTACAGTAGGATTTTTATTTTATGAAAAACATAATTTATTAGCTACAAAAGTAGTTAACGTTTTAAGAAATATTTTTTTTTAGATAATTATTAATTTTACATAATTACAACTAAAGTACATTTTGAAATTACACCTACCTATGTTTTCTACCAATTTATTATTTTCTATCGTCATCATTTTTTAAGTTTTTGACATTTTGAATAACACCATCCATACATTTTAGATTCTGAACGTAGCGTCGGATCGAAAAACGTATCAATGTATATATTGATTTTACGATGATAACTATCATCTGGCTTTGCTCAAAACTGTTGTATGTGAAAAATAATGATTTTACAGTAGAGCCAATTCAAAATTTTTAATTTTCTATGGATCACTGATAGAGATTAAGCAATAGCTAAACCACATTTAATAGTTGTAATGCATTAAATTTACCCCATCAATAATGTAGGTATAAGGAAACAATATGAATAAAAGACATTTAAAAGTAAAATTGTGGTTCGATCTTAGGGCAGTTGAAAGTGATTCATTTTTAAGGAGTCGGAATTAGGGAATATTTTATATTCATCGTGAGTTATGACGTGTGGCTGTGTGTAGTGACTGGTCTTTTGTTCCCCGACGTTTTGTGTAATTAAAGATAAACTATGGCCACGATCTAAGATATTATGGTCGCCGGTCAGGCTATGTCATAAACACGATTAGAGATGTACAGGTTACTCAACGAAAATTATTTTATGGTGCATGAAAAGTTAACGATTAACGCTCCCCGGAGATCGTGTTCAAGGCCACAATCACCCGATTTTTCGAATACATACAGTGTATATGCCCTGGTTAAATACATCTAATATAAATATATGTATAATTATCGTATTATATTATAAATTATAAAATTCCACTACAGACACTAGCACCGGTATCAAGATTTAAATCCAATGCTGACTTATCAATTATCATAGCTCGTTGGGCAATCGTACTATCTTAAATTGCGCGTCATACACATGGTCTTAGAATATAAGGGCAGGCAAGTTTCGAAAGGAACACACGTTTTTATCACGGAAAAAAAACAGAACAGACACAATACTGTGCTTTATTAGTATAATCGTTTCTATAACATCATGAATACTAATACCAAAAAAAAAAATACAATTATAAAATTCTAAGACCACATTAATTCCCTCATTCCTCCCTAGCTTATACAATTTATAATTCTAAACAAAATATAAAAAATAACTTTATAAGTTCTCCCTAAGGAACACCAGTGCACCAAATATGGTGTTTGTATTTTTGAATATTCAAACTAATATTCAATACAACAAATTCAAAATGCCAAAAGTATATGTTTTGCTTGCAAAAAAAAAAAAACAAAGACTTGCAAGCTGGAGTAAATATAGTATTGATGCGTTAAATGTAGGTAATAATAGTTACACATAGACCTAAAAATCAAGGGGTGCTAAAGAATATTTTGCGTCCTCCTAATTGCGCCAATTGGAGTATGACTGTAGAGGCTTGATTTCGGCTGAGTAGTAATACATAGTGTATGTTATTATAAGTATAATAATAATTAATTAGTGTATAGGGGGGTTCGGGGGCTAAGCCCTCTCCCTCCCACGTTTACCCATCAAGCACATACAAGCGTATACGCACTAAACAAATTACGACTATATCACTGAATACAATATTAATTATACTTCTGGCAAAAGTACAAAATGCTATTCTTCTTCAAGTTGTCATCTCCATGTGTGTGAAGTTGGCCCCCAACTTTGACCGATCAATTCGAAAAATATACCAATTTTTGCAAATTGATTTTCAGAATTTGCAAATAACACATTCAAATATTATAAGTTAAAGACCATTATGGGGGGGGGGCAACTTCACGTAGCTCCCAACTTTGTCCGATCAATTCAAAACTATGCCAATAGTTTGCAAATCAATTGCAAATAATTGGAAATTAGTTTTTATGTCATACTTGAATCAATCCCTGCAATTAAAGTGATATAAATTTAGAAATTATTCATAAGCTAAAAAGTATTTGAACGAGCCAATTTTTAAGTCATAGTTCAAATGCTTGGTGATATATTATGGATGCTATAAACTGGTTTTTATTTTTAAACAATTTTTAATTAAGTTTTGTATGTTTACTGGTTTTATTAATTTTTTACGATTTTTTTATATTTTTAATTGATTTTTTACGTTTTTAAGGTTTCGTTTATTTTTGTATTTTTTACTGGTTTTTAAAAAACGCAATTACATGTATCATAAATTTTGTTTATTTTAAAAACATGTGTGTATAACTCATAAAACATAATACTAATATTAGTAAATATCTGTGGTATAACAATAGAACAATACATGATGAATAATGATAAAATATTATTATTATTTCAATATTTACATTATTATTCAAATTCAAATCCCTATAACATTTGGTGGTATTTTGATAACCCAACCTTACAATAAATTCCTAACCTCAAAAACGTCTAACCAGCAGCGCTTTTTGAAAATGTGGTGGAAATTTAAAACGTTTTCGTGCAAATAAGTGGAACATTGTCAGTGGGCTAACGGGGAGGAGTATTTCGACCTTATCTTCTAAGACCGTGGTTCTTTTTATTATTTATCGAACAGATAACAACATATTTATTGGATCGATAAAAGATACAAATCGTTTTTGCAACAGACAATATTTTTATCGATCCAATTTCTGTATTATCAAACTGATAACTACTTATCAATCATTTATGTAAACCGGCATAAGACCATGTCTTAAATCGTGGTCATAAGCATGTTATAAGCGATATCTCATGGTAATTATTCCTCTCAGAAGAAGTTGCTTATTAACTGAGTGCGCTCTCTATCCGTAAAAATAATGAAATAAATTAAAATATTATGTGAAAATATATTACCACCTAATTTGGGATAGAAATTTGGTTTGAGGATAGAAGGTTGTTCCGTCAGGTTACTAAAATTAAATAAAGTCAAAAATAAAAATAAAGTTTTTGACGAAATATAAATATTTATTTTGGGTTTGACAAAAAATATGTTAAATCAGTTACAACTTACAATAAACGGTAATCACGATAAAATAATTCATTAGTGTTACAAAAAAGAAAAACGTGGTTTCGCGCTCGTACAATATTCAGGCGACAGCGAGTTCGGACCTACACTTTGCGATGGGTATTCCACGACATACGTCCGAAAAGAGAACGAGTCCGTCGGTTGGAGGTAGAGTCGTGGAAGTTGACGGCGATCGGTAACAATCTAAAAAGGGGCACGCAGCTGACGCGTTGTTACCGCGGTTACAGTATATTATCATTTTTGTGGGTTGCCACCAGTGTTGGGAAATATCTAGATAAATTTATCTAGATAAGTTATCTAGATAAAAATTATTCATCTTTTATCTTATCTAGATAAATTTCAACTCTATCATATTTATCTTCATCTAGATAAAATTCTAGTTATCTATGAGTAACATATCTAGATAATTTATTTTAATTTACTTAAAAAAATTTTTTAATTTTTAAATTAAAAATATTTATATTTACGTCATTATACCATGATTTTAATATTGAATATTCATTTATAGTCTCGAGTATTACATCGTAATACTCGTAATTTTATGTTGTAGGGTTTGACTTATTATTATTTTAAAAACAGTTATTATTTTTTTTTTTCAAATGTTAGCTAACAGCTTCATTGTATTATTATAAAATTAAGTCAGTGAATGACATTTCATATATATTTAAAAAATAAACTATTTTATTTTATGTCAATTTTTAATGCCTTAAATATATGATGTATTTAAAAAAAATAATACCTATATAACTGAATATTTGCAAAATTAAACATGAAATTATCTGATATTTATCTAGATAAAAATGTAATAATTTTTATCTTTATCTAGATAAAATTTAGTATAACTATCTTTATCTTTATCTAGATAAAATTAGGTACTGTTATCTTTATCTTTATCTAGATAAATTATTAGTTATCTATTCCCAACACTGGTTGCCACACTTCTCCCGCTGCGGGCGAAGAGAAAAACGTACTTGTTTTTTAGGCTGCTTGGTGACTTCAGCGTGTGTTGCGTATGTAGGTCTGCAGCTGTGGGATCCTCTCTGAAAACGAATGCAGACAAATTCAGGTGGTCGATGGATACTAAAACTTTTTTATTGAAAGAGAAAAGAGGCTACAACAAATAGAGTTATTAGCCTTGTGTACATATTAAATTGTGTGAGTTATATAAATAATTTAAATTCAAAAGTTACAATGGTCTTAAAATTACATGTTAGTCAAAGATTAATTACAATTTAATTTGTGCACAAATGTGAGAAAATTTAAGATTTTTATGGTGCTGTCTTCATGGAGAGCTTCTTCTAAGTTGTTGGGTATTGATAAGGTACCAAAACTGTGTTGCTGTTGCGTTGGATCTTGTAGTTTTTGGTGTGACGTTGGTTAGGTTAGTTTTAGCATATTCATATTATTAATATTAATAGTAATATCTTAATATTAGTATTCTAATATTAATACTAAGATATTATGATATTAATATTCAGAGATATAAATGTTAAGATATTAATATTAATGGATATAAATATATTAATACCGGTTCGATTTTTCAATGGTACCGAATACTATGTCTTTAAGCTCAGGATCGTTGGCTTGATCAGTGGAACATTGTTTAAGATCGGACAAAACCACTTCCGGCCGAAACTTCAAACCTCGATAACGCGTCCGGTACTATGTTCTTGTCACATTGCTGGTGTTCGACGCAGTATATTATGTATTGAGCCAAAACGTTATGTGTCGGATCTGGCGGTCGATGATTTTGTCGGTCTTATACGAAAACATATGGGTCAGAGGTTTGTGGTCGGTGAGCAGCGTGATGAGTCGTCCTTCGATCGTATCTAAGAAGTGACGTGTACTCGAGTATGCGGTGAGTAACTCGCGATCGTACGTGCTGTACCTTTTCTCAGCTCCCGAAAGTTTTTTGGAGTAAAAACCAAGCGGCTGCCAGCCTTGGTCTGACAGTTGTTCAAGTACGGCTCATATGGCTGTATTAAAAGCGTCGGTACTTAGGCGGAGTGGTACGTTCGGCAGTGGGTGAACCAGTTCTGCCGTAACAGCCAACGCGGCGTGACAAGATTCGAAAATTGTTTGTGTCTCGTCAGTCCATGACAACGGTCCGTCGCGTTTTTTAATCTTCGTGGTAAGATCGTACAGAGGTGCTCGCAATTCTGCGGCGTCGCGAATACAACGTCGGTAAAAATTTACGGAGCCCAGAAATCTCTGCAAACTTTTTTTCGTCGTAGGCAGTGGATTGCCATGATGCGTCTGACGTCGGGTGACACGCATCCTTGTTGATGTTGTGGCCTAAAAAGGTTAAAGCGTCGGTGGCGAAAACACACTTTACGGAATCGATGGCGATACCATAATCTTGACAACGTCCAAGGATCGTGCGTACGTGTTATTCGTGTTGTTCGTGGTTACGCGACGCGATTAATACAGCACACGTCGTCGATGTATGCCAACGAAAAATTTAGCCCGCGTTACATATCGTTGAATACGCGTTGGAACGTCTGAGCGGCATTGCGCAGGTCGAAACACATTACAACGAATTCGAATAAGTCGAACGGTATTGTTACGGCCATCTCCGGAATGTCCTGCTTGGCGATAGGAATCTGGTGATAAGCCCGGACTAGGTCGAGATTGGTGAATACTATACATCCTACCAGGTTCACGGTAAAGTCGTGGTGATGAGATAATATGTAACGATCCGCTCTCGTTACCTCGTTCAATATTGTCGATCGGTGCCATCCTTTTTTGGCACAAATAACAGCGGACTGGCCCACGAGCTAGCAAATGGTCGGCAAATACCTTTTTGGCACATGTATTCAAACTCTTGCAGTGCAATGCGGTGTCGGTCAGGAGGTAGGCGGCGCGGACGCGAAAATAACGGCGGACCTGTAGTGTGAAGATCGTATACGACCTAATGCAAAAACTTGTCCGGGACCGGCGACTCGCGAGTGACGTTTGGGAAACTTCTCTACATTTCTGTCCACTTTTGAGGTAGAGGAACGACTTTTACAGCATCTACGACGATGCTGACGACAGACTTGTTGGGGTAACGCAGTCTATTAGGCGCTTGTGCCGCACGTCGACCAAAAGACCGAAGTAATGTAGAAAATCTACGCCTTTTATCGGTCTAGCAATGTCTGCTATTTCGAACATCCATACAAATTCTCGTGCGAGGCCAAGGTTAAGACGCAATTATTTTGGTTGGTATGTCGAAATTTGGTTACAGTTCGCGGCGCTGAACACTATGTCTGATTTGACGCGTGGGCCGTTTCCCGATGGTATTACGGAGATCTCATCGGCGCCCGAGTCAACGAGGAAACGTCTGCCGGAACAGACATCGCTGACGAAGAGTCTGTAAGAGTTGTGAGTGGCAGGAGGCAGATTGGCTTCCGCCGCTTCCATCAGTTTTCCGACTTGTATGTACAGGGGTCACGGCAATTCCGCGCTTCGGTTCCGTAGATATTATGGTAGAAACACTATGCGTCGTTCTGCGTGCGAGACTTGGAACGATTGCACGATTTCAAACGAAACTCTTTTAACATTATTTCACCGACCTCATCCGGTAACGCGCTACGCATGTCACAATATTTGCGAAGGACGTCGATCGCCCATGCCTCCGTGCTGAATGATCGAACGGAACCACGTGGCTTGTGGGATGTCTTACGCGGCAATGAGTCGGCCTTAACCTCGGAGTATTTAGCGTCGGGACCAAGTAGATGTCCGACTGTGCGGATGCCGTCTTCATCGAGTGAAGTGAGCTCGTGGTTTATGCGCGGCAGATCAGATTTGATGCGTTGACTATGGAACAGCGCTTCCACGTGTGTAAACCACTGCTGTGGCGAGTGTCACCAAAACCAGGGTAACCGTATGGATCATCCATAATGGATGTCAATGTATCAATATCGAAGGGCTATAAGGTCGGGGTTCGAGAGGCGTGATGGGATGTGTCGGGTCGCCGACATTAGCGTTTGGGTTCACACCATGTACGTTCGCGTTCGCACTCACGTCGTTCGTGTTCGCGTTCGCATTTCCGGAATTTGCGTCGGTGGTTCCGAGCAAACATCCCTCTAATTTTGCATAACGCATAGAGGTAACAACAGAACAGATGTAGAAGGTCTAAACTAGAGAGGTTACCCATTTGGTTTGAGGACAGATTGTTGTTCTGTCAGGTTACCAAGATTAAATGTAATTCAAAACAAAAATAAAGTTTTTGACAAAAAAAATATTTATTTTGGGTTTGACACAAAAAGAAAATGTTTGCATTAAAATGATATCAGTTTCAAAAAATATTAATCACGATACAATAATTCGATTGCGTTACAAAAAACGTGGTTTCGCGTGCGGACAATATTCGGGCGACAGCGAGTTCGGGGCGCGAGGTGCATTCGACGACACACGTCCGAAAATAGAATAGAGAACGAGTTCGTTGGTTGGAGGTAGAGTCGTTGAAATTTACGGTGAACGGTAACAATCTAAAAAGGAGGGGCGAGCAGCTGATGGTGGCTGACGCGCTGACATACCGCGGTTACAGTATATTATCATTGTTGTGCGTCGCCACAGCAGTATAATGTCGGACAATAGTACATAAATATTCCGCTGCGGGAGAAGTACCTGGGGTACTGTACCCCAATCCCCCGGTGTACGAGCAGAATTGTTTTTATCATGAGAATAACTTATAAGATAACAATTTCATGTTCGTTGGGCAACCATTATATCTTTAATTATATCTTTGATCGTCACTGTGTCTAAGATTCTTGAAAATCTATGAAGTACATACGCGCAGTCACAGCCTAGGTTATGTAGGAAATGGATTTTCGATTTTTTTGTATTGTTTAATACTTTAATTACTACAGAACAAAATTTATTTTTTTATTTCTAAGTTCACCCTTATTTTGATAAAATAAAAAAGTCGAAAATCCATTTCCTACATAATACCTAACCTAGAAACGAGAATAAGGAATTAAAATATTTTTTGTAAACTAAAATTGGACTTCTGGAAGTATATTGTTTTCCACTTATTAGTCTAAATGGACAAAAAACAAACAGCTTTCAATATTTAACACACTTATTAAGATGTACCCCGAATATTTTGACACAATATCATAGAGGAAAAAAACGTTGTAGGTGCTCACTTAATACATTATTACAAAACTGTTATAAATACACGAAGTATACTACAATAAATTACTCTATACTTTATCCGATGATGGAAATATGTACTGTATCACATACCACATTTTTGAAAACATTAAATATTTATATTTCTTATAGAAACAGACACTTAACCCATTTTCGTCAAAAATGTACTTACAACATTTTCAAACTAAGCCATCTTACTTTATTAATAATTTATATTATGTTTTTTTTACGTATGTGTACTTCCGTATAGGTACAAGAAGTCTAGTAGAAAAAATGCTTCGATTTTCAATTTCAATATCCTCTCTGGTAGAAAAGTGATACTTTTGGGAGGTAAAAATCAAAAATTCTTCCCAATGATTGTCGCCTATCGGCTGTCCGTAAATGTGTCAAAGGAACGTCCAATATACTAATGAATATACTTATTTACTTAATAAATTTACCAATCGTCGGAACAATTATGCACACAAATTACTTGCCAATAGACAATGCCCCCTTGGTATTTTGTAAATTAATTAGACTTTTAAAATTAGTTTTGATACAATTATTGATCAGTTTCAGATTCAACGGAAAGAGGAAGAAGATTTGACATGGACATATTAATACTGTTATTAACATAATCATTAATGATTAATTATATTTAATTGCATAGTACTTATTAAATGTATTATGATATATAATATAATATAAATATATAATAATTATATTATTATATTTTATATTGTATATTATATTTATAATGTTATGGACTTAGGAAATAAATTCTATATTATGTAAATATAAAGTAGTGAGAAGAATGTAGAATATTTTTATTGGATATGCCATCAAGTTTTTCCCATCATATTGCCATTTAATTTTACACGCGACAATAAAGATTTAGTTTTGATAATAATATTATGTTCCACAGATTAAGTTTATCTAGTCTTTAAGTAAACGGTGTATAAAAATGTTCCCCCTAACCCTAAAAATTTCACAAGTTACGCTCATGGACTTGCCCACTTGATTATTGATGTACTTCACCAGTCATGAGAAACCGGCTTTATACGTTAAACGGATCACTCGGTATACCATATTATACATAAATATAAGATACGTAATCTTATTCAAATATATTTTTAAATATATTATAATGATTCTTTTTTGAATCAACTATAAAGATTTTGTTTGATGAAAAATCATAAAATTTCTATACGATTATCATTAATTTATGTTTTGTAGAATAATTTATAGTAACCTCGAGATGCGGGTACTTATAGTATCAAATAATATAATATGTATTTAATTTCACAAAAATCTCTTGAACAAATCCCGCAGGACTGCAAAGTGCACCGACCATGATATTATTGTTCAAAACACACAATTTAATCGTATGTATATTTGTTTTGTTATACTGATTTGAATTAAAATGCTTTCATTCCGAAAATAAAATATGTAACTAATTGTATTGAAAAAATATTTTATTATTTAATTATTTGAATAGATAGGTAGCGTTATTTTCGTTTTACACTGTGACTATTGACAATACTGTTACTATACCGTCTTTTTAAATCATAGCTTGCCTTGATAATAATAACAACTCTATATACTTGGTTTAAATTGTCTGTGTAAATTTCGGTAGTAAAATAGAAATGGGATTATTATAAAATCGAAAAAAATAATATAATATTCATCGTCAATAATAATTATTAATATTTTCGAATGGCAATGTTTGGATATTTATAAACTGTGCTCGGCTGCTATAAAAATAACCGGTTTCGACCTTTGATGTAGCACCGCTACTTCTACACACGGTTTGGTGGAATACTGGAGTCAGTTTTGAGTATGGTAAAGTCGGTACTCGGTAGACAGAGTAGTACAGACGTATGAAGTCGCAACTCATAATATAAGATATGATCAGGGCTCGGACTTCCAGCATTTGCATATTTATTTATAGCATGTTAAAATATAGCTGAAAAAGCTACATATCCGTTTCATACTAAAAGGAATGCAGCTTTAAAAGTTTTTAGTGCATATTTTTGCATATTTTAGAGGTTTTTGCATTTTTTCTGCTAATTTTATAAGTATCATGCTATTTTTTGCATATTATTTGTAGTTTTGAGGTTTGTACTTGGTAAGCGGAAAGTGTTGCTTTAAATTCCTATTTACAAAAGTAAAATGTTAAATCGTATAAAACCGCGTTTACATTAAAACTGTTCAGTGTGGCCTAAAACCAGTGTTTGGAAAGAACGTCGTTCATGAACGCACGTTCACGCGTTCACGTTCATATGTAGTGAACGATACGTGAACGTCACTCGTTTTTTGCTAATAGAACGTGAACGTGAACGACGTTTATATTTTTAATGAATTTGATCAATTTTTAAGACGTTCAATTTATTTACCATTTAATAAATATTATATTATGTATAAAATAATTAATTATATTATAATAATAATATTTTCATTTTTCCCATTATAATTCCTACAATATTTGTTTAATTGCAAAATATATAAATTAAATACGTGAAATTCCAGTGTCCCCGGCTAGAAATACAACAATAATGTTATGATTTCCATGAATTTGTAATAAACCTAATCGGTTTATCATGAATAGGTAAAGTGTATATCTATTATGGTATAATAGATATACGTTTATGGGTTTTTAATTTTTATATTGACTGCAGGCTAACGATTCATAAAAAAAAAAATTAAATGAACGCGACCCAATGAACGCGTTCGTTTTTTAAAAGAACGTGAACGTGAACGCGTTCGTTTAAAAAAACACGAACGTGAACTTGAACGAGTTCCTTTTTTAACGACTGAACGTGAACGTGAACGAGTTCATTTTTTTAGTGAACGTTCCGAACACTGCCTAAAACTATTATGTTAATTCGTTCGCTTTTATAATGTAAAGTGTGAACACGGCTTTACACCGTAAATAGGTTCACAATTATGTTTACAGAATGAAGAAATCATACATGTACAATGGATGACAATAAGAAGAACACTCAGGAATATTTTTTAGAATTAGATTATAAATAAATATAAGAATTAATAAAAATTATTTTTTTTAAATTTTTTAGATCATACTAAATTTTTTTACTGGGCATATTAATCATATTATAGTGCATATTTTACCATATTTTATGGTATTTTAATACTAGAAGTCACAAGCCCTGGATAGGACTATAGAAAATTCATAATTTTTTTTACCAAATACGTGCTTCCGTACTTCCAAGTTCCAATATAGTAGGTACTCGGTCAGTCCGTGTGTGTTGTATAAATATAACTTTTAAGACCAATTTACATACCAAAATAAACTTGAGAATTTATACCAAATAATCTTGTAACAGATTTTTGGTATCTTAATTTATTATATTATGATTTTTTTACAAAAAACGAAAATGTTTACAAATTTCAAATATAAATAAAATCGGTTTGAAAATAAATTTTAAAATACTGATCTAAGATTTTTTAGATAAACTTTTCATGTTTTATATTTGAACCAAAATCAAATTTCTACGAGTTCTAGATACTATTAGAAGTACGATACTACGATAGTATTGGACCGTACACGAATTTCTTTTCTGTTCTGATAGCTTCAGTTGAGATCATCTTCCACGAAACGTTGGTCTTCAGTCTTCACAACACGTTACACGTCACCGCTCATCTAAACTTTAAATACTTTAACTAATCTACATAAATAAATGAATCCCCCTCTGGCCACTATAATGAATACAATTTATAATTATTGCTGTGGAAACTTCAATAACATGGAATATAATATATTTTATTATACTTTGTCTGACTTCGAAGTGTTATATTTTAGTACTTTACTAGTTTAATAAGAATAAACGTAATTAATCTATGAAAATAATATCTCTGGTTTAATTGTGAAATATTATATAGTTCATATTTCCGTTTGTCCGATCAAATAATATTACGATCACGCGCAATAAACTAAATCCTAATGCAGTATTTTATTTTAACTATCCGTTTTTTAGTAGTATACTATAATAATTTAATATATTATTAAAAGTAAATATTATAACAGGCCAAATCTATTTAATAATTGCGCTGTAAACCAATATTGTTATTTGTTTCAATTGTACATATTGAATATAGATAACAAGCGAAGAGACTCGCATTGAACGGTTTTTACAAGACGTATTTCAGTATAATAATAGACCAAAGGGAGAATTGATATTGTACATTCTTGGGATACTTGCTAATAAAAATCATTTACCCAATTATAGTATAATTATGCTTTATTTTATTCACTTTACAAAACTTGGGTAAATTTTAAATAATTAAATAAAAATATTATGGAATCAACTATATTATTTATATAAGAGAGCCATCATAGTGATATTATAAAGTATAATAATATATATAAATAGCAATTTGGGTTATTTGCATAAAATTTGTATAAACCATTTTATATAATAGTTAAATAATTACCATGTTAATTAATAATGTATTTATACATCTTCATAATAATGAATCAACGTAAGTAATTTTTAAACGTTTGATGAAAAAACTTAAAAAAATTACTCGTAAATATTGAAATATTTTGAACATATTTTATTCAATAGTATCAATAAAATAATGAGTAACCGCTTGTGTTGAATTATCCAAACGAAAAGTTTTGTACAAATTATAGAAATCTCTAAAAAAAGACGTCACACAGTTTTAAAATTGATAAGTAACTATCATAAGTTCATAACTAATAAGACTCATTTACAATAACTTTTTCATGAAAAAAAAAATGAGTAATTGATGATTTTGACTTCTGAGTCTGATTATACAATATAAATTACATAATTTTCAAAAATACTTCATTATAGTCTCATAGTTTCTTTTAACACAAACAATAATTGATTAGTGCATTTTAATTTATTATAATCTTGAATTCTTGATACATTTTATTGTAGTCTGTGCCCAGGCCCGGATTAACACTATCGTAGGCCCTAGGCATAATTAAATATTAAAATATATTTTTTTTAGTTCATTATTTCTATTTTATTTTTAATTTTTAATTGCATTAAGATCATTACCATTTAAACTCAAAATTAATGATAATGCGTATAGCCTACAAAAATAATAGATCAAATTTACCGATATTACGCAGTAAGAGACTTGCAATGCGCTCTATCCAAAGTTTCGACCAATCAAATCTAAGCATTGGAGATGTGGATACACCGCAAATATTAACAATTAATTGGTATGATCACAACGAAATGAACGTATTAAAACGAAGAAGTGAAAACAATATTAACGCAAAAACTTCAATATCTGGACTTGTTATGCGGCATCCAAAAAAATATAGTTCACTACAACTAATAATAAATAATTCAGGGAAAAATAGCTGGAAAAAGAAACCGCGCAGGGAGGACGACCTCAAATTTCTTGGATGGACAACCTAAGAAATTGGTTCAATATATTATCTACGATATCATTATTCAGAACAGCCGTTTTGCCTGTAAATTTTTATATGCACAATATTTTACTTGTTGTGCTATAACGTGTACACATTGTATACTAACCTAAAATAATAATAATAAAAAAAACATACATTTTACAAAAAAATTATACAAAAATCGTAGTCACACATTTTCGTTGGCCCTAGGCACAGTGCCTATGGGTTAATACGGCCCTGTCTGTGCCTTGTGAAAACTGAAATTTGAGGAGTAAATCGTATTCACATAAAAGTTGTACACATAATACTACTATGTTGAGTTTTGAGTATTTAGCATTTAGTATTTAGTACGGATCAAGTCGTGTTTGTGCGGACGTGTAGTTATAGAAAGCGTCTTGCATTGCGTGTATGGTTAGTTAAAAATTATTTACATACAAAAATATGTTACAATCCTATAAGGCTTATTCATTAGACATTATAATAATTAAGATATTATTTTATATTGAGCATTTTGATTAAAAACTTTGGAAACTATAAAAATAATATGTTCCATGACAATATTATTAATAACGAAAAAATACCTCTGATATAATTATACTTATATTGTATATATCTGTGCAAAATACAAAATAGTCTATAAATATCGTTTGGTTAACATAGTATTATAATAATAACATTATATAAAACGATTTAGATGAAAGTAGGTACCGGCCACTACAAGGAAATACCAGAATAGCTTTTAATAATTATTCCAAGAGTAGGAAATTATAAAATTAATATTTCATGTTTAGTAGCCAAATATAAAAAGAAATGTATATTAATTTTACACGTATACAGTGTGAAGGTCATAAACTCCCAGAAAGAAATTCAGTTCAGGGGCCAGGTACAATTCATTAAATTGTGTGCATCAAAATATTCAAGTACAATATATTGATATTTGATACTGCCGTAAATATTTACGTGTAAATTTACACTATTGTCGTAGACTTGTAGTTGAATCACAGAATAGGTGAAATTTCACCTATTCTGTGGTTGAATTAACAATATACGCTTTAGTGTCCGCAATGAATAATCAATTGTGGACTGTAGTTTATAGAATAATATATTTAAAAATATTTATAATTAAAAAAGTTAAAAATTGCATTTGCAAATCCTACACATTCAAAAAATGTATGTACATTAAATCCGGCTTATTCATGTAACACATATATCTACGAAACAAATCCAAACTGTGTATATAGTAAATTGTATTATGTGTTATGTGTAGTTATATTATAAATTATAATAAATACAATATAATTCTATGAGTGTCTGTGCGGCTTCTAACAAATCTAAAAGTAACATAAATCATTAATCATTATGTAAAGGTGACACGTTAATTAATTTTAAGAGTTGAGGCATCTTGATCAACTTGTAAGTTCTAAGATAATCATCTTACCTATAACAAAAGTTATTCAATTTTGTGTAGCATATAAATGTACGGCAATATTTTAACTATTACACCAATTACCTACACAAATTCTAAATACATCAACATTTGTACATTAATGGCAATTTTCTTTAGGCAGGTGGAGAGACAGACAGATAGACCACAGATAAATAAACCAACTAACTGTAACAAGGTTCTATACTTCATAGGTTAGTAACTTGTGCAAACTGCAAAGGTTGAGATAAGTCCTTGAGAATATTGTATTCTTAGATTTTTGTAATGAGTGTTTTTACCTCGAAAGTAATTTCCAATAATTTTTATATTATGAGATATGACTAATTTGCGTGAACTTTTATTGCAACAAAAAAAGTACCAAACACTATTTTTATAGGTTTTGAAAACAGTTTAAATTTCTCTCATTTTTTCAGACTACAGGTTTTGTTGGATTTAAATAAATATATAAAGTAAAATATAACTAAGATAGTAACAAAAACAAAATAATAAGGAATGAATTAATAAAATACTAATAAGTACGTCAACAAATTAATTTCTTACAAAGTGCTATTTTTAAACACTCTAAAATAATTAACTTACTAATTAATACATACGAATTGTTAACTACTGACTTGGTTGAGATTTCGAGCATGCGAAAAGTAGTAAAATTAGTATAAGAAATTCATGAGAATAAAATACAACACTATAATATTGTGGACATTAGACATTACGAGACCCTAAGCAATTAGCATTAATTGTCCAAATTGTGAACTGCTTCATGGTATGCACTAAACCTAATATAAATTGAGAAATAATAGGTAAATATAAATTTTTATTTTGTAAAAATGTTTTAAATTAACGCGTTGAAACATGAACTATAATAATAATTGTATTATGGAGTAATTCGTTGGTAAGTAACAGATTATTAGTCAAAGAGACACCACACACCTATGTACTATGAACCATATACAAATGAACAAGAGATAAACTATAATAATATCATAGTCAACCTGACTTACCAGATATTGGTGGATATCTCGCAATTTCAATAATAACTGTTAACGGTGGTAATGAATTCGGGTAAAATACGATTTGTAGTAATTTACGTTACAGCGGACTTACAGCACCGTTGTTTTATTTATACGCATGTACAAATTCAATACACAAGTTAAATGGGAAGCCTCGTAGGCACGTGTAATTATAACATTATTATAAATTATAATTGTAATGTGGTCGTAAAACGATAGCGTAGTAAATAGATATTTTAATAATGATAATAAATAACTAATAAGTTACAATAGTCAATAATAATAATAATAATCGTAATAATAATAATAATAATCGTAATAATATTTTCGTGTGGCAATCCGATTGGTATCGGTGGCGGCCGGTAGGGTGCGTTACGGTGGTGCGGCGGGGCTGCCGGGTATATCGCCGCCGCCGCCGCCGCCACCATACCGCCCCATCCCCACCACCGCCGCCGCACGTCCGCACGACCGAGGCGATCATACGATCAGTATGTCCGCGGCGTTTTCGGTCGACACTCGTCAGCCGTCGGATCTTCCGCACGCTCGCCGTCAGTAGTTCACCTCGCCCCGTGGCCCGTCGTCGCGTCTTTTTCGTAACCACCGCCAGATCAGCGAGTGATCACAAGCGGCGCGCAGAGGGAAAACGACGACGTGCACCGTACGTTTGCGCGCCCATGCGGCTCGGAGACGAGTAACGACCGGAAGTAGACGCACGACACACCGGATCATCTGCGGCAGAGCCCACACGACGGTAAACCACCACCACCCGGACAACGTGTCGGCGGAACAATGTCGGACGACAGCAACAGTTGCGGTGGCGGTTTGACCACGAGAAGTCTGGTGAGCGATGATTATATAATATTACACATATCGTTATTGAAGCGCGTTGTTCATAAGCTTATAGGGACAACTATACATCCAATATTTTATCATATACCGTCACGAACTCGGGACAATACAATTGTGATCGTGTAGGGGAGGGGGGGTATTCATAGTTATTATCCGGCAGCGCACACGAGCACGGGTGGTAGAAATTGGGAAAATTATTTTGACGGACGTATCACGTCATATACACGTTTCGATATCGGTCTATCGTGGTATAATATTATTTAACCATTATTATAATATGATATGTCGTGCGTGTGAGTGCGCGAGAGCGCGTGTACCGTGTGTGTTTTCATTATCACGGCCGCCGCCGACACCGCCACCCGCCGTGTCCGGCGTCTACCGATGTTTTGCGCTCACGCGTGCGCGTGTTTCGCATCGTCGTCGTCGGCCATGACGACCCACGGGGGAGGCACGTCCACAGCAGCCGCCGCCGCCGCCGCCGCCGCCCGTCTTTTCACCAGACCCGGACTATCTTGTTACGATATCGTAATTTTAAACACTACACGCGACCGTCCAAACTGTTTTTCTCTCGATATCTCGAGTTATTTTCTAACACCTCCCTCCCTCCCCTCCGTAATATATACCGTCATCGTTTAATGCGCGTCTCGTAGGAGGACCCCTACGATCGTCGGGCGGTGGTGGTGTGCGACGCGTGCTACTCGGATTTAAGGTGGGGCGGGGGCGTTTGGAGTGTGTAGGGATGAATATTTTGAATGTGCAGTTCGCGCGGTCGACGGCTTCCGCCCGGAAAATTAGTAGTGCCGTGGTGGTGGTGGTAAATCATCATCCGCCTGTGACGGTGACGTCACCCGGCGACGACGGCGGACTTCGTCGACAAAGGCGCGTCCGTCCGTCCGACCCTCCCGAACTCATACCTCATGCCGTCGTCGGGAAATCCACAGCCACCACTACCAATCGCCACCGCCTTCGACCTATTGCGCGCGCGCGCTATGTGCGTCGACTGTGATGATAATAATAATAATAATAATAATAATAATAATAATAATAATAATAGGTTCCATAATAACAACAACACGCGGCGGTGCTCCGCGCTTGAATCGCAGGTACGGGCCACCGGCACCGTACGTAAATAAATAATAATAATACGCTTCGGTCGTCGCGTTCGTGCGTGTCTGCGGCATAGATGGTGCTCTGGTCCGTCCAGGCCGACGAACGTTTCACGTACATTTTTATTCGTCGTCTCCCCCTCCCAGCACACCCCTGGACGTTTTTATCCGAACCCCTTCCCCGGGGGATGACTTGGGCGTGATGCGATGTATAATATATACTTATGTATGCGTGTGTGAAATATATAATAATATACTAATGTATGCGTGTATGCAATATAATATAATATGTGCGTGCGTGTGTATTTGGTACTACGCCACTACACTACAACTACAGTCCTCGTGGAGAATCGAATTTTTCGGATCCATAAACGTGTTATGGTCGCCGCCGCCCCGCACCTATTCGCGATCGCTAGTGTGTTTTGTGTGCCGTACTGTCGGTGCACTCGTCGTGTATCGTCTGTTATTCCGTCCCGAAACCGTTTATTCCCGACGAATTACAATAGCACACACACACGCGCGTGTTCTAATTATATCCAGAATATCGGTTGCCCTCCCACTAACTTGACTTGGTATGGTCTATAACAATCGCACGAGTACGGCGTGTATTGTATGCCAATTGTACGGATATCCAGACTACACACCTGTAGAAACCGATTTCTAGGGCTAGGCAAGTTAACTATATTATTTTTCAAAAATTAATAGACGTACTATAATGTATATTATATAACCGAGTTGTAATAATAAAATATAAAATTGAAATTTTCCTACTGGTAACAAAAACAGCAAAACTGCCCATGAAATTCGATATTTTTCAACCTCTAAGCTAGCCGAGATACATAGCAATTATTATTTACGAGGGTTGTGAGTAGGTCAGTTGACTCGCGCAGACTTTCCTTCCCTCGTGTGAGCTGTATAATGAATACCAAAAGTCATGTTTGAACCACGTAGTTATAATTGTGTAGTTTTGTATTTATTCTGTAATATTATACTAAAATATTTGGGATATTTTATAGTTACTTTATGTCCATTGAAAAATGTATTATATTTTTATTTTTTAGATCTATAAAAATGTTTTTAACATTCAAAAGTGATAAAATCGAGGTTAAAAGTAGTTCCAAAAATAAGTTTAAAGTTCATTATGTAACTTTTTTTATTATTCTCGTTATATAACCTAACTTTGTTCGGTAAATAATGAACAAATATAAAAATCAGTGTTAGTCGAGATGTTAGTGTACATCAGTTAACACTGAAATTGGTAAATCGGCGTCGGTGTTCCTCGTTTTGTGAACTAAATAATAATAATAGAATAAAAAATAGATACATTTGACGGAGATGGGCATATTGAGTAGTACACCTATAGCTTCAAACATACATTCATTATATACATATTTAATATTGGTTAAGTAAAAGTCACGTCTTTAACCCTATATACACAAAAAATATTCGATGTTAGTAAGTCAAAACAAATTTTTTTTCTGAATGAGCCTTAACTCTATAGTATTATTTAAAACTGGGTATATTATATGCCTCATACAAAATATGTATATTAATTAATTTATTTATAGATTTGCTTATTTTCGTTATTATTTTGGGATATTTATGTGTAAAACCCAGTTACTGTACCCGTTGCTGTCGTGTTTTCTAGAATTATATGATTAAGCTGTATATCTATTAATAAAATATAATATCATTATCGAATCCGACAATTTATTAATGGATCATAAGTTCCAAAATTCGTACGTTTGGAAAAAGAGAGTGAATTACGATAATAATCGAATGTTGTTGGGCCAACAATCAGGCCGATGTGTTTTCCGCCAGAAATTTGTCTTCGGGTTCGGTGAAAAATAAACGTTAAGTGGGTACCTACTATGGAATAATATTCAACGTTTCCTCTAAACCTAATAAAAAGAAGAATTTATTCTCCAATATGATATAAGTTTATTATTTTTTTTTTGCATTAGGTACATGCCTTGTAGGTTTTTCTTGGATTCTGGATTCTCTTCCATTTCTACTATCAACGATTTCTGAATCCTCTATTCTTGCTGATTCATCAGTCCTTATTATTAAATCATTCTTCACACGGTCCATCCATCTCGTTATTCCTCGTGGTCTCTTTTCAACTGGCTTATTGGCTAAGACGTTATTGATAAGATATCTGGCTTTGCTCGCCTTAGTATCAAAAATATTGAAACGCTACAACACAGATAATGTTCTACTTAATATGTTGTAAAATTTTGGTACTTCTGACATAAAATCTGTTTGAGTTAACTTGGTTCCCGCAGGATGATTTTTGCAGCCGAATTACGGGTGCGCTGACATCCTCTTAAGATATTTTGCATACAAAAATTATTAAAAAATCTCCAAAAGGAATAGCGAACTGACAATTTTTAAAGAGCTCAATGTAGTCATTTTTCTAAGTATATGCATGTGGGTCTTGCAAATGTTGTGTGCGTAGTAAGTGATAAGCAAAATAATGAACAAATATCCCACATCCGACGACAGCGCTCTAGCACGCGCACGTAGAAGTCACCACTACGTCAGGCGCGTGAACGATAACGATGTGTATCTACGGATGGACCTAATGATGCGATAAGACTTCTGAAATCTGATTTGTATTATTTAATATATAATCTGCCTGCGATGAATCGGGCTACGTTTTAAGATTTTTAAATTTAAATTGCATACAATAGACATTAAACATTTTATAAATTTAAAAAAATATTCAAATCAAATGTATTGAGTTGGGGAACAAAATTGATCAAGTAGTTTGATCAATCTAAATTATACATAATTAACAATTTGTATAAGTTGTCAAAAAAGGATAATCGCATGATTAGGTCCGTTGCCCAAAGTTTTGATAGTGTGTTATAGGCATAAAATTGGTGCATTTTGATTGACATAACTGACTGTTTGCTGTGTTCTTAATTATAAATTACATACATACATAAATAATAATAAGAATATGAATTGCCTATCTTTCACGTTGTCTACATTGATATATGGTCCTATTTTACAGATAAAAATACTAAAATAAGTAGATTAATTAATAATATATTTTTAGTAAACAATAACTTAATTCTCTAAATATTAATAACAGTTATAGTTTTCGTTAAAATCTTGTGTACTCTAAACTACTTTGTGAGGTGCAAACAATCACTCGCCGTTGTGTACTACGTCTGAACATTAAATAATAATTAGTTACACTGTGTCCTCAGTAAATCCGACGAGTTTGTCGATTTATATTCGGATCATGCCGCCATATGATGTGTGTCCGATTTAGACGAAATACAATTTGCTTGGTATTTCACCGGATTTTACGTTGGACACGGCGTGTTATGGTTGATATAATGATATTGCAATAATTATTTTTGACTATTTTTGAATTAGTTGTTGACCGTCATATTACTATATTTTTTTTTATACTATAACTTTTGACGCATATTTCCGACCCACGTGTGTATATTTAGAAACGCATTCGAATATCCGATAATATTATGTAACTATCGACCGTGCATGGTAATTGGACGACACAAAAAAACCTAAATTTTACGATTAGAACCAGCTCATTTATTTGATCACATACCTATGACATACGTTGGTAAAAATTATAAATAATAATAAAACAACAAATACTAAATACTATTATTTTTTAATGAACATTTAATTTTAAATCGAAAAATGTTATTATAATAATATAGTATATTTTTAATATGCAAAACTTCATATTAAATACATTTTCTGTGTATAAGTAGGTACTGTTAAATAATTACAAACTGTAGGAGCATCTGGGTTCAGCGTCTCAGCCCCTCCCCTAAATCCGGCTCTGGGATTACATTCTTTTTTTTAATTCCAGTAAACAATACTTATGACTCACCTTATAGGTATTAATTGTTTTAACCTGAGATGGTTTATTAAAAAGTGTTACGAATTTTTCCTACAAAAAATTTCAAATTTTCGTTTGTTTTTGATGAATTTCTTTAAAATATGAATTTTAAACACTTAAGATCCCCGGACACAATTTACCGTCACCGCTGTAGTGTGTGTGGACTGAGTGGAAACCTTTATAAAAAATTGTGTGACTGTATTTTCAATACTTTTTAATTAGGGTATACCATTATGTAAACATTGTAAACACTTATAAAGAATCTTGTAATATTAGGTTCAATTTTTTTCAAAAATGTTAACATACAGAAAATGAATAAAAACAAAAAAGTCGAACATTTTAATGACAACAGCACAGAACTCGTCCAAAAAAAAGAAATTATACAAAGTCTTGCTTCAGTTTTATTTTTGATGAGTATTACGAGAAAAACTGGCCTTTTTACTTTTGATCCCCTCCCCCTAAGTACCAACAACATTCAAATTGCTGCCAAAAACCACCATAAAAATTGTAGGATGACAATCAAGAAATAAAAATTTTAAAATAACACATATAACAATCAGTCTGTTTAGAATTAATAAAAATTAACCTGAATTTAGGTTAGGAAAACATCCGAGTATATATTATTATCTGAGTATCTTAGTTTTGGTCGAATTACTATAATCAACAATATTGCTATATAATATTATTTTATTGTCTGGTACCTATTTACTATTTATTATTTATTCACACTGCATCACTATTTTTACCTAGTTTTTAATAGGCTACTAAAAACTGGTACTAAATTTAAAAAAATTGATATTTTCTAGGTCATAAATATCTAATGTATCTACTGGCTATTGTAATCAATTTGTTTTGTTATCATAGAAATTAGAAACGTTTATATTATTATTATATTACATTTATTATGTAGATTATTCTAATAACAAGGCGTATTTACCTATTTCATTGAATGGTAAAATATTGAAAAATATGTATAATGTAAAATTGACTTATTATGGGTACATAAGTTCCTGGTACTTAATATAAATGTTAAGACAATTTTTTATATAATTAACGTATTGAAGTGATTGCAACCTCGATTCCAACATTTGTAAACTATGGTGATAACTGATAAAAAATATTATAATATAATATATCGTATTCCATATCGTTAAAATAGTACACTTAAAATACCTACTGCTAACCTATCTATACATATATTTGTATTGTTTGTTGTGCACCTAATTTTGTATAGATAATAGTAATTATTATAATTATAATTTATTAATGATATACTAGGTAGATAGAATATATTTGGAATATATTTTATTCAAGATAAGTTCTAACATATCTAAATACAATACAATTTTATTTTAAATCTAAACATTTTCTGATTTACCCCTAGGTATACATTTGTATTTAAATTGTTTATTTATTGATAATTTTTCATATTTTAATAAAGTTGATACTACACTTATTCATTCTTAGTATATCTCAACTTTTGCTCAAACTTTATGTTACACGTTTTCTTAAGTTTTTCATAAATATTAAGAACTCTAGGGTGATTTGAATGGGCAAAACATGTTAGGACTATTTGAAACGAAGGAGAGAGTCATTTTATGTTTAAGGTCGTACAGAATAATGTAATAATGACGGATACTAAAACCCGTTCCTCAAACTTGATCATAGTTGTACTCGTTTTTACTCTTTTGATATTCCTTTCGATTTCGTTAACTTACCTATTATTGACTTAGAGTTTTACTTGATACAACAAATACCTATGTGATATATAGTTGTCATACATAGTTGATAATAAAGAATTTTTTGTTATCGTAGTATAATTAATATTAGCCAGGTTAAATAAGGACATTGATGTTGATCGTGTTCATTCACAATATTTCCTGAGTTTCAAATTGTTTATTTTTAATATACGCCGGCAATGATTGGTCTATTTAATCTGTTTAATCATTTACAAACCATATTTATTGAATTTAATCAATTACAGTATTTTCTATTGCAACAATTTTTTTTTCTGATCAACAATATTTAATAGATATAATAACAGTTATATGTAAATAATATATTAAATGTGGCATAATAGTGTTAAACATATTATTATTATTATTATTCCAATTAGGTATATACGAACAGTGTTCATAATATTTTTTTTTATCATCCACTGTATTATGATGTTTGGTAAAATCACGATTAGATCAACTATCTTTAAGGGCATTGCATGCCGTGATTGTCTGTATTTGTCTAACACACGTGGAACATAGGGATAACGACCTAAACGCCTGACAAAAATTAAGGTACTTCTAGTTATTTGATTTAAAATATGTTAAGATGTTTGAATTGGTATACAAGTTTACTTTGCGAAGCATTTTTTCGATTGTAGTAATATTTTGATGAGAATAAATATTTTACGTTTTATAAATTTGTTAATTTTTATTATTAAATATATTGAAAAAATATAAATATGCTTCGACCGATGCAAAGTAAACTTGTATACCAATTCAAACATCTTTACATATTTTAAATCAAACTACTAGAAGTACCATCATTTTTGTCAGGCGTTTAGGTCGTTATTCATATGTTTCACGTGTGTTAGACAAAGACAGACAATCGCGGCATGCAATGCCAAGTGTAAAATGTTCGTTTTAAACAATTTATCATTTTGATTAGGTAATTACTAATCACTTTTATTTTAAATTTTACAAGAAATCTATAATAATTGATTTACAGTTATTTTTCATAATATTCTAATTTTTGAGAATAACTTGAATATCTTGTCTTATGTGTGATTGACCTAAGCAATGTATTGGTCATTTTAAATGGCGATTTTTATGGTTAAACCAATGTTTTGAGAAAAGCTTTCAGATTTACTTTTATTCGATATAATGTATTTTTGTATGGTAAGTTTTTATATAGTATTATGTAGTATATGGTAATATTTTAATCTTCAAAGTGTATATTTATACAACGGTTCCTCTAGGTACATTGTGTAGACGTCGTGGATTCATTTTCATTAACAAATCATTTGTAATCACTTATCACTGCTATATTGTAGAAACTGTCTACCGAGGATGCATTTCATATAGTATAATATGTCTAGTCAATTGATTCGCATACATAATTGATTCACCGTCGCTATTATTAATCTGTTCATATTTAATACCACAGTTTTTGAGTATTTCAAATTCATTCGAGATCGATAATATTAATACGGCTAGAGTAATAAACAAATGTTCATCGCTTGTATAACATATTTGGTAATATACTTATACTATTTATTCGATTATTTAAGTGACGAAGACGAAACTTGCGACCTTACGATTAAAATAAGATCAAATTGTATCAACGGTAAAAAATGACTACAAGAAAAATAACTCTTAGAATATTTAGATGTCGATCATGATTTTTTATCTGAAAGGAGAACTTTAGTCCGGTCGAATTGGGACTCTGATTTTATAAATTAACTTCAAATAATACAAGAAACATAAATACCACGATACTCAACCATTTGTGAATATTCATATGTTTATTACAATTTGTATGCAAAGTTTATAAAATAAATGCGACCAGCATAAAGTTTTTTTCTTTCAAATTAAAAGTGATAAAAATCTGGCTTTTTCACGAAGCTTACAACTTTTTCGTGTGAGGCAAGTGTTAGTATTAAAAATGTGGGTTGTTCCGACAGTCTTAACATCAGGTATAGGCACCTACCGATATATTATTTTGATATATATTAAAAAAAATTACTACCTTGGCATTTCTTTCTTTTTAAAATGCCCTTTACTTGATATTTTAGTATTTTTTTCAACTGCCTATAAATAACAATTTAGTAAATTGGCAATTTTAATCGTTTACAGTGTGTTAATATGTTTTAAACGTACAGTTGAAACTAGAATTTTCTATATGTCGTGTATAAAACTTAATTTAATATATACCTACTCTATACTGTCCTTTATTAAATATTAATATTTAATATTATTACCTATACGCTATAATATAACCTATTGGTATCAAGTATTCTTCAAAATTTGTTATTAACTTTTAATTTACGTACACAAATCTATATGATTCGAGTCAAAACCCATTTAGTAAAGCTTGATTGTGTTGATGAAACTATATTTGCAACATATTATCAATTATGCGAAACAAATCGATCCAGATAAAGCATTGATCGGTAAAATATTTATCGTTATAGGTATATTCTAATTATCATATTTTTCGTCAAGTTACGGTGATTGAATTCACAACCACCATTCAACAATACCGACTTCCGGAATTGCGGAACGCGCGTCGGACCAGTACAACATCTGTTTGCCATGTATCTCTGCATGCGATAATGTGAGATAACGATAACACGTCGAACCACGTGTCCACGTGTAATGTATAAACAAAAACAATTGTTAAACACGTATTTTCGTAACGCGAATCACGTCTATAGTAATACTTTCGTTATGTTAGCAGTAGCAGGTAGATACGAATAGATAGGAGTTCGGTGTGTTTTATGTATCAAAAAAAAGAGATTAAGAATTTACGCAAAAAATAATTGCTATGAATTAACTAGTAAATCAATCAAAATTGTAAACTCTCTGTAACTTGGGTGCAAATAATAACTTGTCTTATACTATTTTCTTGGTAAATACCGAAAAAGTAAAATATGTTACCGAAAGTATGGAAATATAATCCCAATTAACCTATATTAGTCATATACGATTATGCGTGATACTAATTTTAAGTGCAGTATAGGTGCCACATCGTGTCCGTCCATAATTTTAATAAGTCATATTAAAACTCCAGTTTTTTTAATTGGCTTAATGATAGCTGTGATTATCTTTTTAGTATACTGAATTATCAAATGTTACCCTAAAAGTGAAAAATCTTGTATCTGCCGACATCTGATTACATTGGTCAAATGGTTATCAATCGTTACTACTGATAAAATGTTTAAAATATGAAAGGTTACACCGATCTAACCTCTAACCAAGTTCTAAATATGTCTACCAAGATAATATGATAAAATAATTTAATACAAAAAATTATAATGGACGCACGATAATGTAAAGGCACCAAACAGACTTACAAACTGGTGATAGCTGATAACAGTACAGATTACAGTGGCAGCCACCAAACTTTGACAACAATGTTTCATAAATCATAATCAATTACAATTAATTTAAGGGGTCACATAACATTTGTGCGGTAAATAAAAAAAGCCAAAATTGTACGGCGAGTCTTATTACCCGTACAATTTGACCTTGTAAATTTACCATACTCAAGTCTATAAAAAAAAAAACTCGCTCGAAATCGATATGCATACGTGTGTGTATGCTATTAGTATTTTATCGTTACAACTACGTCGTCGTTTCAAATCTCTCTTTGGCCGCCGCTCGCGTAAAAAATACGATCGCGTTTTTTATTCGCGTGAGTGTCGGTCTCGTTTTTCTTTTCGCGTCCGCGTGTCGCGAACGCCGCACACTCGTCGGTATACTTATTTCCTCACCGTCACCATTACCACCAGGATGACTCGTATCATAGTTATAATATTAATAATAATAATAATAATTTACAATAGTAAAAATAATAATGCGGTGGCGGTAATAATACTCGTACTATAGAGGTAGTACTCGTATTATAGAAGTAGTAATAGTAGGCGGCGGCGTGTTTTTCCCCGCTTTCTCCTCCCCCGCCGCCGCCACCGTCCGGTACACGTAGCGCTAGCGCGACCGCCAGTGCCGCCCCGCGCCTCGCCTCGCCCGTAGTGCGTACCACACGGCACACACACCACACACGGACGCGTCGCGCGCCAGTTGCGTCTGCACAAACGACCGCCGTGCCCGTGCGTCGTGTCGTCTCCGCCGCGTACACTGACAAACGCTATCCCGGTTTCGCTATTATTATTATTATTGCTATGATGATGGTTGTTGTTGTTGTTGTCGTGTGTGAGTGAGCGTAGCGTCGAGCCCGGCGCGCCGCCGCGAGTGAGAGTGCGAGAGAGACCGACCAAGTGCGACGTGCGAGTGACGTCGGTGCGAGCGCAGGCGACATTGCTGCGAGTGCGCGCGCGCCGTATAGAACGCGGTCGTACGAAAATGGCGTCATCGTCGCGCGACAGCGAGTCCGGGAAAACGATGCCGTTGCACCACCACAAGTATTCGTCGAGAATCGTGAGTAAAACGCGCATCGCGCCGCCGCGTTTCCGTGGGGGGGGGAGGTGTCCTCTTTGTGGAGCGCTCGGGCCCAAGTACGAAATATTCGCGCCGAAATTTTAAGACCAAATAGAATTTCGCTCTCCTCCGCCTCGACGAAGAGATTATTATTATTTGCATAGCTTCGTTATCGTCGTGGTACACGTTTCAAAAAACCCCTTTTCTGTATATACAGGATGTTTTCGATCTTTTTTTTTCTTTCGTCCCGTCGTGACGGCGTTGGTAATTATATTTATGTACCGTCGCCGAACGGACCTTATAGCACGTTTACCGGACGTGGGTTTCTACGCTGCAGCGAAATAATTACGTTACATTCTAAGTGATTTTCTCAGCGGCACTGCACTATGTAATTTCCGTACCTGATTGCCCCCGTCGTTCTATAATATTATGGGCAATACGCGACGTCGCCATCCACACACCTGTTTATCGTCGTTTAATTTTTTAATAATTGCGCGCGTACACACCCATTATACAATATATTGTCGTATTCCCTTTTATTGTTGTTATTGGTATATTAGTAGAATTACGTCGAAATATTATAATATTTACCCATCTCTATAAGTATTAGATGTATTTTTTCTATGTAATATGATTAAAACATTTTTGCGTAAAACAATTAATTATTATTTGGCAAATAAGACAACGTTTTCGACTATGTCATATATATTTAGCAGTGAAATTCGAGTGCATATGAAATATAAATGTATCTGAGTGATCCGACCGCGTGCATTCAGCAGCGTATGTGCATTGTGTATACACCAGTTATTGGTCTTAGTTTTGGGGAGCCGGTTTTACTGAGCCTGTTAAACACATTTTTTGGTTTCAAGAGTGCCCTTAGTGCACGTATTGTTATTTAAATCGCTTTATTGTATTATCTTATGTAGTCTGTAACGATAATCTTATAATATATATCTTATATTTAAATCCCAGCGCGTCCAAAGTTACCGAATTGTGGTGAAATTCGATCTTCAGCATTACATCATTACGATTATGTTATGAAATCAATTATATTAAGCAAGATATTATTAACATAAACTTGACTGATTTGATCAAGTTTAAATGGTTATCATTGCAACATTAAAACAACTGATGGTTTCGCTAACACTACTTCAGAGCATAACGTTCGAATGAGTCGAGTTTGATAGTAGCCATTAGACAACTTAAAACTTATAAAACTGTAATAAAATTAAGTGGTGAATTTTTTTAGTCTTCAGCCTCATCACAACATTATACCTATTATATTTATTTTTATGTCTTGGTTGTGTCGAAACAACATTTAATACCACGTTCCCCTATCTCTTAGGGGTATAAATATGAATTCCTCCGTGTTTGGAAGAAGTATAATTTTGTACATAGAACCCAATGATATTTTGATACTCGTATAGCTAGTATAGGCGTACACTATGCGTACTAAGTAGGTAATGAATATCTTAGAAAATATTTCATTTATCGCTATAGAATTTTCCAAGCCAACTAAAAGTAGATGACCAAATTGTAGCACGCAAGGTCTAATAAACTTAAAACTTAACAGGATGGTGTCAAGTTTTAAACAGATATCATTGCAACATTAAAACAACTGATGGTTTCGCTAACACTACTCCAGAGCATAACGTTCGAATGAGTCGAGTTTGATAGTAGCCTTTAGACATAAAAAACCTAAACAAAATTAAGTGTTGGATTATAATTGTAGTCTATGTTGTGTCAGTCTCATCACATTATACCTATTTTAATCATTTTTATGTTATGGTTGTGACTAAATTGTGTTAAACGTCGGATCAACGTTAACATCACGTCGTGTTCCCCTTTCCCCGGGAGGTTTAAACAATGAATTACATGCTTTGAAGAAGTGAAATAGTTTTGTACATTAACTCAATGATATTTTGTTACTATAGTTATATTTTAGTTTGTATAGCGTAGGTACATTGTGCTGATAAGAGTCTGTAATGAAAATCATGGAAAATATATTATCATAACAGAATATTAAATCCCTAGAGAACTAAAAGTAAATGGCCGAATTGTGGGTTAAGCACACGCTTCATCATTATATCATTAAACGACCATCTTGACGAATTATAGCACGCAAGGTCTTGTAAACTTAAGCTTGATAGGCGATGTCAAGTTAGAACAAAGATCATTGCAACATTAAAACAACTGATGGTTTCGCTAACACTACTCCAGAGCATAACGTTCGAATGAGTCGAGTTTGATAGTAGCCTTTAGACATAAAAATCGAAATTAAATTTAAATTTATTTATGAATTATTTTACCTAGTCAGTGTTGTTAACCTCATCGAATTTTACTTATAATAATCATTTTTATATTATGGTTTTGACTTTATAGTATTGTGTAGGTATATCCTAAATTCCTAACCAGGAGTTAAAACGATAATATATTTAAAATTTCGTACATCTAACCCGTAGAGTTTCTGCCACTATATAGTATTCCTAGTTTAAGTCTCGCGTGAACATATTTCATTTAAACAACCAGTGTTCACTCTATAGTAAGCGTATGTGTATAATACATTGTGCCGACAAACGACGAATCCGACACGCAAGATTTCCGTTCACATTGGTTCTATCTCAAATATATTTAAATTTGAAAAAAAAATGCACGAAATAAACCCAAACTCCCGAAGATGATGTACCTCACTGTGCGACCGTAACAAAACGGCGCGATTATTCGTCGTGAACTCGCGTGCACTCCTCCACGCGTTCTGTACCTAAGACCTAACAGCGTGTTTCGTTTGCAGACCAATGCTAACCAAATAAATATTAATATCATAAAAGCATTATGATACCATAGATACCTGTATTCCGTTTTGTACAGTTACCGTTACGGTAATAATTCGACGTCGTTTCGAGACTAGGCGTCGTATAGTATTTTTTACGTAATAATATTGTGCACTGCACTGCACGGGCGCAGGTGGATAATAAAACTGCCTGTCCGTCGCGTTTTATATAATATAATATTTAATTATTGTCACACAACAACACATCGGACGTGAGGGTAATAATTGTCCACTTTTTTCGAAGCGCGATTTTTTTATTTGTTCGCGAACCAGACACGAAGAGATCTTTCCGCCGCCGCCGCCGCGCGCTCTGCTGCAGTCTCGCGTTCACCGGTGTGTGTGTGTGTGGCAGTCTGCGTGGAACGCGGTGTCGAATCTGACGTAGTTGTCGTTCTCCGCTGCGATTTTCGTCATGACGAGTAAAATAATGCCGCGCATACACCATGACTGGAGACGACGGGGTCGTTATTGTTGATAGAAAACTCTACAGTATTCTCTGATCACGAGCCTACTACTCAGCCCTCCAAATCAACGTGTTGTATCCACCACGACGGACCGGCAATAAAAATAATCTATATTATATATTATTCGTTTTATGACCGTGACGCCTAATGTTTGACGTATTTCTTCTGGTACGCGACATATCGCTTACGATTCGATTTTCGTCCGACCGATCGTATTATCTGACATTGTTTTATCACACATGTGTATCACATTAGTTCTATAATAATATAATATAACAACGACAGTGTGCGCTGCATTGCGTTTTTCGTCGTTGTTTGGAAATCTCGATGAATTCTCTTCAACCTGCGTGGGTATTCGTTTTGTTCGGAAATCCAAACCGTGCGCAACAATAGTAACTGATGTCGTCCACTCGTTAATGACTTATTATTTTGTTCGCGGCAAACGTCTATAGATAGAGTCTTGATTTTTAATCAAGTAAGCAATAGTATGGTAGTTGAAATGAAAAAGTCTGAATTTTGAAAATGCCGAGAATTTATGTTTAAGACGAAAATAGTAAAAAATGTAACTCAGTATTAATGAGTAAGTGGGTAATTAAGCTAGCATATTATAATTAATATAAAATATTAATGAGAGAGATCCGATATCTTCAATCGGTATAACGATTTGAATCCACAAAAACACCGTGTGAACAGTCAAAATGTATATTTTTAAATTTTCTCCTAAACTATGATACCTAGAAATTTGTTTGAAATCTCATTAAAAAGGGATTATCAAGTAGATGAAAAATGTGAAATGTAAAAAAAAAACTACTACATTTTTGGTACCTAGTAAAAAAAAAAAAAAGAGTTATTTTTTGCTAGATTTTTCATTTAGCGGAGTAGATTTCTGAAACTGGAGTACGGATTTTGTTGTCTGAGGTCATGTTAAATGCACATTGACTAGGAGCAGTACAGTGAAGATTTTCACAATTTTATCTTCAATCGTTAATTTACTACAAAGCTTTAAATTAAAGCTGAAAAACATATAAAATAAACGCCAAATAAAATGGGTTTTAATTTTTTTTTAAAGCTCTGTAGTGAATTAACTATTAAAGATAAAGTTCTAAAAATCTTCACTGCGCTTCTCCTAGTCAATGTGAATCTAACAAGACCCCAAACAACAAAATCCGCTCTCCGGTTTCGGAGATCTATCTCACTAAATGAATATGATTTTTTTTTTAATAATGCCGATTTGTTCAATTTCTAAATCAGTTTTTAAAATATTCATCTTATTTACACTATTCGTTTTCAAGATTAATAAAAAGGTAATTTAATAAATAAAACAAGCAAAATGACTTTAATACCTCTTAAATTCAAACCAGTCATAGGTATTCAACCTACTATATTCTACTATAATCTAAAATCTAATATCTATCTTCTCAATAAATTAATTTTCAATTAATAATTTCCTTAGTTAGATAGATAAATTTAATAGATTTTGGTTTATTCATATTGTAATAAAATACATAAATATTACATACAGTTAATACATTTATAAAAATTTAAAATCAAGAAAGTTAACATGCCGATCTTTGACTTGGCAAGCGTTTTTTAAACTCTATACGGCGGTGATGTTTGTTTCAAGACCCCCCCCCCCCCGTGGTTTTTGGTGACGTCACGAGTGTTATATTTTGTGTATTACCTATACGTGTTGTCAGATTAATACCTTTTAAACGTATATTTACACCGCACCAAATTCCAATCACAACACCAAATATCAATATTTAGGGGTCACCTCTGTTGGCAAAAAGTGTAACCGGGTGACCCTATTTATATTTATTTTTTGTCATCAATTTTTGTTCATAGGTAGGTTACCTTAACCGGCTATCTGTAACACCGGTACCTTCTATTTCTAAACTTTGAATTAACATTTAATATAGTACAACCATTTGTTTCGATCATCTGAACCTTTTTAAAAATAGTATTAAGTGTAGAGTGCATGATTGTAAAATGATGGTAAAAGTATTCAACTAAAATATTATATCGAATATAACGTCACTGGATAGAGACCATATATGTGCAATAGACTTATTTATGTAACATATCAATGGTGTCGGTTTTTACAAAAAATTTTAGTGGCAATTATAATACTAGCTGAATTATCCGGAAAAAATTGTGATTACTTCTTTTGGATGTAATACGCTGTGGAAGCAATTACTTAAGTGTAAGCTATACTCTCGACTATATTATTTACTACTATATTTTAATGTATAACCATTCTGATTGGCGTTGTCCGTGAGATTAGCTTGTGATTAGACGAGCAGTACATTATCAAGTAGGCAATGCATCTGTAGTAGATCGCGGACCTCGTGTTTCAAATGTTGATACCGGTATCCGGTATTTTTTTACTACCGGTTATACTGTATTTTTGGTAATAACCAAAAATACCAGATCTCTGAATTTATTAGTATAAAAATAATAAATGTAGGTATACGGTATTTTCGGTATCAACGGTAACTACCGATACATGGTAAACCGGTATTTTAACATACCAGATACAGTTTTTTTTTTAAATACCGGTATACCGAAAATACTACTAGCCCTACATAGAAGTGCCACTACTTCGCCAACAGGCTAATCGCATTATATTTAAACCAATAGATATCATTTATAAACATAAATTTCCATCGTAAATCTCAAAATCCCTGTTGAGCAACCTCCCCTATTGGACTTCTAATTATCCTTTTTTAAGTGGCCTACCTTTTTCTCAAAAGTCTAATCTATCTATGTTCCAAATTTCATCGCATTTGGATGAACGGTTTAGGAATGCATAAAGGACAAACATTCATTTGCATATAATATATAGATAAAGCATACCTAAACCATTGTACCTATAAACTGTTTAACTTCACTATTAATATTGTTACATGCAAAATAATATGTACAATTGAATGCAGTATGAATATATTTGAATTTCACAGCATAATATGCAATTTTATAAAGATAAAAAGTGTAATCAATGGGCTTTTTCATCAAATATTGTTTCTAGTATACTTTTTATTTAAAAATCATACTTAAGATTTTGCTATATTCTGGCATTGTCAAATGTTCTTATATAAAAAAAAAAATCAACAATACAATAAATATAGCTTGAATTGAATCCTCTAAGAAAAATATAATATAAAATTACATGACATTTAAAAATTCAAAACTATGTTTTTTTAACACAATTATTAAATTTTAATAAATATTTAATAACAAAGACTACAGTGTTGTTTTATATTTAATAAATAGCAAACATTAGTTTTATGTACAAGGCATATTTTTCTATAAGTATTTGTATTCATTGACCCACAAGCACTATTGAAGACAACACCAATGTTAATATTAAGTTTAAACATAAAATAAAAACATTTGGTTTCTAAGGATCATCATTTATCCATATAACACTATTAAATTATTAACTGTCAAACATTTTAAATTTTAAATTTTTATGGTTTACAGAGAACACGCAAAGAAAAGAAAACATATTCAGAAGACTGGGCATATGGCGACGAAGAAGAAATTGAAGGTGTACGATCCTTTAGTTTACAAGAAAAGCTTGACTCCACACGTTATTTAAATCACAACTTTACTAAACAGATGGATGGAAAAGGTATGATTTTTACAGTTTACATTAATACTACATTTATTTATATTTATTAAATATTTTTTTTTAGACTTTACAATTTCATACCTTCAGAAACATGGTTTCACAATACCATTATTATTTAAAGATAAAACTGGTCTTGGATTACATGTCCCAAGCCCTAATTTTTCTGTGAATGATGTTCGCACATGTGTTGGTAAGTGTAATGTTTTAAATTAGTTACCTAATGATAATATAATTAATCTTAATTTGAGTCACGAAGCAATATTGTTCATGATTTTTGATTTTTGATTAAATGATTTAAAATTATTAATTTATGTATGCAATTAATATACACTGAAATGATAAAGCATGTTGATATATTTGCGTTTGTTATAATTTCGATATAAGTTAAGTTGCCTACTGCCTACCTAAAAGAAATTAAATAAATATTTTTAATTTTTCTTTTGTTACTTCAATATTTCATTAATTTATTAAGTATTAATTTAAACATTTAGGTTAAAACACACAAGTTAAGTTTTTAAAGTAATTTTTTTGTTAAATATTCTTGACCTTTTATATTTTAATAATTAATTAACTTTATTTATTTAGGTTCAAGAAGAATGTTAGATGTAATGGATGTTAACACACAAAAGAATTTTGAAATGACTATGAAAGAATGGACTAAGTATTACGAAGAACCGGTGAAAGATAAACTTTTAAATGTCATTTCACTTGAATTCAGTCACACAAAACTAGAGAACTACATTAAGCGTCCAAATATTGTAAATATTACTTCATTTTATCACATACATATTTTTAAAAAAAACATTTATAATTCTGAACATTATTACTTTGTAAATATTTATTTTTGATAGTTATTTTATTTTATGTTATAAATGTGCTTTTGTTGTACTTACTATGCTTAATATACCTACATTCAACTATAAATAGGTTTGTTTTTAAATGTAGGTACGAGAATTGGATTGGGTTGATTGTGTTTGGCCTAAACATTTGAAAGAAAGTCAGACAGAATCAACAAATGTCATAGATGATATGATGTATCCAAAAGTTCAAAAGTATTGTTTAATGTCTGTTAAAGGCTGTTACACTGATTTTCATATCGATTTTGGTGGCACATCCGTTTGGTATCATATACTTAAAGGAAGCAAGGTAGAAATTTTAAATTTTAAATTTATTTAATAAGTGTTAAATTAATATGATTTTTAGGTTTTTTGGTTAATACCTCCAACTGAACAAAACATAAAACTGTATGAACAATGGATACTATCTGGTAAACAAGGAGATATATTTTTTGGAGATACAGTTGAACAATGTGGACGTGTATCATTGAATGCTGGAGATACATTCTTCATACCCACTGGTTGGATTCATGCTGTCTATACTCCCAAAGACTCATTAGTATTTGGTGGCAACTTTTTGCACTCTTTTGGTATTGAGAAACAGCTTCGTGTCGCAGAAGTAGAAGAATCCACCAAGGTCAGTATATTAAATTGTGTACTGATTTATTGAGACTAATATAAAAAAATGTTTAGGTACCTCAAAAGTTTAGATATCCATTTTTTACTGAAATGCTGTGGTATGTTCTGGAGCGTTATGTCTATTGTGATTTGGGTAAATCTCATCTTTCGGAAGGAGTTGAAACTTCGCCTTCACCAGATGAGCATATACATTTCACTAAACAGGTAAAATACTGAAATAAAAAAATACTGACTAACAGATTATAATGATTGGTTTTTAATATTTGTACAGGAGCTTCATGGAATAAAAGCAATAGTAAAATATCTGCATATTTTGCCACCAAATAAAAAAAATGTTCCTCCTCTAATCAAAGATGCTATTGAGTTGATAAGAAATGTGGCCATTGTGATAAATAAACATAAGAATGATATACCTGAATATGCTATAAGTGGAAAGCCAATTCTTAAAATTCAAGGAGACAAGGTATGATATTAATAATAACTATTAATACAGTAATTTTATTAAAATGCTAATTATAATTTGTTGTTTATTATAATAATGCTTTTTGTTCTTATAGGAAAGAGAAAGGAGGTTTTATAAGACAGCTGGTGATATGAACGCCAAAGTAAAAACTTCACGAAAAACAACTTCTGGCACAGGAGGGCCTAGAAGAAGACGTACAAGATGTAAAAAATGTGAAGCTTGTAAACAAGCAGACTGTGGAGAATGTTCATTCTGCAGAGACATGGTTAAGTTTGGTGGACCTGGTCGCGCCAAACAGACTTGTGTAATGCGTCAATGCTTGCAGGTACGTTATTAGACTAAATAATGTAATTAATATTCAGGATCTGAATTGATGTAATGTTTAACGTTATAGCCAATGTTACCAATTACTGCAGCTTGTGGAATATGTTCATTGGATGGCTGGGGTCAACAAATTATTATTCCTATACAGAAAGCAGCTAAAGATACTCCTAGTCAACTTATGGAGTGTAGTGTATGCTTTGAAATTGTACATCCTGACTGCTTATTAAAACAAGTAAAAACATAATTATGATAATAACTTTTAGAATTCAGATTATTGATAGTAATTTTAAATCTTATTCTTTTCAGCCTATTTATACTAATAATGGTACTTTTAATGAAGATCTACCTAATAGCTGGGAATGTCCCAAATGTTGTAAAGAAGGGAAAGAAAGCAAGGTAATTAAGATTATAGATTTTAACTATAGTATAAGCAGTTTTAAATTTGTTAATATGTATTTATTTTACTGCTTTAGCCTCGCCATTTCCGTGCTAGGCAAAAATCATCAGATATCCGTAGAACATCTGTGAGTAGCAACGACACAAATCCACAAAAACGTTGTAAAGTAAGCAGAAATGAATATTTAAAAATTAAAAATTATTTTATTTATTTAGAAATCAATTAATTTTAGGACGATGAAGAATACAGTGATACAAACTCTGACAGTGATGTAGACAATGTTTCTAATAAAAGACTGAAAATTGAGAAAAAAGAAAACTTATCCACGGAACGATCACCACCATTGCCTTCAACGGTAAATATATTTTTCTTCATCTACTATAACACAAAGCTTTTGAAATATATTTTTAATTAGTGGATCATACATTTTTACTGTATATTGCTATAGCCTTTTTTTTATTCAAGAAAGCATGTTCTTTAACAAATAAAACTACTATAAAACAAAATACTAAGTCTAATAAAATAATATCTTAACAAAACTGGTAAAAATCTAACAATATCTTATTTTATGCATACTTGTAAATAAAATGTCTTATATATTAATGTGATTTCAATTACATTTATTAGTTTTAAAATGAGATAAAATTATTTTTTTTATGTAATTTATTAATAAATATAATAAGGTCTTTAAATTTTGTTTAAAAACTGCATTTTAGATAAAATTATGGATACTACTACCTTGATTTGGAAATAAAATGGTATGATGATAAATTACATTAATAAAAATGATACTATTCTTGTATGTTACCTATACAGCTAAATGCTACCTGAAAATATGTTGGGTGTATGTGTGCTACCTACCAAATTAATTGTATGGCAATCATTTAACGTATTAATTTCCATACTTCGATGTAATAACCAAACTCAAAATTTATTTGCGTTATAAACCATATCATCCAATTATTAGTCTTGTATAAATATAAAATACTATGTTATAATATTATAATCTAGTATCTAACTTAACCTAGGGTCCTAAACCTGATGAGTTTGTACTATCTAATGATATTAATCTTGATAACTGACAATTAATTGCAACAAATAAAAAAAATAGTTATAAATTCAATATCTTTGCCTTGTTTGAATTATAATTTATGGTAGGAAGTATACAATACTAAGGCATTGTGGTACATAGCATACAGGATATAGGAACCTTAAAAATAAATATGTTCAACTTTATATTGTTAGAACATTATTATTAAATGCCTTTCCTTTAATGGGTTTGATGTCAATTTTGACAAACGGCCTGCATATTAAGCAGTCACACTTTCTTACAACTTTTGATCACATTTCTGGATATGATTTAACTTTTTTCTCCTTTAATCTGAGGAAATCGATAAACAATTATGGTGTTTATTAATATTTTAAATTATTATTTAATTGTTTTTTTTTCTATGTGGAACATAGTTAATTAAATAACTAACAACTGTAGACATTTACATCTAAATCAAAAAAGCTGTTTTCATTATTCATATTATAATATTAAATTTTACATTTTAAATAAAAGTTACTTTAGGTTGGTGAAACTGTTTTATTATAATTTATTAACAGTTTTAGTAACTCTTACAATTGTACAAAAATAGCTTTCACATTATACTCAAATATTTTTATAATTTTCATTAGATTGGTATTGTTGACTTCTATAACTGAAAGGTAGGCATTTAACCACATTTTATTAATTCACTATACTTTGTATATAACAATGCACAGTAAACACATCATGAACTAAACGTATAATTAATTTCTATGTTATATAATATTATAATATATTTGAATTATTTTTCCCTTTTGTTATTATAATACTATTCTATTTGACTTCAAACCTGAGTCAATAAATGTTAATAAATTTATGCACATAATTTTTACTGAAATATTGTGTTCTTATATTTACACTATTAGGCTAGAGTTTCACTTACCAACTGGCGTTCATCTGGCTGTGCAGATATTATTTAAAATAATGCTTTAATAACTTCACTAATGGTAGACACTTCTTGAAAATTGTTGTGTTGTTTTATAAACTAGTTTTCACTGCTTGTGTGTTTTGTAACATTAAATGGATACTGATCAGGTATTAAAAAAGTATTGTATGATTTTTTTTTTTATTATTATTATATTGCTTAAAACGTTTTTATAAGTCAATTTATTGTAATTTTGTTTGATTTATGTTAATATTGTTAATTTATTTTTTTTCCAAATATTTCTCTATTATACCATTAATTGTATAATTTACCATAATATATGAATTTCAAAGTAAGAGTTATAGTTTTTGTACAATTTATTTCTATTTTAGATTCTGTGCAAATTCTGTACTTGTTTTTAAAAGAATATTTTTCTGTTAAGAGGACATGACCCGCATGTGTCTTACAAGTACAATACATAGCAAAATTTAAGTTCAGCAGAACACGTGTAGCTTTTGTTAGTTACAAAATTTGAGTGAATTGACCTCTTATAAAATCTAAAGGTAAAATTATTATCTAGGCAACCTCTATAGGCTTTTTAATATATTTTAATTTTAAAGTGAGTTATGAGTAATTTAAGACATACAAACAATTAACAATTTTAAAATACTCATAACTCGTTTTTAAATTTAAATAAATAAAGAGCCCATGAGGTTGGTCATCTTACCTTTAAATTTTATAAAAGGTCAATTCACTCTAATTTTTAAACTAACAGAGCAACACGTATTCTGCTGAGCATACAATTTGCTATGTTATGCGCTTGTAAGACGAAGACAGCACATGCGGGTATCACGTCTTCTTAACACTATTAAGGATACTGATAAAATTAATTTTAATAAGCAGTCAAAATTTAAACCTGTCTTTATTTATAAAATAAGATTCTTTATTCTAACTACAAAAGGAAGGTGAAATATACTCAAATTATTTTCAGTTGTTTTAATTAAAACAAAATAACTATTCTACTATTTTACAATATCTCAGATTAATTTGTAGTATAGAATTTTGAAAATAAATTTTATATTTAAAAATGTACTGTCTGGAAATTTAATCATAGTCCAAAAACATTGTAATATATAAACATGATGTATTATGATTTTTGAATTTTTTTTTGCATAGAATTACAATGTTAGGAGTTACTAATATTTAACTTTTCATTTAAAATAACATATAATTGCATTTATTCATTGTTATATTTATTCCTTAATGACATGTTTAAGTCTTTAACACATTATTTTTGAGTTCCTTTAAAACCATACTAAACCGAGCTTTCTCAAAAAAAATTATTTTAATTTTAATTGGTTATCGTCATTGTTTTTAAACCTATAAAATTAAATCAACACAATCTTTCACAGTTAAGTTTGAAACCATTTCTATATGTATCATGTCCTGATTTTTTTTATAGATAATGTTTAACAATGTTATTGTAATCACATGTACTTGTGATTTTGTTTATTGTAATTTCATACTACATATTTTCTTGTTTACAATTTAGTTTACCTTGTCATAGTTTTACCATTTAATGGTATTTAAGTTATTTTTTTTATATATTAATATATTTAATTGATCAATTTCTTATAGTTAATTGAGCTTAATTTGTTTTGCTATCCATTCAACATATTTTTGGGGTCATACTATTCAATGAATTAATAATTTTATATAACCTATATTATTTTATTAAATTTGACATTAATTGTTGACTAATAAATTGTAAAATAAAATTTACCAAAACGCTTTGTGCATGATTAACAATAGCTTGGTGTCTTGACTGTGTTTCTACTATTCACTTTGGGTTATTATATAATATAAAGTCATTTAATTACTGCACACCAAGAGGAACACGAAATATCTATATATATATACTATATTTTAACTTAATTTTTTGTTTTCTATTGAACGGGTTTATGCATTATTCCTAATCCAATTTAGCTTATTAACTGGTTTTAATATGTAATTATGCATTTGCAAAATTGTGCACAAAATTTTTACTTATTCAATTTAGGTCGTCGGAAGTGGACAAATATTACAAGTAAGTCATAAATAGATCGCGCGAATCTATCACTTATGAATTATGATTAAACGAGGTATTGCGCGGTAATGGTTATCAAGTTTGGTGCGTAAAATCGATAAAAATCGTGCTTTTTTTTTGAAACGAGCGTTTGGTGTATAAAGTTCAAATGCTTATTACTTACAGGAGGTATTGTTGTACGTTGACTTGTGTTTTGAATTTTGTGTTTTTTTCGAGTTCGTTTAACTTTTTTGAAAATCTTAATTTTTTCGAAACGATTTTAAAAGAGTATGACCGTCGCGTGTTTTCTAAATTTAAAAAAATTTCTTTGTTGTGTTTATTCGATTCCCTACCGATATTTGACTTGACGTATCTATTATGAGACTTCTGTCACCACCGCCACTACCGCCACGTACCGCGCGTAGAGTTTGCCGAGCCGTCTTTATAATAATATATAATATAATATACAAACCGTTTTTGAATTTCGGATTTCGAATTTTTACGAGTTCACTATATGGTAAATTTTTTTTTAAAGTAAACACAATATTTCGTTTGATATTTTTTTATAGAGATGGATGGAAGAGAATTCTATGAAAATGTTAAATCGTTCTGTCAAAGTCGAGGAGGCCCATATGTCAACGTACAACAACACCACCACCACCACCACAACCACCAACATAACAACCACCTCCACGCCCGCCGCCACCGTCGTCGTCACCCCGTCAATTGCGGAGCTGCCGCCAGCTCCACCGCCACAGGCATCGCGCAAGATCGATTTACGCAAGCAGCTGGCCAGCCAACTGTCTGGCGGCTCGAGCAAACACTGCAACGTGCTTAAGAAACAGTCTTACGTGTCGAAACCGGTCAAAGGTGGCGGGCATAAGTCTCAGTCTGGTGGACAAAAGTCTCAGGTCGGCGGACAGTCTCAAGGCGGCGGGAACGTGAACGGCTACCAGCAGCATAACAATAACCATCACAATCACCACCACAACAGCAACAGTAATCACTGCGGGGACGCGGCGTGCATGCTGCCGGTGTTCGAGTACCTGACGCCCGCCGAGCTGGCAAAGTGCGCGCTGGTGTGCCGCGCCTGGTCCGCAATGTCCATGGACCCGTCGCTGTGGCGCAAGCTGGACGTGACCGGCAAGCGGCTGACTGCGTCGTGCTTGGCCGGCGTGGTGAAGCGTCAGCCCGAGGTGCTTCTGATGGACTGGACGGCAATCGCCAAGCGGCAGCTGGAATGGATGATCGCCAAGCTGACACGACTCAAGGTCCTGTCGCTGCAGGGCTGCTCGTGGAGCGGCGTGACGGCACTACGCAGCAGCAGTGTGGTGCCGCCGTCGCTGACCGCGCTCGACCTGAGCTACGTGACCGGCATGACGGACGCGTCGCTCCGGGACGTACTGTCGCCGCCGTCCGACTCGCGGTCGTCGTCCAACGACAACACCAACCGGGCGCGGTTCCGGAACCTGCGCACTCTGAAGCTGGCAGGCGTGGACATCGGCGACGTGTCGCTAAGGTACGTGGTGCAGTACGCGCCCAGCCTAATCGAGCTGGACCTGTCCCAAAACTACCGGATCACGGACGCCGGGATCGCGCAGCTCACCACACCCGTCGGCAATGCCGTGTCCACGCTCCAGGTGCTCGACCTGTCTGGTTGCGTGGCCGTTACTGACGCTTCGCTAGACCACCTGCTGAAGTGCACCGCTTTGCGCCGATTGGACTTGAAGCAGACGCCCAAGATCACGTTGTTGGCCATCAATAAGTTCATTGTGGCCAACGAACGGTTCTCGGTCACCGAGACCCGACTGCTGATCAAGTCACCCACGCCACCGTCGTCGGTGACGTCGACCGGAAGACGCGATTCGTCGGGCAGCAGTAGTTAAGAGTGTCGCGCGCAGGAGTGATAGTGCGTGCGTCGATTTAGCCATCATAGTTTCTCTATAGTGCGGACGTCGCGTCAATCGTGTGCGACCGGAACCCTCGCCGAGACGACGGTGATGACGACGACGACGAAGGTGATGACGGTGATGACGACGGACGGACGAACACTCCGGCGTTACGACATTACTAGTAGGAATAATGTATAATTGTATATTTTTATAGCAAGTCTTTTTCTAATATTATTCTATATTGTATTGTCAGTTTTTTTTTCTTTCCAAAACGCCGCTCTATACGCGAAAGGGGGGGTTTTAATTTTGTTTTTCGTATAATATATATATATATTTATGGTTTATTATTATTTGTTTCCGGTATTGTGCCTGATCGTATTATTCGGTTTGTACACGACCCAGCCGTCTCGAGGTGTTTGGTCTACCGAACTCGCGGTCGACCGGGCGCACGGGTTTGTAAGAATTTTTTTTTTCTTCGTAATAATATATGTAAATACGATGTTTATCTACGAAAGACAATCTTCACGGGTTCATGCTCATTTAATTTTCAATATTATTCTATTTCCAACTAAAGTAGACATTTGGCATTTGTATTTTTTTTCTACGTTCATCAAAACGTCATCACAATTTTACTTAATTATTACTTTTATTATTTATAAACCATAAAATTTGAAAAAAAAAAGACTGAAGTTTTGTTTGTATTACCGTTAGTTCTATAAGTATTATATTATGCAATCAAACGCGTGTTGCGACTGCGTTCATTGACACTAGTGAACCAAAGGATGGCTTGCAAATTGGTTAAAAAACTAAGTGAAATTATTATCTATTCTTGACACTTTTTTTGGTCATCGTGTAACGGAGTGATGTTTGGTGTTTTTTTTTTTTTTTTGTATTTAAATTATAAAATTATCTGACTGTGTTTATTATTTTTTTTGTATTATTGTATTATGAATAAAAACTATGTGTATTCAATTTGCTCGACATTTTTTCTGTCCAGTCTCGATTAATAATAAGTCTTAATATCTTTTAACTCTTTATGACATTCTCGAACAGCCTCTTATACGAATACATTTTTAGACTACGCCTATATCTTGGTTATCCGTCCATACTATAAATACCTTATTTCTGTATTAACCACTACATTATATATGTAATTGGTGGTGGTTGTGTATAATGTACATAGTATATTATAATAGATTGAAATCATTTCTCGTAGCATTTACTCCAATCATCAACCACGTGGCTCCTGTGTACAACAATATCATATCACTGGTTTTAGGAGTGTCCGTATACTTAAAACTATAAACACATTATTGTAATAAATTGATATCGATTTAGCGTGATCTCGTCAAAACGATTCGTGGTATAATTTATGTTTGTGAATAAGAGGAGGAGTAAATAGAGTGAGCAGGAGGCTACTTGCGGCAAGTGACCCCTCCGTTCACACCCAAAAAAAAATATAATATTTCATAATTATTGAAAATCAGCATCGTAATAATATTTTTGATTTAAATGCCCCCTCCGTACACAGATTCTAGATCCGGCCCCGGGAGTGACCGTGGTGGCGTTGCGTTTTCGTCGACATTTTATTTTAACCGATCATTAATTCCCGCTTGCGAGCCTCAAGTGTGACATACTTCAGAGGACGTGATACCCGCATGAGTTGTCTCCGTTTTACAAACGTACAAAATAACAAAAAACAGTGCGGGATAGAACCACTCCCTCGGTGTCTATAGTAGTATTACCAAATGTCCACAACGTATAGCGAACATCTTTATCTGTGTCGTAGCGTTGTTATTATTTGGATGACATGAATAAAATTAAAGTTATTTGAGAACATTAGGATTTTTTTGTTTTTTTCATTTAATTATTAAAAACTATTGGTAAATACTATACAAAATATAAAAACGCTACGACACAGATAAAGTTGTTCCCTATGCGTTGTTAAACTTTGTTAGTTCTGCTATAAATACCAAGGGAGTGGTTCTATCCCGCGCTAAACAGTTTTTTGCTAAGTTGTACATTTGTAAGACGGAGATAACGCATACGTGTATCAAGTCTTCTTAACAACGAACCGTTTCTGCCGGACTTGAGCTGAGAAATTATTTTCTTTCGTTTGAAATACGGTTTGAGGGCAACGGACGGTGAACGATCGATTCGTAATTTCACTGTCTGTAAAAAACAACCAGAAAACGTCAGTTCGTCTTATTAAGCGCCATGTGTTTCTTCGTTAAAAATACAAACGCCCGAACTTCGAATTGCTGGTATATTATTGTTACGCCAAATGGCAGTGATCCGAATAATTGTCCCCATGGAATGATATATTTGAATTGATTCGAGTTCAAAATGTATTGTAAACCTTATTGCGTTTTTTTATCCGATTACTATTTATGCATTAGGATGTATGATTTACGCCCCAAACATAAAAATATGTATCATTCCCCCCCCTCAATTCAGTGTGATTCAATAAGTGTCTCTATAATATAATAAATTATACCAAGTACATGATCAAAGTGCCAAAAATGTAAAGAACTAATAGATTTCACAGATATTTATAATATGAATATATTAAGTACCTATATATGAAAGATTAAAAAACAATTATTGTTATTTAAACTAAAATGAAGTCCTATATAATAATCGTTCAATTTTATTAGAACTAATAGATTAATCTACCTACATGACTTTTTTTATAATATATTAATAATCAATGTAAAGTAGGTTAAATTATAAATAATGCATAGGCCATGCAGTTATAAAATAATGTTAATTTATATTACCTAACATGACCTGGACATTAATTACTGATTTTATACGATACTTTTTATTTCTTATCTCTTCTTGGAGCTTATATCAACCACTGATATACCTTTTATAATATAGCTATAATATAAGCCATTTCGGTATCAAGCTATATTCTGTGGTATATAATATTACAACGTAATATTAATTACACGACACGTAATTTGTAAAGTTTTATGTTTACCGTAAACAATTTATTAATTGTGTATTGTGCATGAATTTGACTAATATTTTGTGGCGGACTTCAACGTTTTTTAAGTAAAACCGATTACTTGCGGAATGCGCGGCGGTGGTGTATAATATTGTTGTTATGATAATAACGTCTGCAGATAATCCTAATCCGCGATGGTGTCGTGTACGGTATTTTGTATTAACAATGCTCATAACATGCTCATTGCTCAGCGATGTCAATTGCACAATCTGTTTGTTGTCGAAATGCATTTGGACGGCGCGTTAGAAGACAGTTAATCAACGCGATAAAGTCCGTCGCCCCGGCGAACCAAAAAATCGTGTCGCAGTGTTTGTTGTACGAGCGTGTTTTCGTTTTCTAGGAACCGCAGTCGTCTTCCTGCAAAAACGAACGGCAACAAGTGCCAGCCACCGCCGCACCCGTCGAACCCAGCACCGACAAGTCCGATTTCGAGAACAAAACACCTCATAAAAAATTCGTAAGTCTCCTCGCCGCCGAGCCAATATTAATATACGATTACGACGATACCGTGTGTTTGTGTGTGTGTGTTTTGTTTGTGTGCCGTCGCGCTAAATAATAATTCCGTTTTCTTTTTTTTTTTGTATTTTATTTTTCTGCGCGCGTGATGCAGAGGCGGAATCTGACGGAAGAGAGGAAACCCGCGAAATCCGAACCCGGCACGAGCACCGGCAACCAGTCGCCCATGGCGGCGACGGCCGCTGTGGCGCCGCCATCCCCGGAAGTGAAGTCGTCCGACGGCGACGGATCGAAACAAACCACCACCAAACGGCCGGCCGAGGTGAGTGTGACGATAAACGACTAAAAAACCCGGCGATGATAATATTATAATGTACTATCATAGAGTTTTCAGTATAATATCTAGAAATTCGCTCGCTCAAACCAGTGAAAAAAATCGCAGCGAGATGTTTGTGCCTCATCATTGAACTATTTCAGTGGCGCAATCGGAATTTTTCAAGGGAGAGGGAGGGTCCACAATTGTTTAAACATGGAGAATAATTTAACTAAAGAAAAAAATCTGGTACATGCTTGCGTACTAGTAACGATGCGATCCATGCCCCCCTCCCCCCCCACTGAGTGTACGGACCCGGGACCCCCTCCATGGTCCTTGGTTGCGCCACTGTATCATTGACATGGTTCATTATCTCGGTGCGATTAATAGGTAACTCCTGTTATCAAGTGAAGCCCTCGGCTAATAAAGCCGCCATTTCCTCGGGGAGCAAAATTCTACTGTCTAGATGTAATAATATGTTATTGTAATTGTGTTTAGAATAGTTATAAGCAGTACACAGTTTTTTTATAGTTCGTGTTTTGTGGAGGCATTGAAAGTGGTTGACTTTTTAATTGTGTCGCTTGCGGTTGCCAAAATATGGCTACATCTGCTCCGGTCTATAGACGGACCAACAATTTTTTCGTTTAGTACCTGACTGTTAGAATTTAGAACAAATATCGTAATACAACACACAAGTTATCATTAAATTTGTTGAAAATAGTTTTATTAATCTTACAAATAATTTTAAAACTTAATTCTAAACTTGTTATTTATGCCAAGAACTATGTTTAAAGTAGGTTATAACAGTTTTAAGAATTAAATTAGCTTAGTTTTCTTGAAAACCATCAATTGCATTTTGTCTCGTTATATTATGTATCAGATCTGTCAACAATATTTTAACGTACGTCTACACTATATTGCTAAATCTAAAGTTAAAATACTTGGCAATCTCGATACATGAAAATTTCATATTTAATATTTTATTGATTAAAATTGTATGGGTATACTAAGATATCTCAGATTAAATAGAAATAGGATTATGTGAATACAAAATATCAGTTAAGTATACGTAAATACAAACTTCTATAGCAGTTTTATATAACTTTTTTACTAACAATTGTTATATAATATGCTTAGTTGTATTCATGGAGATTTGTTCGTTCCACAAACTTATAGTATTTGAGTATAATATGTGCTTAAGTCAATAAGTATTTTAAATACACTTGAATTATTTGCAATTAAAATTCATTTAATAATAACAATAATAGTGAAAATGTGAAACAATGGTTTTTTTACAAGTAAAACAGTAGTATAATTTCTTAATTATACATATTAAATTAAATATTTTAATAAGTACTTTAACAAATATATATGGTTTGGACCAACGAATTTCTAGTACATTTTACATTATATACGCTCGATGATATTATTTATAAATATAATATCTAATACGCGTTGGGAAATCAAAAATTTCGAGGACGCTAATTTAATTCCGTTTTCAGCCGGCCGAGATGAACGTAATGGAAGCGTTTGACCGGAGCACCGTCAAACGGTCATCGTCGCCGGCGGCGGCGGCGGTGATCAAGATGGAGGCAGCAGAACGGCCTTTCGAGTCCGCTAACACTGTAGCTGATTCTGGCGTGATCGTCAAGAGGGAAAAGCTGTCGCCCATACGCATAGTGAGTACCTTGCTCATCTACTACCTACCACCCCCAATATGAAATTACCATTAACCGTCCATGGTTCGTTCGCAGTCCGAGTACATACCCGAACCGAAAGCGGCTCCCGAACAACCGACGACCGTCGGTCCGGTGTCCGGCAGCGTCAAGATCGAGGAAGAGATTCGGACCAACGAGCCGATCGCTAACAACGTGGACGTGCCGATCGATGAGATACTGTCCAACTCGAAAAAAAGCACCCACCTGCCCAAGTACGTGATCCGACCGGTGCCGAAGTTAGAAACGGAAGAGACGGACAAGGAGCCTCGGAGGCGGTGTTCCACGCTGGTGCACGTGTTCAAGTTCCTGTCGGCCGAAGACCTGAAGCACTGTTCGTTGGTGTGCAAAGACTGGTACACAGCCACCATCAGCCCCGTTCTTTGGAACCGCATGGATCTCACCGAGACCGTAATCACCCCGAAACTGATCAAGTGTAAGTATATAAGGCGTGCATTCCATATAAGTTCACCATCGTATCGAAACTTTTTTTTAAAGATTGATTTATCATCAGACATGCCGATTTCGCAATCCGGAAAGGGCCCTTAGATTACACAACGAGTATATTAAACACTCCTCTTTAACCATTTTCATTTAATACAATGTGTCCCGTGAAAAAGTGGACAAGCTGGCGTCATATAATAGTATACCTTAAGTTATGAAACAAAAATCTTTAGAGGAGGTCCGACGTTTTTTTAGTTATTCGAAATTCAACTTTTTTTAACAAAACCAACCTACAGTACATTTGCTGACGTTTCTTTAAAACTTTTTAACTTTTTATCGTAATTTTTTTTATTTTAAAGCTATTTTATTCTGCTAACGTACACTATCAGAGCAGAAATGTACAAATTATTTTTATTAAATTAAAAAAATTCGAAAAATAAGCGTTTTTAAAGGAAAATTGTGTATAGCTATAAAATGTATTTACAACAATTTTATTTTAATTTTATTATTCAACAGAACTATGCATTTTTAATTTAGTAATAATAATTTGTATATTTCTGGTTTGATTGTGTATATTAGTTGATAGCACAGTAAAATGACTTTTATAAAAAATAAATTACGATAAAAAGTTGAAAAGTTTTGAAAATACATTAGCAAATATGTGGTAGGTTTGATTCGTTTTAAAAAGTTGAGGATTACGATATCATATAGTCTAGCCATTTGTCCATATTACTCCACTGGTAATTACACAGCTGTTGTGCCGCTGCAATCACGATAAACAACTTATTTGTAAGGTCTTTATGATACAGTTTTTACATGCACTAATTAAGGCACACTATCAATTTAAATGTCTGTGAGTTTTTATATCATCATAATATTGCTACAGGAGTTTCATTTTGGGAAATCGTTTCTTATTAAGTCTCTAAATTATAAAACAAAATTACTGTCCAAATTTCTTACTCTTAGCTTCAACGGTTTCAGCTAGGTGATGATGAATCTCAGGACAAGTACTTTTATATTCTATTTAGCTATTAATTATTCAAGATTATAAAACTACAAAAATATTAAGATTTCAGTGGTCTGTCGATAGTCTTTCTAATGATTTTTGTATTTTTTTTCAGACGTCATGGTCAGACAGCCTAAAGTGCTGATTCTGGATTGGTGCAAGATCACCAAAGAACAACTCTCATGGCTGCTTGTTCGACTGCCACAGAGCAAGGCGCTGTCACTGCAGGGCTGCCCTTGGTCAACGGTGTCATGCCTTCGATCGTGCGTGTGCCCGATGCTGACGTCTTTGAACCTGAGTTTCGTACCCACCATGGACGATGCGGCTCTGCAACACATCCTGTCACCGCCGCTGGACCACCGGCCCGGGTTGCTTGACTTGGCCTGTCGGCTGTCAAATCTCAAGTCACTGAAGCTGGCTGGCAGTAACGTCACCGACGTGGGCGTCCAGACCATTGTCCGGGTGTTGCCCAAGCTGTCCATGCTCGATCTGTCTCAGTGCTACCCGATCACCGACAACGGTGTAGAGTCATTGACCCAGATAAGCGGGTTATCTACGTTGCAGCTGTCCGGCTGCACAGGCATCAGTGAACAATCGCTGAAGATGCTCGGCAAGTGCAAGAGCCTCACATACCTGGACCTCAGGCACACAAAGCTTACCAAGTCGTCAATCAACAAGTTTGTGTCCAACCGGGAGGGGTTCAAGGCCTTTGATTCTAAACTTATCGTAAAGATCGACAAGTCCTGATACAGGCTTGACGCTCCCGAACATTTGGTCTTCGGATTCTAACCGCATATCATAATTTCGGCGGCGGTGTATGTACATATTAATAATAATTTATATGTATATATTGTATATATTTATTATATATTATATAAGAACATATAATATATAAGTTATTTTATAAACAGTTTTACGCATACAGTATTAGTAAGAGAAAGAAATATTGTTTACCTTATTTCCACATAAGCCTGTGTTTGTATTTTTAAGACAAGGATTATATTATTATATTATATATTAATGTCTGTTTAATTGTATGACTCATTTTGTCGCTGTTTAGAATAGAGTACTAATGACAGTCATCCATGGCACATGAAAGTTTCCATTTTATTTTTTATTTTTTAAACATATGTAGTGTAGAAAAAATAAAAACTCACAATGTTATCACACTTGTAAGTTAATGGCATACATATTATGTTATATTCATATTTTAAGTGCCTAATATTGTTCTTACACATATAATTTATCATACTTCTAGTCTAAGCAATACTAACTATTATAATTTATTGTATAGTTTACGAGTATGCGAGTTGGATACCTATTACGAACATATTTTGTTTTTTTATGAATAATTTTTCCTTTTGTTTATTTTTTTTTAACATATTATAAATGTAATCAACACAAGAGTAAATAATAATAAAGATGAAGAATAAAGAGTAAAGAATACAGATTTTTATTTTTTGGTATCTCTATATATAAGAGAAAGTGTCCCCCTGAGAAATCAACGCAGAGCCAAAACTACCGTACGGATTTATTTGAAATTTTCAGGATATGTACTTATTACTATGTATAGGCGCACTAAGAAAGGATTTTTCGAAATTCAACCTCTAAAAGGCAAATTAAGGGGTGGTAAGAATTCAACAGTTGCGCCATCTATCAAGCAATATCAGCTAATCTTTTGTTTATAAATGGTTGCTATATTATTATTATTATCATTATTATTATTACCTGTCAACCTAAACGAATCGTTTAATTATTTTTTGATTGCTATTTTTTCCGATAATTCTGCTTTGTTTATTATATTACTACTAAATTGTATTTAAATAATACACTGAATGCAAAATACATACATTTTCATCAAATTAATAAAAAAGAAAGCTATATTTTTATTTTTTATATTAATGAATCTATATCTGTATATATAAAAAGACTTGTCCTGGGTGATTCATCATCGCCTAGCCGGAACCGCTGGACGGATCTGGCTGAAATTTGGCATACAGATAGCTATTTTGACGTAAGCGTCCGCTAAGAAAGGATTTTTGGGAATTCACCCCTAAAGGAGGAAATAAGGGGTTGTAAGAATACAATAGTGGCGCCATCTATCAAGCTTTATTTAATTTAAATATACTACATTGGTTTAAGTACCTACAAAACATACAAACTTGATGTTTGGAATAGTGGTTCTTCTAATTATCTAGATGTGCAATAAGAAAAGATTTTCTGATATTCGCATTTCAAAGAAGTGGTCAATCATGGATCTTAAGATTCGAGGTGGAAATTGAAACTTTTTTTGTTTATTAATGGTTGCCTTTGGTTGCAGGTTATAATAGTGATAGCAGAAATTAGCATTATTATTATTATAACTTGCGGTTGCTCATCAGCTATATACGTTGAATTATTTCACAAAGTTAGCCGTTAGGTACAAGAACGCTGATTTATCCGAAAAAATAAAAAAATAAAATAACCCTCAAAATATATTAATATAGAAATACTATAAAAATCCGGGATAATCAATTATGACTTCAATACTATTTTAGGTACACCGTAATACCGTATAAATATATTTTTCAACTACAAATCTATACTAATGTAGATTGTATTTGATCACCCTCCTCGCTGTGTCCGCAATCTACTGCAAGTAGATTGCCTACCTGATAATATATTGTTTGCATAACCATAAGCATGTCTCACGGGCAACGCCATGCGGGATGACTAAAAATTGAAACATAATATGATTTTGCTTCCACATTAAATTAAACCTAAAAGGAGTTAATTAATCACAATTTTTTTCCCGAGCATCGCCGGGTTATTCAGCTAGTCTATTCATACGATGATGCACCGGTGGAGTGGCCACACTACAAATAACCCCTAAGGGTGACCAATTGTTGTATGACGACGAAACGTATCTTTCTCGGAAAGGCTGCTATGGTCGTAAAAGTAAGTCTTCTGTCCTGTTCAACCCGTCGCGTGTGTCGGGCAACCACCAAAGAATTCTTCACACAAGCAACTTGAGACCGTTGCCACGTGGTTCGTATAGATATGGTTACGAATATTTCTCTTTCTTCCCATCATATTGTCGTCTATGGCGTACAGCAATTTTCTTTACACCCCAAAAAACGTATTCCGCCTCACGGGTTCCGCTACTTTTCCGCCAAAATTCATGTTTCCGTTTTCTGCCGTTCACCGCAAGTATATGTATAATAATTAATAAATTTCAAGTTTTTAGATTTTGGTAACCCTTGACAATGAACAATATTACATCAAACATATAGACTAAAGAGGACTTTATGATAATAGTTATAATAAAAAATACATTTATATTATGTAAGTATAAAAATACAAAATAAATATTTAATTTTAATTTTATTTATATAGATAAACGTTATACAAGTAGAAGCTTCATAAAATAAAAAAATATAACTTAAATTAACAAAATCATAACAACAACACTTTTTAATTATCATAATATGTATCGCAAACGTAATCTTTCGTCTCTACCCTATTATTACTAACGGATAAAGGGCACAGATTGTGAAAACATTACGTGATCTATAAGATAAATTATAATATAATAATAAAACAACTTTTACGTCTGTAAAAGTGTAAACGGCCAAATAGTAAATACAGCAGACTTTTATGCTGCTGGGCCTTATTATTCGCAGTGTTACAGAGGTTACCAAAATGTAAAAACTGAAATTTGCCGCGTGGCGGACAATGGAAATGTAATATACTGTAAAACTTCTATATTCTAAATATCAAACTTCCATTTAAAAACATTTTCTCGAAATATTTTTGAGAATCAAACCAAATTTATTTAATTATATTTAACGAATTTCTCTTTAATACTATTTTTGTTTGCCCATGAGACTTCATAATATGGAAGTTTCACTGTAGGTACCAAAGGGTTACCGTAAATTATAGATAATTTTAAAGTCATCCTTACGCAAAGATTTAATAATTTTATATTTTTTTAAGTTACTATGACAAATGTTAAAGGTACACACAACACACTATACATATATTTAATTGTATAGCTTTTTCAATGTAATTTCCATTTCAACCTAATCGAGCGCTGACATATTGTTAGCAAAACAATGCAAATGTAATACTGTATTCAGCATATAAGTTAATACAATAATAATTTTATTAAACTAATTTTTTTAATACTTATATCTATACCTAATAAGTGTTATGATAGAATTATATATTTTGAAATATTTTGTCGGTACATTAGTATCTTTACTTATACAATAACTGGAAAAAATCGTGCGTAAAGATTTGAAGAGTTGTAGGTGTACAATTGCTATTTAAGTGTGTACCTATACAACTTATTACCTATATAGTTACTTAAAAAAAAATTTTAATTTTTTAAATCTTTACGTAAGGATTCACGAACTTTAAAATTCTATATAATTGGCGGAAAAAAGTATGACATTTCTCTTGTTTGGCGGAAAACTGAAAGGTCATTTTTGGTGGAAAACCGCTGAGTCCCGTCATGTCCCCGGGATGTGATCGCGACCGTTAACGGAGCCGTACGGGTCGGTGGTTCTGCACTCGCTATTTTCACCGCTACGCCACTTCGGATACGATGTAATCCGAGTGTACGACGTTCGTGTCCACTTCCGCAGACGGCTGTAGCCCTACGTCCGCGTACTTCCGGTCGTGCCTCTTCATGAACCCAATCAGGTCGTCGTAAACGATGCTTTTAACGTCGTTCGCCCATAGGAAGTCCAAGTGATTGAACTCCGGGAATGGCATGACTTTTCTCTCGGCCACGTTCGGGAGCTTGCTCTCCAGGACCTTGACGTCCTAATAAGTACACGCGCGATAACAATCGTGTATAATTACCATAATATTATAAGGAAGTATGCTCAATAATGTGAGAGTTGCGCATATTTTTTGAGGGGCAAGGATGAAGACGAGGATCGTGTTGAGCATACTCCATATTCCTTATACAGTTATACTATATGTAAAATATAATATTATTTTACTATATCGCGTACATAACGAAATAGTTAGCGTGCGACGGACGACAACTTCGTATACGAAAATTAATAATATTGATTTACCTCCACCGACGACAGCCAATCGTTTTGCGCGTGATACAGAGCTACGGGCACCGTGATGCCAGTCAGGTCGTACGCCGGTGGTTCCGGTTGTCCGTACTTTTCCAAGTTTTTCTGTTTGTTGTAATTGTACTGCCCGAACCATTTGTCTGTGAACATATTTTTGTGCACCCACAAATAAACGATACATAAATCAATAAATACATTATTATAATAATAACATATAATGTACTAAGTCGTCTGCAGTCGGTCGATTACCATAAAAATTGCGATTTTCCACGTGCACTCCCAGATAATAATATAAGCAACGAAAGATTCGTCTAGCACGCTGTCCCGCTCACCCCTATTTTATTTCTTAGTAATAAATGTATTTAGATTCTAATTTTTGAATTAAGACTATTCTATTTTTAAATACTTAAATTTTATGCAATTTAATGATGAGTGTCGTTTAAGTGATGATTCTTACAAACTTCTTTTTTTCAATTAAGAACCATCCTTTTATAGTAGGTATAAGACATAGTAAACCAAATTATTGTTTTGAAAATATTAATAGGTACATCTAAATTGAAATTACTACGAGTAGGTAGTTTCTGTGATTAATCTTTATGTATAGGTACTATGTGGATGATTTATAGTCCTCAATAATGGTTGTATTTACAAATATATTAAATATTTAAATATTTACTAGGTATGTATAGTCTAGTATTCTAAGTAGTTACGTACATCGGTACAGCGTACACTCAAACAGTTTTTTTAAAATGTTATTATTAAATAAATCAATTTTGGGTAATTAACTACGTAACTTTCAAATCATCATATCTATTGCGTATCTCCTAAAGCTATTATCATCCTATTTTACTGTTATATAATATAATATAATGTATTAGTTTACACTATATACTTACCGCGTTTCATGAGCTGAGCGAAATGAGTGAGTTGACGGGCAGATGCGCCGGCTGGAGTGTGTGCCAAAATTATGGGCAGAATGCTCTGAAACGGTTTTACGAAAAAATGTGGTTTAACCCATGTTTTAAGTTTTCTGCTGGTGGATGATACACAGATTCATTTCTTTTAATGTAAACCACTCATTTCATCGGTCGATTTTTGCGTTTTTCAATACCGTGTCAAATATATATATATAGGTACATACCTACTTATACTGCAGGTATAATAGATATAATCAATGACAAACATTTAACATCTTTTCGACGGACAAAAATTGACCGAGACAGTGGCCTACACTCGAAGATGTATAATGAATATTATATTTATTATATATTATTAAAACATTTTATATAATAATATATAAATTGATATCACATCAGGTGCGCGTACTTTGATCAGTCGTTTCGAATCGTATCCGGCGTACAAAAACAGCAAGTTGTCGCAAACACCTTCGGCCAGCGAGTTGGCTTCACAGAACGCTTTGCCCGCGAACAGTAAAATCTTGCCGTTCGGCCTGAACTCGTAGTACCCCAGACTGTTGCACAACCACTGAAAAACGACCGTATCCATCCGGACTACGTGAGTATAAAATGTACAACAATCGGTGGCATAGGACGTAGTTACTATAATATATTATACGATTGTCGATATTCATTATTTATTTCAACATTATGATGCTTATGTTCGTTTATAGAATGATTTGTTTTTGTGCACACCGATAAAATAATAGTGGAGAGCATCGGCATATATATATATATATATATATATATATATATATATATATATATATATATAACACTGTTAACTTTATTAATTTATTGTTCTCTACGATTTTATCAATAATATAAACAAGGTAATAAAAAAAAAAATATTTAGTCAGTGACTCAAATCCCAATTTAAATAATTGAAAACAATACATTGTGTTTCCAATAAAATTATCTGTATTCTGTATACTTTTAAGGTACATATTGTGTTTTTAGTAGACACTCAACAGTCATTGTTTGAAGATTGTTTATATTATATTACTAGCTAACACGGCAATGGTTTGTTATTGCAAGGTTATTGTGATTGTTCAACTCCTTTTGGGTGTTACACGCTGTGGAAGCAATGTTATTTTAAGTGTAAATTATATTTTTTTTAATGTATAGCCATTCCGACCGGCGTTGTCCGTGGGATTCGCTTGTGATTATGCAAACAGTATATCAGTTAGGCAATGTACCTGCGGTAGATCGCGGACTCAGCGTGTTTCGTACGTAAGCGTATAATTTACCTCTAATGTATCATAAAATAAAAAAAACTGGTCCACCGAATAATAGTAATTATTATTAAAACCAATAGCAACCATTTATAAACTACAATTTCCATCGTAAATCTCAAACCCACGTTTGAGCACCTCCCCGGGTTAGGCCTACCGGGTCTAATTGTGAATCTAAACCATTAAAGGGCCCACTCAAGCACACACAAAAAATGTCATCAAAATCGGTGCAGCCGTTTAGGAAGAGTTTGAATACTTACACACGGAAAGAATAAATAATATATATTATATTAGGATGCATAAGGCAAGAGCATATTGATATTTATGATTTGTTTTTACAATTTTTGTTTAAAATTATATTTTAAAGATGCACATAAAGGTATACATATGGATTTTTAGAAATGTCAAAATTGGACTCATCATGTTTTTATGTTAATTAAATTAAAATAAAATAACTGAATGAGAGTGACTTATCCGCAAACATTATTTTGGTATCACAGAAATTGCATGCACGCCTATGGCTGAGAACTACGGACTACGGTTAGGATGTCCTGGTGCTCTTGTATTATAATTTATGTGCCATATAACTAGTGATAACTAATAAGAAAGCACATTTGTTATTTATTTTTAATCAGTTTTCATTATCTTCACTATTATTATATGATATACAATGTGTAGCACCTAGAATGATCTGACAAATTAAATAACTTTTGTTTGATGCTTGCTTTAAAAGTACAGTAGGTACTTGCCTGTACAAATTCTTATTTTTATTTTTGAGTGCTGAAAATTTTATCCATTTTTATTGGAAAAATAAATTTTTCAAAAATTAATAAATTTGTAAATCTAATTTTTAGAAAAATGTTGATGGTAAAAACGTTTATTTAAGTCAAGTAGTTTATTTTTTGCAATTTTTTAAATTATAAATATATTTTGGAGTAAATTAATTCGAAGCGTAATAATTTTTTTCAAAATATATTCTTTTTGGGAGTATTCAGACATAAGTAAAATATCTTAAATTATTATATTTTTTTTTTTGATTGATATTTTTGAGCCTGGCAACTGGCCATTAGCTGTTTTTAGGTTTTTATTGTGGTTGTGGTAGGATTTGATATGTTAGGTTTTTACCACGTGGGGGGTGTTGGTGTTTGGCAGAATTTCGATTGGGCACCCGTAGGCTTCTGCCATGCCCGAGCGGGGGATGGCCGCCTCTCTCTCCAGACACCGTGACTGCCCGAAGAGAAGTGCCGCCCGTGACCTAATACTTACTAAATAATTAGATAACTATATTCTCATGTTAAATTCACCGGATTACGCCAACCGCATCTTCGATTATTTCTATCACCTAGCGCACGCCGTAGGTACTTACCGCCAACGGGTCGGCCACGGACGACAGGAAGGTCATGATCGGGCTCTTGACGTGGTTCAGGTAGGCGATCGGAGCCATCGCTGACATCGACCGGACCTTGTCCTGGTACTCGGGTTTCTCGGCACACAGGACGTAAAATATGGCCGTGCCCATCGAGTGTCCCACGTAGTTCAAGTCTGGTTCGCCCGTCTTGTCCAGGATGTAATCGATCGTATTGGGCAGGTCGATTGTGCCCATCTCGTGCCAACTAATAATAATAATAATATGTTATATTTGTGTAAGCGCAAAATTAAGACGAGACCACTACGGTCTTATACCTACTATTATCATACCGGTTTCTTAACACGGTACCTATTATAATATAATATTATAATCATTATATTTTATATATATATATATATATAGTATACAGTAAAACCTCTTTATAACGAAATTACTCACTGATTTTTTAGTTTTAAAGTAGTTATGGAAAGACCAAAATATACGGGAAATGGGTTGCACGGGGCAGTTGTTATTTTTCGTTTTAATAAAGAGATTTCTGTCTATATAGTGGGTCTGTTATAAGGAGGTTTTACTGTATATTATATTTATAGGTACCTATTACCTATGTTATAATTATGTCATTCACCTGAAATCCCAAAACTTTTCCGGTTCTCTCGCCGGGTCTAGGGTCACGTGGTTTCTGGAGTACGTGTTTCCTCTGGAATTCGCAAGCCACACGTCGTATCCCGCATCCGACAGTATGAACGCTGAAAAAACGCAAAATCAACAATAACACTAGTAAAAATATAAAAAAACAATACATGGTAATACGTAAATAATATGTATAATAGAATAACTGAAATTTAATGACAGTTGCTCTTTCGGAGTTGATCTAGTTGTCGCGTCCCAGATAATAAATTATGTACACTCGAGGTTATTTGTGTCCCAAGATTGCAAGTTGCCTACTGGCTACTAGGTACTGATATATTATGGTTTGTTGTTATTATTATGGAACAGGTTATCATATAAACGAGTGTTCTATCGTTCAACATTTCAATAAATGTATCACAAACCTTCATCAGGTACTACATTTACTTTGGGACCAGCACAAAGTGAGTCTTATAACCGAATGAACCTTATAGGCGAAGTGGAAAAAAAAATTATAAATTTTATTTTACTACATATTTTGCTTTGATTTTAATACATTAAAATAATTAAACGTAAATACATATTACATATAAAAATTATTTTTGAAAAAAATTTGTAATTTTAGTTTGTTTTTTATTTTCTTCTAATATTCCGAAAATATACTGTTCACTGTAACACGAAATGTATACATTATTAGCTATTTAGCTCTCAATATCCGGCCCCAGAAACAGTTTGGAAAAATAGCTGATTTTATACAATATATTATATTATTAGGTAAGTATATATTATATTCTACATATTTTAAATCACCTACTCTCTTTTTCGTTATTAATATTGTAGTGAAACTTATACAATACGTCAATACCCGAGCACGAAGACTGCCACCAGGACTTAAGTATAACCGTACTGTACACGCGGGGAGATCCCCGATCTCAGTAAAATACTCACCAAGACTGCTATTGGGTCCTGAGATCACCCAATCCGTCGAGCTGCACAAGATGCCGTGTTGGACCAGCACTGCTGGTTTTCTCGTGAGGGCCGCCAGGTCATCGCTTCGGCTGTACGGTATCCTGTGCAGTGTCAGGTTGTAACCGTCGGCCGTGATCACCGTGTGCCTCTCCGCCGGATATCCTTCCTGTCTGATGTAATCGTCCTGTTCACAGAAAAAAGACCAATCGGGTTAGGAGATATTTTTTAAGCAGTCACTCGGACATATGTATGTAATGAAGTCACATAAAAATCAATGGTCAACAGGTGGTGGGGTTAGTGAGGGTACTATACCGGTAAAGTTTAAGTTTACATTTCATTTATGCACGAAAGCACGAAAACAATACATATAAAACCACTAGGTAAGTGTGTATTAAAATACTACATTTAAATACAATCACCCCGATAAGTATGGGTGCTTGTTTTCGTTATTTCATTATATATTTATATCCATATTATTAGTTTTTATACTAGTTACTAGTAGTGGTGGATCCACTGGATTCTAGGACGTTCCCCCGCCCCCGTGACTTTCCCCCCGATGCAATGGACCTTCCCCTTAGCCCCACAAACGGGACAATTTCTCCAACGGACAAAAAATTAAAAGTAAAAATATTAAACAATAATAAACTATGCAATGCAAATCAATAAACTACAAAATATGATTAAATCAATACCCTAATTAATATATAAAAATAATTCCTTTATACGTCATAACAACACTATTGCGAATATAAAATTCATTAAATAAATGTACTGTTTGCGAAATGTTTTATTAAATATATAATCGTTAAATTAATATATAAATATAATTCAATAATACTTTCACATAACTTTGGTTTATCAATCATTACCCATTTAATTGGGTAATAACTAATAAATCCATTACGTGAATGATGATCGTATATTTCGGGTAAAACAAAATAACCTATTTTTCAACCTATTACTATGTGTAAAAAATATATATATATCAATTAGGTAGCGGGGGTGTCTCGGTCCAGGGGCAAAACGTTCAGTACTGTTGAAATCCGCTAGTGGGAAACGTCCAAATATCGATCCAATGGGGGTAATGGGGTAAATACCTCCTCACCGTTAATTCATTATTTTTGTCTAAGTAGGCAAGTATAAAGTGTGTACATAATTTTGTTTATTTTTATTTCTTGCCGTGTCTTCGCTAAGACCATGTAGTTCTTATGTATAAACATAATATTATTATTGTATAAATACGCAAGTATACCTATATTTTAATATTATATGATAATATAATATTGTATGATGATAATATTCTGTGTATATTACACCCAGTCGCTCGAGTCAGGGACTTTGGCCGAGATGTATTATATAATATATACAATAATATTATATATTTTACACTATTAGTATGCAGTATAATGCGTTATATATAGTAGCCATTAAAAACGTTAGTATACAATTTGCCGTCCGATCGTACCTATATACTGCAATTACCTACTATAACCTACGTTTATTATTGAAGTATTATTTTTTAACATAATATTCTCGTTTAATATATTTGTTACCTACATATTACGTATATATTGTTTTGTTGTTTCGATCTTCGTTGTAGGGAATTGGAAATTTGTGTAATGCGTGTAGTTACATATACTACTTCTTAAATGTATAAGAATTAAAAAGAAAGAATTGGCATAGAATTCTACACACATTTTTATCAGTATGACGATACGTTTAGATTTTTAGACCTAAAGTGTCGGTAAAATCGGTCTTTGAACAACTGCAATAATAAATCTGCGTTTTATAGTCCTCGCACCCATTCGCTCATAATAATAAATAATAATATATTAATATATATACATCAATCATAAATATTACTCTTTGTATAGGTAGTGACAGTATACCTGTTTGACTTTGCCACTGTTTGTTGATGTCCTTTCCTTGCATTATCACATACTCAACATTTTTAATACTACGATATACAATTTCATTACTATAACATAAATAAATATAAATAATTTACAAAAAAGTGTAAATTTTCGCGACCTTGCAGCTACGGCGCAGTGCACCATTCTCATTCTACAATAATATACACAATACACAGTGTCTATATGTGTACAGAGGAAAAAACATCTATTCATATCGATGGCCTTTTTTATTTTCTGCGGATGAAAAAGCTTTAGTCGTGTTGTGAGTGGGGCATATAGTCATTCGTGACGAATTGACACAATCGGCGAGTGTTGCATACTTATAAAGACCGATCATCGGGCATTTATGTACCTGACACAAATAAATGATAATACTGGTAATGTAATAGCGGACAAGGTCGTAAAAGGTCGAGAAATGAGGCTTCTTTAAAGCGTTTATTTTCCACACTCACGAACTTTGCCCGGCCTTATTCTGCGAGTTCTAGGCATTATGCAAAGCCACGTATACAATAATAATATAATGAGACATCACGACACATATTAATATATTTTATACAAATATACCTACTATACATATTCGAATAACAAATGCGACGGCGAGAGCTTTCGAAATGGCACAAGTTACGGTATAAATATTTTCCCTATCATTAAAATATTACCAATGTAACGTACAATATTAGGTGCCTCTTATAATTATCGTTTTAACACGTTAATAACCAACCTGCAGCTGCTTTCGTATCTCGCTTGCCAAAGAAAAATTCGTCGTCGCCCATCGCACGCCATACAATTTAAAATGTAATAATAATTATGTTTCGTCGTTTGATTATTATATTTAAATATATTTACTATTATATGGGTACATATACAGTGTAATTATTATACTGCAAGGCAGTGGTCCTACGGTTTGAGCAACGGCGCGAAAGGTGGCGAAACCGCTGCGGTAGACCAATAGCGTATACATTTTCTGTACAGACACCTGTAGCGATAGCGTTGGTATTGCAGCGCGTGCGAAAGCCCATAAAATAAACAATAAAACAAAAATAACAAAATAAAATAATTATTTAACACTCACCCGCGTAACACGTAACACCGTAATAATGATGATATATTATTATGTACAAGCCACGAGGACGAGCGGAGTTAAGCGCTTCTGCAATCACTCGCACCATCGTTGCGCAGTCGTAGATCGTGTATTATGTTGTATACTGTGTAGTGTTGTTAAACAAAATTTACCTAGGTTATGGTCTTGTAATTTTTTTTTTCAAAATATCGCACTGCCTTCTATTGTGACACAGGCGCAAGTTATACGGAGATAAATAATAATATTATGTATAATCTCATTACATCCGAGGTTGACCAAATAATATCTGCTCAAAAAGTTTGAGATATCTTGTCAAAAGGTTTATTGGTCCGGTCTATAACATCACACCAGCAAAAACAAGAGTGACCAAACTCACGCTCAATTTATGCTAAATAATCAACGGATCACACATGATGACCGTACATGGCATCTAAATTTGGGGACCTGCGAATACCGACCAATACAAGCCTTTCATAATATTGCCTTAATAATTGACAAATACTGCCTTCCACAGTATAGAAAAAATAATTTAAATCCCATAATATATAAGTACCTAAAACAAGAAGTAAAATAGGGGTAATCTAATATTAATCCAACTTTGATGTGGTAAATATTATTAAAGAAATAGAGATAAACAATTATTTAATCAATTTCCTTCAAGTATTAAATTGATTAATAATAATGGTAAATTTGAATTAATGATGAAAACATTTTATATGCGATCATAATAATATGATTAATGTCTCATTATTATTATTGTTATTATTTTACGGTCGTGATTGTTGTTATAATTATTATTATCATGGTTAATATATTTACAGCTATGTGCAAATCCATGCATAAAATATATAATAAATATAATTATTGTAATATAGACTCCCTACATTTTTTTTATTTGTGGCATCTACGACTCTGCCGTTTAGATCCCCTACTCTCGACACAAGCTTTGCTTTGGTGGTAGGTACCTATTTCTTGTAAATGCAAATTTTATTTAATGTCATAAAGTTTAACTATCAAATAAACGATTTAATAGTGGTGGTCTAAAATAATTACCAACAGACAACAGTCGACGAGTTTGCAAACACTCGTTAAAAATGATTCCCACCGACATCCTATCGTCAAATATATGTATCACATTGTCTCAAATCATCTACCGTCGATTTAAAAAAAATTAGTCCTGCCGTCACCTATAGCCTATATGTATTACAATTTACAATGAACATTGCAGCAAACTAGTAATAATTATTATTTTATTTTGCGGTCTCCTCTTCCTGTCTTCTGTGTCGTTAAGTTTTTCTCATCAATATCGCTTATTGTTTACAGATTGTAATATAATTTAAAGAAATAGGAAAAAAGGAAGTTACGGAGATGACGAAGATTGTACAATATATTATACAACAATAATGGTATATTATGTATAATCCGTCCGGTTTCGAATCACGAGGGATTTGGGGTTGGTCGAGGCACCGCAGTCGCCGCAGAGTTCACCGATTTTCGTCGGCGCGCTTATCCGTGACCCGGTGACCCCGTTTGACATTTGTATCGGTTACAATACACATTAATATTAATAATGTGCGAGGTACATCACCTGTCTGTCTATACGATAATCGTTTTCTGTTACCTACAACTACCTACATGTAATAATATGCTACCTGTGATAGGAGGCCGATCGGGTACATATAGCACATATTTCTATATAGTATAGATTTCTGAACTTTGGTTGCCGGTTAATACCTAATAGTTATTTGACCACCGTGATATTATGAAAAATAAACTATAACAACCCGGTGAACCCTATGTACTGCACTATTATGATATTATACACATTAATATTGTGCATACGAGACGCCTGTTATCGGCTGTCAATGCTTGTCATACGGTGTTATATTATGTGTGCGTCCGTGAATATATACGCTTTAAAAATATAGGTCAAATGATACACAATTCATTACCTACCTATACATATTATAATATATATTACATACATTATACACAACCCGACAACCGTAGTTAGTTTATTTTTAGGCGTTTTAATGTTTTATAAACGCCAATGTAAAACTTTTGTAACAATAAATGTACCTATACGAATATATTAAATAACTGCATAAGTATCTATCGGATATGGTCCCTCGAATGCGAATAACATCTTCAGGTCTATGAGTATTTTACAGAGTTTTTTTTTAAGGACTATTATCGTTGCGACGACGCGTACCGATTTTTTTTTTCATCATGTACACTGAAGTTAACTACCATATTATGTCCATATTATTTTACTTTTGTCACGACGTTAAATTGTATATTTATTAGGTATCTTGGGTATATATTTGTATACCTAATTTTTTTGTTCCACGCGCAGTCCGTTTATATTGCAATAACGTGCGAAAAACCGCAGAATACCTATTTCGTGTTTATATCATACGACGCTTTCTCACGGAAAAAAAATAATGATAGAAAAATATCACGACCGCAGTGCATATAATACATTATAGTATTATACACAATAATATATAAATGTATACCTATTGCGAAGGGTTCTCGCTATTTATACAATAAGTAATACACACGAAAGACCTCGCGAGAGCAGACTTCTGACTTCTGGGCGTCCCAAGAGTGATTTATGCAAATAGGACTGGGTTTTAAGAGTCTTCACTAAAAGGTTTATGGGAATATGCTGGAGGATGGGTTTAATGTGACTTTATGGGGTCGTGTCGCCAGATAATTTCGGACAAAGAGCCTAAGCACGTGCGTATACAATATATACTTATATGTACCTGAGGTTACGTATATTTTAACATTCGCGCACACGGTTCACGTACGCGGACGATAAAATCGACAACGACATGTAGGTATATTATGTACATACTTTGTACATCGTACAATAATGATAATTGTTATTAATATTATATAAGAATATATTATCATTATGCTCGTTTACCTCAAAGCCGCGACCGCTGAAGACATCGTGTCAAGGTCACCGGGTGGTAATGACCTGCAGTGTAAAAATATCATTGGATCATCACACATTTATTACGTACTATTTTTTTTTTATAGCAGGGAATATGCGAGTATACGATGCGTACCTGTTAGCTTTATATGTATACCTACAATATAATATACGCGTTGGTTAATAGGTATTACGCAGTAGTACACATTATATAGTAATACTGTAAGGTACGCAACGTACGCGTTTAAAAAAGACAAAAATATATTATTTTACCTGTATTTATTATTATTTATAATTTATTGAAAAAAATTAAGATATTTCTAATCAGATAATCAAAGCGAGCACGTGCCTAAAACGAAGACGAAATACGAGTACTTGGCCTGCGGTGGTCAGCAGCAGTGGTGACGCTGAGACAAATAGCTGAAGATCGTATCTGGAGGATTATGATATCTAGTTTGTAATTTAAGAGACAAAATGTGGAAATTGTCTTTTGCTTGTCAAAATAAAAAATATAATAAGAAACGGTGCGAAAATATATTTGACTCAAAAAATTTTTTTGACCAAATCGATCTTTTCTTTATTCTAATTCTAAAATCAACTATCATGTAGAGTAGTAACTACAGTAACTTGATATTATCACCAAATATTTTATGTGTTAGGATTTTCTGGACATGATAAGGAGAACATTTTAAAAATATCTTTTGACAAATTTAAAGTCATTTGAGATTTTCAATTTCTTTTAGTATCGAGTATAGATACTGTCAAATTTTTTTCAAGCTATTGAATTTCAAACTTTGAATGCGAAATCAATCAAAATTGAGAATAATTTTGAAGACATGTATTATGACAGACCGTCTTTGCTTAGTATGGTTTCTCATCGTATGTGATGGTTTATCATTATAAATTCAAATGAAACACATCTAACACATCCCTTATAGTGATTTACCGACAACCGTCATACTCGATGTCGAGGTACACTTGAAACCTTACCTACTATCAGGGGTGAATTTAGCGAGGGCCTAAGGGCCGTCCTCCTCCATCTGTACTTCTAAACAATTGCATACTGTTGAAAACAAAATACTTAACAAAAAGAATCATATTGTATATGTGATATCGACATTTTCTTAGGGGATCAGAGGGATGACCGACCATCAACCTATTCCTTTGGTATTTACAAAAATTATCTTTAACATCAGTATTTTTATTTATAAGAAAACCCCTTACCCCCACAAAATTCTACCAGAAATCTAAAAAATCCCTGTACATGCATACATAATAGGGTGGATCGAAAAAATGAATCTTAAATATTAACTTTCTAATAGTTGGGGAAATATGTGTTTTGGTCCCTATACGCTATATATAAATTTTAATATGCCTAGGATGAGATTAAGAAGTGCCGCAAGACATTTTAAATATAGTACAATTATTTTGCTGATTTTATTGGGTTATTCTATTAGAAGTTGTCCTATCTTATCTTATCTTAGTTTTCAGCATTAGTTGAATAGACAAACTCGATTTTACATTTAGTACCGATGTATATTCGTACGTAGTCACTAGTCGACAGTCGTGTAAAGTTTATAGTGTTTGAGTTTGTTCGTTAAATATTCGTTCAAAATGACTTGTGTTTTGACCAGAAATAAATTAAAATGTTTAATTTTTGGAGATGCTAAAGAACTTGGTAACAATGTACTTCCAACTTTTGAAGATGTTATGCAATATTATCTGTTTGTGAAACATAAACTAAAACCAGAAATTACCTCTAAAGAACCTAGTGTAAGTTCAATTGCAGAAATTGTAGCGGTTGATATAGAAAAGGTATGGCTAAAAGCATCAATTCCAATAGTATCTCATACACGTGTGTTGCAAATGATAAAAACGTACCATGATAAATATCGTAATATACTGAAGTCGGCAAAGAGTAGAATAAATAATGATAATTTTAAAAAAAAAATAGAAAATTTCCAAAATGAATCAAAAAACAGTCTTTTTGATATTGCGGCATGTAAATGTGTTGAGTTTAGTATATGTAATTGTGAAAAATCTAGAAAAGTACCAATTGTCGAGCAGGCATTTATTATAGATCAAAGAAAAACGAGAAAAATGATTATGATATCAATTGATATTTCAACTACTAAAAAGCTCCAAAAAAAAATAATGAGAAAAGAAACCGATGCAAAGCGAATTGAAAAAAAAAGTCTGTCAGTAGTTGACGAGATTAATTTCGATTCAGATGAAATCAGTACCGAAATTGATGATTCCGACGAAGATTTTAGATCTGTTTTGAATACGTCGACGTCACCTAGTATAAAAATCTCACAGATGAGACTTAAGTTACCAGCTTTAGCAATGGCCTGTGATCGAACTGGAATATCGGACAGATCTGCTGCCACTATTGCAAGTGCAATACTTCAAGATGTTGGTATTATTTCGATTGATACTAAAAAAAATGTAATAGATAGAATGAAAGTTCGCAGAGCAAGGGAAAGCAAACGTTTAGATCTACAGAAAGTAAAAAATAAAAAAATACTGGGACTATACTTCGATGGGCGAAAAGATAAGACTATGGTAAACCATAAGGAAGGAACTAAATATTACAGGCAAATAATAACTGAAGAACATATATCGCTTATTCAAGAACCAGGATCTAAATACATAGGTCACGCAACACCAACTAACGGATCTGCCTTACACATTAAAAATAGTATTATTAATTTTTTGGAAACAAATAATATTGTTACTTCAGAAATTGTTGCGATTGGCTGTGATGGTACAGTTTTAAACACGGGTTTTAAGACAGGAGTTATTCGGCAAATAGAAAAACATTTAAAAAAACCAATCCAGTGGTTTATTTGTCAACTTCATGCTAACGAGCTTCCATTACGTCATTTGTTTCAACACCTAGACGGAAAAACTTCTGGGCCCAATGGATTTTCCGGTTCATTATATTAACTTCGTTTTTTGTAATAGATTATTGGAGGTCAAAATAAGAAGAAATATATTGATATTTTTAATTTTCCTTGTCATACTCAAGCTGTCGAAAGAAGTGTGAAACTTGTGACAGAAGCATCTGCAGCCGTTTGTGGACAAACTAGAAGGGACGGATTTATCAGATCGAGGATTGAATCTCGTAGAATTATGCCTCAGTTTCATTCAAAAAATGATTTTCGATTACATTAAGTTTATATAGAGATTTGTATACTCATTTTAAATATGACTATTATTGATTAAATAATGAAAATATCTGTATTCATCTCATAAATATGAATTTATTACACTTTAATACAATTAAAACCAATATTTTTTTTTTAAAAAGTTGTAATATTTTTTTAATATTTTATAATAGGTCGCGGCACCTCTAAAATTGGTCGAATCATTTTCATTTTTTGTATACATTTATTTGAGTATAAACCACAACTTTTAAGTACTATTAGAATATGCAAAAAAAAAATTTTTTTTTTTTACATTTATTCGATCCACCCTAATACATAACTATAAATGCTAACATATCACATCCTTCCCAAGTTGGTGCTTAAATCTGTAAAACTTTAAGAATAATAACATTTTCACATTTTTATCTCAGTGGTAGGTACATATTTTATTTTCCATCTTAGTATTGCACGATTGGACTGAGTGAATTGTCTTTGAAACGGGTCATTGCAGACTCGGACAACATTCGACCTATAAATACCCAAATATGTATCTATTCTTTTCTTCATTTGTAGAGTCGGTAAAATAAATAATAATTCTATATTATTTACTTAATTTTTCTAGAAATCTCGAGAAAAATACGACGAGTATACCTACTATACACGTGGTAACAAATAACAATAACTATATAAGTTGTAAACTTGTAACCTAACTATTAATTATTGCAATTGACTAAACTGGTATATGTATACCTACAAAATATGAACTGGATTGTTTTGAAAATATTACAAAAACAAAAACATTCGGCTAACCGAAAACCAGAAATAGGTTGTCCTTCTTCTTTTTATTCCTTTTCTTATGTAGCATGAAAATGTAATTTTCAATTAGATTTATCTTGAATACGATGATTGTGTATAATTTTATTTGTGTTGATAAAAATATAGTTGACAATTATATAGGTAATCACTAAACAATGACACGTATTTTAAAGTGTTATGACGAAGTATAGTTAGTTATATGAAGACATGACGTATAGATCTTGTAGATGACAGACGTAAATAAACTACGTATGACTTGTGTAAATAATTATATTTAGAACCTTAAACAAAGATGATCGTATATAAAAAAAACATGTCAGTATAGATTACAAAAACATAACAGCTAGAGTCGTAGAGTTCGACCGAGTTTTTCCATAATATCACCTTCACTTATTATAAACAATAATTGCTCTATATAACTTAAATTCAAATTTCAATTTTATTTTGCAAGCGATTTAGTCTACGAAGTTGTTCTTAAATGAACATTGAACACTATCACTGATTATCACTAATATTATTATTTCATTATTTTAAAAAGTATTAAATTATCTAGAACATTTTAGAATAATGAAAGATACGTGAATTCCTGATGTATTATAATGATTTCGTTTTTTCAACCCTCATCCTTGCGGGTGCTCAAACAACTACATCGACTTTCGATTTATAAACGCTGACCTATATAATAGTATTATATTTTGAACTTCATAATTTGAAACAGATATCTAATTAATAATTAGCGTAGTAGTTGCAGCCCTACAGCTACAGGTTTCCGTTCGAAATTCTAAAGTGGACGTAAATAGTTTTACCAGGTAACAAAAAACAAGGGAGGAATACATATGCACAAATAGGGGAGGCTTTAGGGTCTAAGCCCCCCAAACATAACTTATATTTTATTTTAAGCTTATTCTATATTATCAAAATAAGTCTTAAGACGTCATTCCAAATCCGAACGCTATTTGCGCCTATGGAGGAATAAAATATAACGCGCAAATTGTATGTCATAACTTTTCGGAAATAGTCAAAATTCACTTTTGCTTTACCTCTCATAATAACCAAAGCCTTTCCCATCCACACAAAATAAAAAAAAGGTGTGCAAGTTGGTGTCGCTTTGCTGTAAACATTATAATATACATTTTGTCAAAATTTGAATTTAGTAAGCTAAAAATAAAAATAACTAAAAAAAATTGGAAAATGAAGAGTTTGTAAACAGTTAAAAACAAATCAAAATATTTTGGAAATATTATCGTGTGTAGAAAATGATCATATAAATGATCAGTGAAAATTTCATGAATAATATAGTCATTTGTTTTAGGGTTTAGGGTTACACCTAAAACCAAGATCAATCTGTCGATTTTGCGTAAAAGTTCTGTTTTTCCTTAATTTTGTTTTTGTTTTCCCTGCGAATTTTAAATTTTGACCTCCCGAATGCACCTCAACTAGATTCACTTTCCCATCGAACAAGATGCTGTTGAAGAAAATCAAAGCAGTTTTACTGCTCCAAACGGCGATGACAGACACAAAAATTAAAAAATTTAATAAAGTAAAAAAAAAACCACACACATCATTGTTAAATCAATACATTCATCGCTCCGCTCATAATCTAAAAATTTATTTTGTTATTAATTGCCATTTGTGAAGGTATAATTTAGACCCAAAAATATTATTTTAAATCTCTGCCCGTGTACGGCGTACAGATACCTAAATGATATCAACTCGACAATATAATTATATAATATAATTCCGTATTATTATTTATTATTTAGCCACTTGTTTGATAAAACTATACCGCGTGATTTATGATAAGAACTCGCGGACCGTGCGTAACAACAAAATAATATAAATAAATGCGAGTTATCATTGATTATAAATACCGGTGTTTATAATCAATGATGTTATATAGGTATACCAATATTATATCATTACCTGTTAATCTAACAGATAAGCTGTAATAATGAATAATTAACAACAACAGCGTCATTAATGTAACCATCTCTGCACAGTCGCGTACTAACTATATAGGTGTTATACTATCCACCATGGCAATATATGAGACGCATAATGGCTTCGTAATTATTATTGTTTATTTTCGACGAATTAATAATAATAACGTTTATGATAACGAATCAATAACATTAAATAGGTACCGTGGAACCGTACAGTCAACAACAAAATCGATCTAGTTGTGTATCGAAACGCCGACGGTTGCGGACAGAATATTGCGCACGGTTGCGACGCGACGACTCTACGTAATTACAATACTACAGTAGTACACTCGATTCGGACGGTGATCACTCGATCTCGGGAAAACCGACACAGCCACCGCCGCCGTGCGCGTCTCGTTTCCGCACACGCGTCTTAGGTGAAACCTACAACAACTTACTGTCGCCGTCCGCAACAGCGTTCAGTCTTCAGTGTCGTCCGAACGGGTCGTTACCGCAGGGGACCGGCGACGGAGTTCGAAAAAAATTGGATTCGTCGATCGTTCGCACGCGACCCATACCCATAATACCGTCTGGAGAGGTATCTATCGTTGCAATATTGTCTAATATTTTATATTAACTACATAAAAATTAGCGCTTGTTCGTCATCTATACAGACACAAAAACTACCGGTTCGTTTTCAATAAAAGTTACATCGATGGGTGGTGGCCGGTGATAACCCCTCCCGATCAAACATTGTGTTTACCCGAAGGAGTTATAATTTTTTTATTATTTACTATGGTTTATGTACTTGACTTTTTCAAATTTCTATGTTCGTGTTATATTATTGATAATGGCACAACTTTAATGTACAAACAGAGTTCTTACAGATTCTGAAGAGTTTACACCTAGGTAGGTAGACAGGTAGAACTGAAGTAGACCCGGTAGAGTTTACAATCGCCCATTTCTGTAGCTTCTTTGATGCCTGGGGCAAGGTTTTTAGCTTTTTTTTCAACCCCTATAGGTCTATAGCGCGTGCCTCACACACACAAAATCGAATATTTTGATGTTAATGTTTAGCGTTGTCGTTGGTTACAGATAATAAAATAGTTATTTTCGTATTATACTATATTTTAGTTTTTATGGTCTAATAACACTATTCTATATTATAAATGTAAATTTGAGTAACAGCTATTATAATCTAAGGGTCAATATGTTTGGTTGAAGATTATGTACTAAACAAATACTCGACTAATTTTGGCAAAAAACAATTGAGGATATATTTTTAACAGAAGGAAAATGGAAATGATAGATGGATCATACAGATCTATTATCGTCTTTTACAGATATTATTGGTAGGGTTATATCTAAACGACGCATATGCAAACCAACAGTTTTTGACCAATTGGCACCATATTTTACACAAATATTATTTAGGATCCTGGATGGATTTTATCTAAGAACGTTAGAATATAAGCCATTATAGTAACAGCTATTATATTATAGCTATAAAAAGCAAAGTGTACGACTGAATCAAAAAATACTCGACCGATTTTGACAGTTCAAGGAAGGTTTAGATAATAGATTCAACAACCAGTTATTTTAGGGGCTTACCGCCACTGCTAATTATATTAAAATCATAACAACATATTCATTTATTGCTACTTGCAATCAATTGGTTACTCTGCACCTTAAAAAATAAAGTTAGTTATTTGTTATTACAATCTGACGAAGCTGGAATGACTATCCCGATTTCATTTAAGGCCGGGTAATATAGCTAATACAGTACAATAATTTATAATATAGGTAAGTTTTCATTTCGTTGTTAGCTGCAGGTGGTTAGCTTTATTATAGTCATCGTTCCCTTCCCGTTATAGTCGATACATTTCACTAGGACTGTATATAATATTTTAATGATGATGACATATTGTTTGATTGTTACTGTCACCTGTTGTATCTACGAGTCGAGCTGTTTCATTGGACATAAATTATTGCAATTTCACGATTCGTATACCGTACTACTAAGTACCAGATAAAGTTTTCCAGGTTAAAAAACAATCAGGGGTGAGATAAAACCCAACAAAGTTTTTTATGAATTGCTTTTTTTTTATTGAGTTAAGATCACCACATTTTTATATTCGACACTCAACAAAAAAGTTTTAAATTCTAAGTTCACCTCTGTTTATTATAAATCTTTCTAATATCTTACTATATTTATGCTGCATATCAGCTGTTAAATTATTTTCGTACTATTGGCACAAGGAACGAATCTTATTGCGTGGTTTTTGCCATATGGTTATTCGTTATAACGTCGAAACAGCTATACTATAGAAGTATAATTAGATTGGTATTAACTATTTAGGTGACCGGTAATGGCGATAAGATATTATAACAGTTTAAATTTTAAACATAAAAATACTTGAGAGGACGCCACATCCGCATGTGTTTTCTCCGTCTTACAAATGTACCTACAACATAGCGAAAACTCTTTTGCGCGGGACAACTTTTATTTTTCTGTGTTTGTAGTAGTGGCTCCAAAATGTCTGAACATATAGGGTAGAAAATTATCTATGCAACAACGTGGCTATATTTTAGATAACATAAATACAATAAAAATTATTTGCGTATAAACATTTCAGTTTTTTTTTTTTTTGCTTATATAACATCATTAGATAGTGCTGTTAAAAAAAAAACCACGCTGTTGCACTGATAAAGTTCTTCTTTATGTGTTGTGAAAATTTTTAATTCTACAACAAATATGGTGCTAGAAAAGTTGTCCCGCACAACGTTTTTGCTACGTTTTACATTTGTAAGACGGAGACAACACATGAGGGTGTAACGTCCCTTAAGTCAAGAATTCAGTTAAATTGTGTTTTTACAAAGTTTATTTTGTATAGGTAATATATAGATAATATCCAATGTCTACAAAGTATCATTAACTGTAAGAAATTCGATAGGTGTCAATGCAGTGTCATTACGATTTCTCAGAATGGTCAATTAAATATGATAATGTTTTGTTATCTACATTGCTAGCATGTATAGAGTGTATTCATTATAATATGCTTGTACAGTGGCACTATGTATTAAACTTTGAATCAATAGGTATGCTTTATTTTAAGGACATTTTACAATTAATAACATGTTGTGTTTTGACAAATATAATACATATTTCATTCAAGATTAATAAAATTCTACATTCTAGTATTGTTTTCATATTATACATAGAAAATATGTTATTTATGATGACATTTTAAAAAACCAGCTTGTATATATATTTTCTAGGTAATTTAAATTAATTATCTTTAGAAAATTCTTAACTTATATTCATAATATTTGTCCTTGTTCACCCTGTTAAAAATTTAGGTGGCTCTAATTAGAGAATGGATATGTACATGTCTTATAATGAATTGTAAAAAATAAAACAAAGTTTTGTTCATATTTTCGACCTTTAATGTCAATATTTGGGTATGTTTGAATGGTCGAGTCTCGTTCCAAATTATATTGATTTCGTCTTATTATACATTTCATCGCATTATGATAATGCTTCAAAAAATACTCTATACCTACGTATCTAAATTTCACGACATAATAAATTATAAAATAGATTCCATGAATTATGATTCTTTTCATGTTAATTCGTGGGTACTATTTGGTAATTACACGGTCATATTCCCATTTAGATAGTGTTTGGCTAAGATCCAAACGTGATCTATTAAACTGTTTTGTCGTAATCGTCAAAGCCACTATTGAAAAGGTTTGGAATTTAATATTTATTGCATCCAATAAAATATAACAAAAACATTGAAATACGTGCATAATATATTATAACTATAGACTATAGTTATGCTAAATTTGCAACGTCGTTATGTGCACTAAATTAGTTTTATATAATATTTATAATCTATATAATATAAAATAGATAAATACATGTTTATTTGTTTATTCTCCCTAGACTCAAAAACTCAGTTGTATAAAATAAGTAGGTAAATAACTTGCTGACTGGGCTGTTTCAGCATAAAAATAATTGTTCTTATTAATTTTTTTCGGTGGCACCTAATTAATCGAACCTAATATGGCTTCGATGCCTTTTGTAGTTTCCGAGATTATACCGATTACTAACAACTAACAAGCACACAATCATTTTTATACACATATATAATAGATATGTAGGTATTTTAAACCATATTATAAAAACAAGTTACTTTCAAAAATATCACAAAAATTGACCAAGAATACAAGTGAATGCATGGCATATTTATTTGCTATTATTACAATTAGTGGTTTTCATTTGGCAAAATTACGCAAAAACACAAATCGTTTGTTCTAATGTATACATATAATTTTCCATTTGGACGAAATTTATATTTAAATCTATTATACCTAATATATCGTTTGACCAAACGTTATATGGATATACCTAACTTATTGGGTCCTAATATATCTAATACCTTTTCATTGACGTTTTAAGAATCACATAAAAACCTAACGACTAAGATTAGCTGATCATCTTATAGATGATATATCGGAATAATATAATAGAAATAAATTGATTTATAAATTGTATGTATATAATAAATACATAAATATTGATATTATTATATTATCTAATTTCGACATCAGGTTTCTCCAGTAAAATTGAACGCACATTTTACCTATAGTTTTGAGTTAAAGTTTATATTTGTTTTTCTTTGTACGCGTTCTGCAGAGTGCAGTAAGTACTCTTTATTTGATCCAATCCTATAGACTTTATCTAGGTATACACAAGTAAAAGAACAAAATTTAAAAATTAGTTTACCCAATGATGATATATCATATTATTCTACTCGAGTAAATTTTAGGTTGAATGACGCTCATTACAATGTCCGCCGTATGCTTGCACTGCAATATTATACTAAAATATGCGCACTGCACCGACGGTGCATCACTGCATTTCGCTGCAGTAATATAACTTACCGTTGTGGCCGGCAAGTAGATCTCGTTCGCATACTTTGCCGTGCCGGGCCACATGGACTGCACGTCCAGCTTGTCGTGTAGGGCCCTCCAGTGGCCCATCACCGGGCTCGCGTTGGACGTCGGGAAGCGGCGCCTGCGGGCGGTCGTGCGCTGTTGGCCGTCTTCCTGTCGCGTCCACACCCTGCGGGGCAACACGCCGCCGCCGGCCAACATGTGCAGGTAGTTCGGCCGGTCGCCGGTCTGTCGCCACTGCTGCATCCGGCGGCCGGCGAACCCCGCATGCCGTTGACCGGTCGCCAGGGCCGCGTTGAGCAGCGCGGCCAGCATATAGTAATGCATCCTCGACCGATCGCTGCGTATTACAATAATATTATTTGGATACACGCGGTATATCGCGGAAGGGATCGGTGTCGAATTTGGTTATTACCAGGAAAATAAACAGTATATATATATATTATTACGAGAGACGCGGACGTTTTTTTCGTTAAGGTAAAGTCTTGTGCTGACGGCGGTGGTGCTGGCCCTGTCGCTGGCGGTTGCCGAAACTTACCGGCGAAGTCATTTTTTTTGTTTTTCCCCCAGCTGCAATACGCGTCGGATCGTTGGCTCGCACCCGGAGTAGTCGACGACGCTCGGCGAACTGCGACGTGAACCCGGCGCACAGGCTATAGCTGCGGACCCCGCACGCGTCTATAATGTAATAATGTGTGTTAGGACATCGCAATCGCCGGATACATTATAACACGAGTGGTGGTTTCACGGCTCTCCGCGGCCTGGCGTTCCGCCGCCACCGTCCGATTCGACCTCGCCGCCGCATCACAGCTCATAGCTCCAGTATCCCACTACGCGACTGTAGCGATGCGAAGACACTATAATAATATTATCTCGGACGAGGCGTGCGCACAACACTGTAGTGTTATTACAAAGATTTCGTCGTCCGATCAACTATCTCCAGCGCCGGCGTCCGTATTATGTCGATATATTATATATATATAATAGTATATATACCTGAATCGATGTAACGATACGATCTAGTAAATGACAATATACGTACCTGCTAAGTATCGAATCGTGTTGTGCGCCGTGAGCTCATACCGATGTACAGCAATATTGTTTATAGATACTTTAGCCGCCGTCGCTGTTTCTGCGCATCCTTTCACCGTCATATTATAGCAGTTTGCGCGGACGAAGACGGCGCTTACAGACGCTCCTAATAATGTTATTATATTATATATTTGAGCAACGCTCTGCGCGCTCGCTCTCGTTCTCTCTCTCTCTCTCTCTCTCTCTCGCTCGCCGTGCGCGTGTATGTCTGTCCCTTTTTTTCTCTATATTTCTCTCCCTCTGTGTCTGTCTGTCTGTTTCTATCTTTCTCTTTCACCGCTGGTCGATGTCGTCGTTTCGTACGTAATATATTAGATATATAGGTATACTATATAATATATACGTTATAATATTTGTCCATACATCTTACGTATGTTATACGCCGCGACGCCGCGTGTGGGTAACCACGCGCGTTCTATTATAATGTTATTGGGCATTATCGGGCATAAAATACTAGTTTTCGCGGTATACGGCTATCGCTGTGATTACACTGCAGACACGTTATATATTTAGGTGCCTGATACAGCTATAATATAATAGTGCCTAATACAATATAGTGGCCGGGTGGCCACACTTATATTATTGTGACTTATTTGAATCCCACCGTGCACATGTGCGGTAGTTCTCTCGCGAATCGGCCTAGTTTCAAGTGCGCGACGGATTGCGACTTCGAAGTCGATCGCCCGAACGTCGTTGCAAAATATATAATACTAATAAACTCGTTTATTCTTATAACGATCGTTGGATACGCAGTTGCGTATCTAAGAGGTGGATGGATTTCAGTCATTATATTCACGGCGTGTACATTTCTGCAGCATATAGGTAGGTACTGATGATCACGACAATAAAGACGACTGCCATAAATATGAAATAATTTACATAATACATTAATATAATATTATTTGAGTACGAATGTTACACTTTTACATCTATCTAACTTTTAATATTGAACTACGGAGCTGTGTGTCATCGCAAATCATAATGCTCCAGACCCCCTACCTCGTAGTGTGTACATAGGTGATTTATATGAGTCCAAGTGGAATATGCTGATATTTATGTTTGTGTTAGCATTATAAATTATGATATTGTAGTAACTTGTTAGTATGTGTTATAAGGTATTAGGTTAGTAATTAGTATAATATGTGAAAATCGTGCATCAGGCTCTATAGGACTGTTACAATATTTTCACATTGGAATCGAATTGTTGAAGCTTCAGCAAATAATAACGCTTTTTATGATGTAGAAATGCTATGAAATATTCAAGTACAGGATTATCTTTGAACTCAGCTAGTCCACATATATTACCCATTATATATACACAATAAAATACCGCAGTATATAGGTATTTGATCATCCATCATATTTATTTAATTATCATTAATGACCAATGATTGACTATTAAAATTGAGTATTTATTTAACATCATATAGCATTTAAATAAATAAATAATAATAATACAACAAAAACGAAAATATTTTCAGTTTAATATATTATTTATATTAATCTTATAGTCTACGTAAATTTTAATGATTTTGTAGTGACATAACAAACGTTTTGATAAGTAATAATATTACTTTATCCTATTATTTATAGTCAATGGTAGTATATATGTATGACATACAATTTAGAAATGTCTAGATATATTTTTAAGTATAAATATGACATTGAAGAAATGTATGTCGAAATAAAAATTGATTCTCTAATTATTTGTTTGTTTGATGATTATTGATCATGTTGATTAATGGGCCCACAATTGGCAAATTTACTGACACGCGCTTGGAAAAATTGTACAATCGAATAACTATAATATATATATAACGTATTTATATGGATTATTAGTAGATTCTAGATTGTAGTTGAAAATTGAAAAATGATAATAATTATTATCATTATTTTATATGTAATATGTTATCTTATTTATGTTAAGGTAAATCATAATTACATTATTATACAATGCAAAATTTTGTAAGCACTGCATTTATATTATGAAAGTAGGTACGAGGTGAAATATAATAATGAACTTGTATTTATATACATTATAAGTATCAATATACGTGTATAAATCATGTGGATATTACTTAATGAGTAATAGCTAATAACTATTGTCTATTATTCTGATAAAATATAATATAGTATGATTGAATGGTACATATTATTATACTTAATGAAACAGTTTTGATAATTTTAATGAAAAAAGAATATGCTAAATAGTTTTACCTACATAAAGTTTTTTTTATTACTTTTTTAATTATTGTAAAAACCATAATAAAATACACTGCAGTTATACAATATATTCATTATTGTATGTAAAAAACATTATTTAAAACAGTTATTATTTCCATACAAAGGATTAGGGTCAAAATATAAAATTTTCGTTTTCACAAAAGTTTACTAAGAAACATTGAAATGATTCGTTGCCAGCATTCAATGTTACATGCAAAACACAATTACTTGAATATTGTACTCTAATATTGTTATTTAATAAAAAAAAATATTTAAAAATGTATAGTTAAATGTATATTATACAAGTACCTACTTATTCCTAGTAAAATTATCTGCGTGAACATTATAACTTATGACATAATTCATAAGTTAAATTTTTTTTTTAGAAAATGCAATTTAGTGAACGTAAGTGGGAATCAACTTTGATCCAATTCAAATAGTAAAAATTCATTTTAAAATAAATTCCGGAAAATAATATTAAAAAAGAATTACACGATAAATGTCCTTAAAAATATAACATCGTAGAAGTAGAATAGAAATTTGAATATAAGTAGATATTGTCAAGCTCAATAATTGTAAAATATTTAAATATAGGTAATATTTTACTTATTTATCATGTGTTATTGTAGTCGTCTATACGATTATTTATACTTCATAACTGTTCCAAATCTCAAAATATTATATAATAGGTACCTACACATGTTATATAGTTTTGGGAGGTATTTTTAATTCATTATATATAATATTGAGTATAATTGTTCAAATATTAACACATTAGTGTAAAATAAATAAAATTAGATTAAAATTTAATTAAATTAAATAAAATTGAATGAATAGTTTTTATTTTGAAGTCAAGTTTGTTTTTCTTGCTACTTTATGATGATATAATATCGTTCAACAAAGAGACATTATACTTATATCTATATTAAATGGTTGTTTTTTACACTTAGTGAAGTATATTTGTTTTTATTACCTATTGGTAATCGGTAATAACATTTTTATAGCTAATTTAATGGACTTTTGCGACTTATTTGACTATAGTTCTTCATATACGTTTTAATGAGTTTCATTGTTTGATCGTATCTTTTTTTTGTATTATCAAAAAATATAAATTATTGTACAACACGCGGTTTGAAATTATTTTGTATGTAAAATAATTAAAAAATACTTACCTCATACTTGTACTATAATTAAGTGTAAATATGAATTAATATTTTTTCTACGGTAGCAAATATAAATATTGCATATCTTTTAAAATTATTTTATAAATAGAATGAAGTTCAAACTTTGGACTAATACCACTGTTTTACACTTAGTTGTATACATAATTAATACAATATTTAGGTAAATTAATAGAATAAATGCTTTTCGACCGTGTTATTAGATTATCTAAGTATAGGTACTTATTGTTATTTATGAGCAAAGCATTTCATATTACGTTTAGCTGTGGTTTTTAAAATACCTGATTTATCTGGTAGATTTTATGATTGTTAGGTACCTATAGGTATAGAGAAAAAATTACAAAATTTTTTATCTTTGGAAATTATGAATTGAAATTTGAATACAAGTACACCCCTTACTCTGACTTATTCATGCATATTATTCATATCAACCATATTTAATATCTTGAGATCATTTTTATTCATACATTTTTTGTACGAGCTCTCAAAATATAGAAAGAATCATTACCTAATAATTAATATTAGTGTGTTTATGATAATTCTGAAAAATTATCAACATATAATACATAAACCCTCCAACCAATTATTAATGTACGATCTCGTGGATCATAATAATAAAAAAGATTTTCCTACTATAAATTAAAATAAATCATGCATAATAGGTATTATTATAGTTGTATTAGTACATGAATACTTAGGATTTTATTTTATATGATTTTTAAGTTTATAATTAATTAAAAATAATTTAAGATTTATTTGTCCATCTTGTTTGGCGAGTGTTTTTTGTTTGTAATAAACGAAACAATACAAAGACATAAACTCATAACGATTGATGCTTTATAAAATATATTATCTTGAATATTATAAACCGATTTGAACCATTTTTTAATTAATAATGATTGGTAAAAAATAAAAATGCAAAAATGCCCACACAGATGCTCATAAGTCATAATTTATTGATAGTATTTGTAAAAATGAAATGTTGAACGATCTTGATTAATGTTTTTAAGATCTTATACACAATATTATAATCAGTAATCTCGTTAAACCTCTTTTTTCTTTACACTAACTAAGATTTATTTTCCACATTAATTTATCCTTTCTTAATTTCGTTAGTGCTTAATTTAAGGTATTTTGATTTAATTTTCATGCATACCTTTCAGTTTATTTTATTTTAAAGCAGCTGTAACTTAAATACCAAGCTAATTACATAAACTTCTTGCAGGTTTACAAAAAAATTTATTATTATAATTTATTAATTTATTTAATATTATTTTACGTCATAAATGCAAAGTTAAAACTTGAAATGAAAATGTTTTTATTTTAATGATTTAGAAAATGAACTACCCAGTAAATTGTTAACTGCCAGTTAGAATTACGAACGCCGTTAGGCATTTTGTACAGTATTTATTTACAAAACACTTAGGGGATTTGTTTTTATTTTCAAACACCTTTCTATGCTATACAAAAACTAATACCTACACTCTATCAATAATTAATTATCATTATAATTGTAATATACAACAGAAAACAAAACCATCATGACTTAAACAATAACTATTGAAAAATAAATCAATACTTATATGAACAATAGTCCTAAAAATAAACCAGCTGATAAAACCTTATAGATTATAGTCATGAAAACCGAGGACACGCACGAAAAAAACGACATCTAGTACATTATAATGTAATAATGTCAATATATTCAATATATTTAAGTCTTAGAAGATTATATAGATTAAGCCATATAGGTATAAATCATTGAATTATGAAGGACACACACACATATAATGTATATACAAACAGAGATCAAAATGTATATTCCTGGAAGATCATTAAAAGTCTATTTTTAACACATTTTTTTGTGTGAGTTTATTCGTGGATTTAAAAATTTAAAAAAATGTTTGATCCAGTTATTTTCAGGTGGTATTATAAAGATTTATTTCATAGTAAAATGTGTTAAAACTACATTGTTTAACTTACATTTTCTATGAGATAATTAGACATCGGATATAATTATTATAGGCAGATAAATAATCATTGGAATGAATAATAATTGAATGAATATTAGGTAGGTATAGTGTAAGATATTACATTTTTTGGCAATGTCGCACTGATAGCTTTAAAATAAATATTAAAAACTATTGACCATGTTTTAAATTTTTATGAAATTTATTTAATCGTTGAATAGGTATTCAACAATTGTATTAAGCGTTTACAAAAAAAAAATTATTGATTTTATACGGCAACACAAAATTAAAATCTAATATAATATGCTGCATAAATCAAAAATGTTGTTTACCTACAAGTTATTAATAATATGTACCATTTGATTCGTAATAGCCATATAGTGATAGGTATACGGTCATTAGTATACAGAAACTATACTAAACCACATACTCGTATAATATTAAAGTTACGAAATGCGATTGCAGTACATCAAAATTAGACGTTATGTTATTCTATTTCATGGTCTAATATAATATTTAAAACTTTGAATCAACTCTGCTCTGAATAATAGTCCACGGTAAACTGTAATTTTATAACCAATATAACTAATTTTCCGAAATGTCGCTATGCTGTACAGTAGGTTACGAGTGGGTTACTGTATAATGGATGGTATTAAATTTGAATTTAATGATATGATATCATTGTATACGAAAAACGATTTTGAGCTGAGACGGTTCGTCAGTGTGGATATTTTGTTTTATATTTATATTGTTATTTCATATTATAAGTACGAAAGCCGATAAGTGGAATTGATATTATAAAATTACAACAAAACAACTAAAATCGTTATTCTTAGTTATTTAATATTTAATTTTGTCCAAATTTGATCATAAAATAGCTATAAAAAAAAATTGTGTAGTGTTTATATTTTTATATTTTTGAGATTTTTTGGTTACAGAATAACCTACTTAGGGTGAACCTTGTTTTAAATTTTCGATCCGTAGCTATAAAAGTTGAAAATGTAATGAATTTTTAACTACAAAAATATTTTAGTATAATTATCCATGGTAAACTGTAATTCTATAATCAACACGACTAATTTTCTGAAATCAATGTTTGTATGACGTATTTAATCGTGTATGAAATTATTCACGGAGGCTACCTATATATCAATTACAAATTGAATAATATTCTTTAAACAGTTAAATCGATGCTGTTAACATCTTAAATGCCTGTATTCAGCAAAAAAAATGTTGATGTAATTCAATCGATTGGAAATTTGCACGACTGTACTTTGGATGCAGCATAGTTAGAAATGCACAAAAGAAAACAGAAAAAAACAACATTTTTTTAAAGTTTTTACCTACATAAAAAACCTTCGATCAAAATAATTTTGTATGTGAATCCTAGTGTAAGGCTAAAAAAATATTTAGTATTTTATGGATATTGGATGTATACATAATAATAGTAATATAAGTAATAACTAATAATTAAGAGACAAGTGATGTTGCATATGCTATGTGTAATAAATACCTATAAATATTTATAATAAAGTTGAATAACTTTCATTTAAATTTGGTTACAAATTTATTTTTAAAGTTTTACTAAAGAATACGACCTCGATAATATTTAAATTATTATTATTTATTGGTACGTATTTATATTTTATACATTAATGCTATTCGGGACAAACATGTTATGAATAGTTCATTTATTCCGTACGTATTATAATATCATAATATATGAAATGAAGTAATTGTTCAAAGTTTATAAATATTGGTTAATAAATATTCTCCCATTAGGTATCGAAATTGTATTATTAGGTATACGTTATTGTATCCCGAAAAAAACCAACTACTCAATTTTGGTACAATTTGAACTTTAATATTCTAAAATAACATTTCTCGAAAACTGTTAATTTCTTTTATTATTTAACTTTTTTTTTTCCTTCTTGAAACCGGGAACGGGTGGGAACTATTATTTAACTAAGTACGTAGGTTATACTTACACTATTTTTTCTATTACCTATGTAATGTAGTGACTAATAGGTAAATAGTAGATAACATTTTAATCAGTTCAGTTAACCGGTGATGACTAATAATATAGAAGGTGTTGAAACAAAAATAAATATACTTTTTACATCGTTATAACTTATTAATAATATATTAATATCCAGTGGTCCCTTTAAGAGGACGTCATATCCGCATGTGTTGTCTCCGTTTCATTAATGCATAATATACCAAAATGTACATCCAGCAGTTTCAATGTTGTGTTATCGGCTTAAATATTGACCTGAATTGACCTGTTATCAAACTTAAATGTATGAACATTATATGAGTGTTTTCTCGTTGGTTTTTAATTTTTAAGTGAATATGAGTTTTTTCAAATATTAATATTTTAATACTCATATCTCAATTAAAAATTAAAAATTAAAAATTATTTAAAAACCTTGTTATAAGTACCTAGCCAAAATTGAATTAATGCTAATAGTAAAATCCATACCTATACATTTTGAAAAATATATTAAAAATATATAAATATAAAACTTCAAAAAATTACCACTAAGTTATACACAGACAGTGGCGTAATTTCAGCTTTTGGGATGAGGAGGAGGAGGGGGGGGGGGTTAAACGTTTTGAGCTGAATTATTTATTTATTTAATATTGATGGGCGGTAGTCCATTTAAGATATAGTACTACAGTAATATTGGTATTTAGAATTAGCAATAATACACAAAATATACAGAATATATGGATAAAAGATAAGAAGAAAAACAATTCGTAATTTGGTGAAAACGACATACTCAATTAGAGTCAGCGAAGGAGGTGTCTTGATTAGCTTGTCTCATACATCGAGTGAGAGGTTCATATTCAGGTAATCAGTGGTGCACTATAGAGTTATTATAATATTATCTAAGTTCAAACCTACGCACGCGATTGACTAAAATTAAACCATACTTATAGTGTAGGTGAAATAAAGCGTAGGTTAATGCGTTTTTAATGAAGTTTAATTTTAAGAAGAATGTAAAAAAATAACGAAAAATGGCACGCCAATGAAGGATTGGGATCATTGTCATTGAGTTCAGTTATCCACAAGTTTGTAAATTTGACCTTCACCCAAAAAATTGTACGCCAAATATCAAACAACAAGATTGATTTATGTATATTATTTTAATATGTTCCTCCTATGCTACCATGTTTAACAGTGAAAAATATTAACACTATTACATTAACTCTAATACGGCAGTACATAATAATTCAAGTCAACGAACATAAATTATGTTTACAGTGACTAGTGAGTACACAGTATATCGACCTACGTAGTATATGAATGTAAAATCAAAACATCGAACGGAACTGTTGATGAAACGAAAACCGAAAATAGTTGATTTGTATGAGTTGAATTAATATTATTATATATTATAGAAGCGTGTTATTTTATTAATTTCAAGTACTCGTATATACTTATATTTTACGTACCAAAATTGTTACGTATAATAAACTCATCGAAAATTTTTGATTATTACTGACAGGTACTACTACTGTTATTATTATTGGCAAACGTCATGCAAATAGTATCTGCAAGATCAGCACTTACAAAGTTACAATACAATGATTAAAATATAATACAATATAATAATATTGAGAATGTCATCGCATATTTCTTACTTACACGACTTGCTAAATATACCGAGCAATAACTCATCTCTTATGGTATAAATATTAATCTTTATACAGATTTTCTGCGGCTATTTGAGGTTTTTATGAAATTAAGTTAGCATTTTAAAAGATAATTGCTACCTACAGAACACTTTACATTAAAAAAAAAATATATAATAAATAAAGGTAGTTCTTTAAAAAAGTATTAAAAAAAAAAAGTTAATGGTGCGGCGTGGGCGCAAGGCTTATGTTTTTCCAAACATACAGAGGCACAGAGATAACCAGTATAGGTTAACCAAGGCGTGCGCTACTTATCTCATTTTGTACCTATGCATATAATGTATACATAGAAGCAATATTATTTGTTCAATTATTTAATTGAAGCATTATGATTTGCACCACCGTGTCACATGTAAGAGTTTAATTAATTTTTCTTAATTAGATTCTTTACATTAATATCCCAGTTATAATATAGGTTTATTAAATAATATTATTATGATGTTATAATATCATGAATAATAACATACTTATGTTTTAATGAAAATGTATTGTATAATCTGTCTAACCATCAATTGTTGGAGTACCATGTTTTAATGTTATTACGATAAATTGTTTAAACAATTTTTTCTAGGATTCAACAAGCTATATAGCGTTTATATAAACGTTCCTTTCTCAGATATTTGACCTGATAATAGTTAGTGATGCGTTTAACATGTCTTCTATAATAAACAAATAAGAATACAAAGAAATACGTATATCAGTTATAACTATAATATAAGTAATACGAAATTGTTAATATCTTATATACTATAGGTACCATATATGGTCCAATAGTTGGCAAAATGTTGAATTTGATTTTATATTGATCCAAATAAGTATACAGGGGGCCCCGTGTCAAAACCCATTAGCTATAGAGGGGAACTCACCACCCGGACAAAAACCGGGTTTTTGCCGTTTTACCTATAAACTAAAAAAATGATTAAAAATCAAGAGATTAATGAAAAAAAAATGTTGATAAAATTAAACTCTATAAAATGGATATTTTCAATTGTTTCAAAAAACAAATAAATATATTTTTTAACTTTTTTACCAACCAAATTAATTTGATTAAAAAATAAAATATATGTCGTTCTTGTCTCTGTGAGTTTAATAAAAAAAAAACAGTTTTATTATAAATGACGAATTATCTAATGAGATATCTTAATGGGTAAATCCTCACGGGACAGCCTGTCTATAATGATTTAATGGAGTTAAAATATATTACCAATATGATTGCTATTTGTATATAGGTACATACGTCATTATGATAATGAGTAATAATAATGATAATGATATGATATTATGTAGGTAGGGATTTCAAATTATCAATTTCGGTTGTTATTTAACAGTCATGTTATGTATTAGTCATATGATATTAATTATTATTTATATCACTTATGCTATATTGAAATCATTTTATCGTGTTTAACAATATTATGGTGGAACATTGATTTAGCAAATCTTATTAACCAATAATTCGTTATATATCTCCGTACTATGGACCCGCAAACTTATCGCACTAAGAGATAACGAATTACACATAGGATGTATAGTATAATTGAGCTTCCACCACTAAACTATGTAAGTTCATCTTATAAATTCCATTTGGATAACTAAGTTGAAATTAAAAAATGTTTAAAAAATTATCAAATATTTGAATAGCAGATAACGACGATCAGTTACAAATTGCGCAGCATTTCTTCTCCTTAAAAAAGGTTGGTGCTAGATAATATTTTTGTGTTGGTTTTTCTTTTGTCTTACTTAATATGTAGGACGTAGGTATGCGTTTTTAATTTCAGTTCTCTTTTTCTCACGTTTTCTATTACAATCGGCATAAATGCATAAATTATATATGGTTATATAATAGGTAGCACAAGAACAAATTTTTTTCCAGCAGTGCTGCAGCTATCACGGCTTATTGTCGTAATTCACCTGATCATTTCTAATTTAATTTACAGCACCTCATAATACTTTACGGTTTCCGAATAATTTTTAAATGAACATGAATAATTTACTGCTATCCGTTAATTCAGTATTTTCAAATATAAAAACATTGAATATAGTTATACAAGTGTTCGGTTTCAAAAGCTTACCAATATATTTTGTTCAACTTATAAGTGTGGTCGTATTAGTTAAGTTATTGATATTACATATAGTAGGTACATTGAAACTTAAAAAGTTTCAGTTTTCATACACTTATCCTTGGTATGTTTGTTTTGAAATCGAATACATCGCATATCATATATTTTGAATTAAAATAATATTGTTACATTCTTTTTTTTAAATTTGTATAAACATATATTATTGTAATATCACGCACTTGAATACCGATTCAAACGTAGGTGTCGTCTTACATATAATTGATACAAAAATCACAGTAAAACGTATAATTCACTAATGTCTATTCTCTATTGTTCATATTATGAGGTAATACACAAGACTGTTTGGGCGCAATTAATATCGATAATAAATAAGTAAAATACATAAGGTTTTATTATCAGCTGATAAAATATACAAGCAAATACAAATAATAAGTCCGCACAGTATTTATTTATTATAATATAATTAAATACTTGTTTCATACAAATTGTAAGGCCAAAAGAAATAGTAGGTTATGTCTGTAATTCAATTTCATGATCTATCATTAATTATTATAGTATGGGAAATAATGTACTACAGCCTATCAGTAGCGTATCTAGGATTTTTCAAAGGGGGATATACATTTTTTAACAGACATTCAACATGCACATATTATATTCATATTATTATATACATGTTGTATTGTGTACAGAATTTGGTCTCAAGGGGAAAAATAACTTCAATACCCCCTCCCCCACTTAATTATATCCAATATATCCATTAAACGTAACAAATTAAACAATATACTTATTTATGTATCATTAAAATATCACATAAATAAGTAGTGTTAAGCCTAAAAAATCCTAGAATAATATTATATTCAGAGTTATATAATGGATACAGTAAAAAAGCTGAAAATTGCACGAATTTTTCGGACTTAGAAAATTGGTATAAAATGTTGATAAATAAATATTTATTTGCTTCCGTTTTTAATTAACCAAAGACCCCATATCTTCCAAACCTATTGGCCTTAGTGTTAAATAACTCAAAAACTACTCTATCCAATTTCAATTTACATGCAACGATATATTTAATAAAACTCACATGATTAACAACTTACAGAAAAAATGGGTGATACTTTTTGGAAAAAAAAGTTATTGGTATCACCACTTCGATTATAAAATCTAAGGATTTTAAAATATGATCTTTGAGTATAATATAAAATTTCACAAATCAAAATTTCAGAAATTCATAATAAATAAAAAAATTGGGTGAGCATGCTTGGTGAACCACTCTGTATAATATGTTATGTATATAAAAATTAATATAATTAAATAAGAAATGGAGAACTATACCATCAAAATTATTTGCTTATAATAATATTGCGGCGTTATTAGTTATTAATTTTCGAACACATACATTATTAATGAAGTCAAAAACTCTGTACTTAACAATTGCACTAGCCTGATAAAAATTGATTTTATTATTTTCAAACACACGCTGTATATTAAATGATAATAATATATGCAGGCGATTTGTATTTATTGATTTATCTCCGTGTTCTACGAATACATAGGTACTAATTCAGTCTTCCGACTGATTCAGTTTAAACTTTAATATTGAAAATTGAAATGCATATTTGAATATTATAATATCGTCTCGCTATTAAAGTGTAGATTAACATTTATTTAATATAGTAATACATAGATAAATATAAATAATATTAGTCAGAGGTTTATGTATTATAATATACATTTTTTTTTCGTACATGTTCTGTTAATCTTGTTACTACTACATCATCATTAATTTTATTATTTTACTATTAATTTTTTTCTCACACAATCCTTATTATAATAATTGATGATTGATGAGTAATAACCACATACCTAAGTATAACTATTTGATTAATAAACAACTGAGTGGGTATACATGATTTTTAAATTTAATTTTCAAATCACTGAAGTTTCTTTAACAGAAAACCTTTTTAGTCTTCACTCACCCACAATCAACCATCAACATTGCATTGATTTATTAAAAGATTTACTGTAAGTGTAGGTACAAAATTGTGCTTTTTTACAGACCATTATCTATCAAATAATGTAAATTAAAATTTGTTAAAAGTTCGCACAGTATTTTAGATACCTATATAGTTATCATTCTTTAATAATAGTTAGATTTAATATAAATACAAAAATCCTAAACAAAAATGTGATCATTTGTCAATAAAAAACCAAATTGTTATATTATAATATAATATAGCAACAGGTAGGTACCTAAATAGTTATTTATATTCAAATTCAAACGTTCGCCGCTATTTTATTTACTGTAATAAAGACGAGTATTTTTATTGTTTGATAACTGCATATTATTATATAATATATGCACCGATTACCGGCGAATATTAACTACCTACGTTTATACGTATTTTGTAAGAAATTGATTTAATGAGGAATTTTGTTATTTTGATTGCATCACCTTTGCCGTAAAAATAATAATTTAAATTGATATCGCCAAAAAAAATATTTTTATTATCAAAGAATAATATTAAAAATCTATAGTTCTAAAATGTCTATTACGACATCTTCGTCGTTAATGCAGCGATTATTTTAATTTTAATTATAGCCATAATGTAATATTTTGTACCTCATGTTTTACAGAATATACATAATAATATATTTTGCATAGACATCTTACTCTCGTCCTATATTTGACTATGTCTTTACATTGACCCACATATTTTTGACCAACATAGTAATAGTAATACACTAATACTAATAATTATGTGTGGTGCATTAACATAATAATTTAAAAAATTCCACTAGTCCTTGCAGTGAGGAAAATCATTTTTTTTATTCGATTAGCACATAATATGAACTGCGAGTTTTGTCTGTTTTAAAGTTCTTTTGCGCGTACACACTACGCAGTGTATCGATTAATAACCAATGACATTAATGGATAACACAAATAAAGATTTATTCTCATAAAACATTTTATGTATCGTTAAAATTGCCAAATATTTATATATTTTTATGAATTGTGTATGTTTTTTCCAACCATGTGTCCATGTCATTATTTACTTTCACTTGGAAAATGTATTCGTGATAGATATACTTTGCGTATATAAATATAATATAATAATATTATTCTGTGTCATAAATATGAAATATATATCTTTTTAGTAGGTATAACGACCTAGGTATGGCTTTAAGCACGCTCTTACATATGAGTTTAAGCTAACGCGTTTCCTACTTATCGCAAACTGCAAACTGGATCTGATAGATTTGATAGAATCTTCAGTGGCATCCGACACTACTCTGTTCGAGAAGTTTCCGCATATTGTATTAGCCACCTTTTTTCAACACACGTTGCAGTATGAAATTGTGAGTCGTTAAATCTAATGCATACGATTTAATAGCACTGAATTCATCTCATTACGAGTTACAATAATATAGAATGTGTTGTCCGTTTTATCGGCAGATTGCAAATGTACGCATAATTAAGAAGGTATTTAAATAATTATATTTGCAATTCAAACGACGCAGCGTTATAGTATAATGATTATGCGCATGCACTACACGAGCCGACGAGAGTATCAATATTATATCAATAATCAGTTTCTCATGTTTTGATAAAAATTATTGTTAAGATTATTTTATATTAAAACTATAATTCTGGTTTTATTTACTTTTTCAATCATTCCAGAATTTGAAAAGAGAACATCACTTAATTATTGCTTTAATAATATTAAATTGACTATATTTAGTTCATTGAATAATTTTTAATCTTAGTATAATTACTAGGAGTCTCATGGATATGTAACTAATAACTACTTACCAAAATGCCATGAAATTCTTCGAATTATTATATTACAATATTATTTTAATTATGGAAAACACCGCAAGTATACTGGCCATTTATTGCAATTTCTTGCTAGCGACTTCAACTTTTAAATTTGAGGATATTAATTAAGCCTATAGTAAAATATTTTTTAAATACCACTGAAAATAAAAAATCCAAAAAATAAATTAATATTAATATGGTAATCAATGAATATTTAATACAGTTTCAAAGACGATAATATACATGAATACATTTATAACGAATAATTAATAATTAAGTTAGCTGGTATCTGAAAAAAAATACCGTCGTGGTCGTCGTGAATAATCTTTGTGAGATATTATAATATGCAACATTAATTATTGCATACATTTTATGGGAAGGTTAATACTATAAAAACGTTTAATTCGATTGTGAGTTATTCAATATAATAATTATGATTATCGTGATTTGATAAAATATATAATATTATATTGATTCATGTACCTACCGCTCATTAGTAGTGAAAAGAGAAAAAAGGGAAAACCAATAAGCTTAGATAGGTACAGTATCTATGTTTATAAATTATAATACATGATCTGTGAGAATGCCCATTTCTTTGTTATAATCCAATAACCTTTTTTTTTCCCTCAAAAATATAATATATTATATAGGTACTACCTGATGTTTGGGTATTACGTTTGATTTGATTTATATACTTTAATATATTCAATCCAGCAGACTGTTAATCAGTGATTCTTATATAATGTATAGTAATGGTTTCCGACAGTTATCAGACAGCCCCCCCCCCAGACATACTGTTTCTTAAATTTGCATAAAAAAATGTACATAAACATTGACCTAATAATTATTAATTACATAATATATAATCATTGATTGATTTATTACATTAAGATTATACTAAAATTAGGAAAAAATTTTAAATTAAGAATAAATTGTATATTTCTATATTGTATTTGTGGTGTAAGAAATTGTGCCTCCCTCCTCCCAGATCTTTGCTCTGGATTCGTGCCTGTGTCCACTTGTATCCAAACTTTAATAGCACCCCTGCACGGTGGTAGACATAAAACGGCCTATAAAACCCATCGATCCAGTCGGTAGATCACGAATATGACAAACTTACGTTTACCTTTTTACAGTAGCGACGTACCTATTTAATAATAATGTATTATAATGTGTATTATTATCGCTTCCGGAATTCGCCGCCGCAGCCTCCGCCGAGGTGTGCAATAGTATAATATGTGGATGCGGATGACTCACTAATTTGAACACATCACATTATACGCGATTAAAAAAACCTTAACAACAATAATAATATTACCACCCGTGCGCGGTACGCAGTGACGTACAATGGTATTATCGTGTTATACGTTTTCATGTATTTAGTATAAATGCTCGGGATCAGGAATCGAGACGGTATAAGTACGGCAGACGGACGGCCGTTATATTGATTTAGTAACGCGGTCGGCTGCGGAAGTTTGTCTTGTATACAATTATAGTACAGGAGAACCGTTGCTTACCTTTTTTTGTTTTTTTTTTCTGTTCTGTAGACGCGATTCCAGTCGATCGTTTCTTTATATTATACCTATCAAAGTATATCATACTTGGGGCAGTGAAATTCGCGAAAATTAACTTTTTATAATATACTCTTGTTCTCGTTTCGGATGCCAGCAGTATGAAAAATATAAAAACTCCCATTTCCTTCCTCAGGTCATCAGTTGCTGTTAAGCAGTTATTCGTCAATCTGCTGTTGGCGCCGACAATTATTACGTTGACGACCAACACTCCAACGTCGTCCGCCATGAACTTGTTCGAAAACTACAGCTTGTCCACAGTGAGTATACCTATAATATTATACTATCTAATAAAGATATGATCTTTTTTTAATACACCAAAAGCCAAAGTGTTTTTAATCTTTTTTGGTTTTATGCAACAACTAACAACTAATATTGTGTATAATATTTAATATACTATTGTATCATTACTGCAGCTATATATAATAGCTATTTAAGATGACATACAACATTTTAAAATTGGTCCGTATATATTTAAAACAAATCAACAAATTTTTATTTGCAATGGTCGTTCTTAAATAATATACAATTAAATTGCAATAAAATATTTTATCCAAGCATGTATATAGCATGGTATATATATATTATATATGGCAGTACCTAACAAAGAAACAACGACTTTATAACCTTATTGCAGTTATAACTTACTAATGGTATTGGACATTAGTCGTTATATACGCATTGTCAATAACAACAACAGGATACGGTCGTTCAATAGACAATTACCGTACAATTACAGTAATATTAATCAAACAACAGACTATTTAAGTAAGATTTATTGGTCCATTATTATAATGATGTATTATGCACTCCATAAACGTCCTATATAGTCGGACACATTTTCTGTTATCTTATAACAATATTTTATTTCAATTTAAAAAAAATAGATGAGACTTCAGTAGTGGCGAATGAGATAAAAATAAAATACAAATAAAATAAAGTTTTAGTAAAACTTCGACATCGAGTTTTCTGATGAATTAATGATCCTCCCAAGTCCCAACGTATCAAACATAACATTATTCACACATCTAAGATTATATTAAGCTGTTCCTTTACGAATAAGGCAATTGACGATTCTATAAAAAGATTTCATAATCGTCAATCATTTCATTAAAATTCACTAATTCAAAACTAATCCTCTTTATCAATTTCTGCAGGTAATCCTCGTAGACGCCTGAAGCATAAACTGTGTGGTGATCTCCAACAATTATAAATTATGATTAATAAACACACATAATAGAAAGTGTCATTGACGTCTTCTTTCATCACTTTTCTGAGTTTTTTTTTATCATATTTTTTTTTTATTCACTTATTATGCTTATTGTGTTAATTTGATATAGATTATATTATACAATATACCACTTACAATAAAAAAATAATATGATAAATAAAGATAATCTAACTGTAGTGAATATTATGATCTTAATTCGCTTATAAGGACATTACATTTTATACAATTTTACATTTATTATACATTTTAGAAATATTAAATATATTAATAATAATATAAAATATCGTATTTTGTGAACAAAGAATTTTATAAAATTTGTACTATAGGCGGAAATAATCCGAAACAATGGTTACGACGTCGAAATCCACAATGCCATCACGGCTGACGGTTACATTTTGGAGTTGCATCGTATCCCCAGGAGTAAACGCGGACAGGAACCCACCAGAAACCATCCGGTGTTCATCCATCATGGCATTCTCGGGACATCGGCCGATTGGGTACTCGCTGGAGCCGAAATGTCTTTACGTGAGTGTTGCCTAAATTCCCAAGTTCATAAACTAAATATTATATGAAATTAACGATTGTTTTGTTCGGAATAATACATATACAGCCATGCAACTCGCTGACGCCGGATACGACGTGTGGATGGCAAACTGCCGCGGTAACACTTACAGTAGAAAACATATTTCGATGACCTACAAACAAAAAGCTTTTTGGAATTTCAGGTAAATTTAGTGTTTTAACATTTGTTATTATTATTTAATTTATCATGTATAATTCCATACACCAGGTAAAACACTCATTGTTTAAAAAACTAATAACGTTTTTGAAAATATGTTACATAATTATTTAAGTCGTATCAAACAACATTTTTAAATGTAATAGTTTAAAGTTTTTACTTTTTAGGATTATAACATACATTTTTCATTTTATATTCTAAAGCAAAATATTAATTGGAGAATATTTCGATGCATACAAATCAAATTTCGGACGAGTAGTTAATTAGTTACAAGTATTTTCAGTTTAGATAAAAGGAGTAGTGGACCAACATATTATGGCGGGTCACCTTGTTACTGTGTCACTTCACACAGCACTCTCATCTAAAGTCTAAACTTTAAATACCTATAACTGCTATAAGTTATAACTCATAATTTATTAGTCCAAAATATGTATATACTAGCTGAATAACCCGGCGATGCTCGGGAAAAAAATTGTGATTAATTAACTCCTTTTAGGTTTAATTTAATGTGGAAGCAAAATCATATTATGTTTCAATTTTTAGTCATCCCGCATGGCGTTGCCCGTGAGACATGCTTATGGTTATGCAAACAATATATTATCAGGTAGGCAATCTACTTGCAGTAGATTGCGGACACAGCGAGGAGGGTGATCAAATACAATCTACATTAGTATAGATTTGTAGTTGAAAAATATATTTATACGGTATTACGGTGTACCTAAAATAGTATTGAAGTCATAATTGATTATCCCGGATTTTTATAGTATTTCTATATTAATATATTTTGAGGGTTATTTTATTTTTTTATTTTTTCGGATAAATCAGCGTTCTTGTACCTAACGGCTAACTTTGTGAAATAATTCAACGTATATAGCTGATGAGCAACCGCAAGTTATAATAATAATAATGCTAATTTCTGCTATCACTATTATAACCTGCAACCAAAGGCAACCATTAATAAACAAAAAAAGTTTCAATTTCCACCTCGAATCTTAAGATCCATGATTGACCACTTCTTTGAAATGCGAATATCAGAAAATCTTTTCTTATTGCACATCTAGATAATTAGAAGAACCACTATTCCAAACATCAAGTTTGTATGTTTTGTAGGTACTTAAACCAATGTAGTATATTTAAATTAGATAAAGCTTGATAGATGGCGCCACTATTGTATTCTTACAACCCCTTATTTCCTCCTTTAGGGGTGAATTCCCAAAAATCCTTTCTTAGCGGACGCTTACGTCATAATAGCTATCTGTATGCCAAATTTCAGCCAGATCCGTCCAGCGGTTCCGGCTAGGCGATGATGAATCACCCAGGACAAGTCTTTTTATATATACAGATATAGATTCATTAATATAAAAAATAAATATATAGCTTTCTTTTTTATTAATTTGATGAAAATGTATGTATTTTGCATTCAGTGTATTATTTAAATACAATTTAGTAGTAATATAATAAACAAAGCAGAATTATCGGAAAAAATAGCAATCAAAAAATAATTAAACAATTCGTTTAGGTTGACAGGTAATAATAATAATGATAATAATAATAATAATATAGCAACCATTTATAAACAAAAGATTAGCTGATATTGCTTGATAGATGGCGCAACTGTTGAATTCTTACCACCCCTTAATTTGCCTTTTAGAGGTTGAATTTCGAAAAATCCTTTCTTAGTGCGCCTATACATAGTAATAAGTACATATCCTGAAAATTTCAAATAAATCCGTACGGTAGTTTTGGCTCTGCGTTGATTTCTCAGGGGGACACTTTCTCTTATATATAGAGATTGGAATACTCCAAAGAATATTATGGTTTAGAATTAATATGAAAAATAAAATAAAATTGTATTTTTTCAAAAATCTTGCTTTGTAATGACTTAAAATTATTTAGATTAAAGAACCACCGGGTATATTATGATGTTGCAGAGTGTATAATAAAAACTTTATAATCTACACATTTTCTTTTTTACTTAAAACTTTCTTATCTGTAGATATATACACTTAATTTTTCTTTTAATGTTATATCCGCACATTATTATATATGGTTACAGTTTACACGAAGTCGGGAAATACGATTTACCAGCTTCTATCGATTATATTCTTTCAATATCGAACACTTCACAACTCCACTATATAGGTTATTCCATGGGCAGTTGTGTGTTTTTCATTATGGGTTCAGAGAGACCCGAATATCAGCCCAAAATCCGATCGCAAATCAGTCTTGCGCCTGTAGCCTTCTTGTCGAACACCAGATCGTCTCTAAGATTTATAGCTCCGTATGCTAAAGTAATGAACGTAAGTATACATATTTACGTATAACACACTAATAAAGTGATAATAATATCGATAAAATATTAAAATGTAAAAATCTTAGTTGAGATTAACATTATTTATTGCAAGGAATTTTTTTTATTCACCACATATTTTTAAATAAAAACATTTTAAGTCGGCGATGTTTAATAAGTTCACTGTCTTGGTGTCTTGGGTATCATAATAGCATACTGTGTTTCACGTAAGACTTTCAATTATTGCCTTCATATTTTATATTTATACAGTTGTACTTGTCAATTTCATTTTGAGTATCATGTACCTAAGTACACAATATTTTTAAAAATATTTATTAATATTTAGTATCATACATGATACTTGAAGTATTCGAGCCAAAATTAGTGACATTGAAAGAACAGTCAACTTGTTGAAAAAATACTTTTAGTTACTAATAATCAATAACCTTTATTAAGTACGAGTATAAGTAGGTATTTGAGAGCAGAAATATATTTTTTGGAGTTTGAAAATAATAAATTGAAATATAATAATATTATTATTGTTTTCCCCGTGAGTAGTTCTCTCTCTTTGGAGTACTGTTGTCTTGCTGCAGAGATCCGTTCGCTATTGCAGATAGCTGATAAGTGTCTCCTGGAGAATAAGGTCCAAAGAAATGTCATAAAGTTTTGTGCTTTTGTTCTGGCAGTTGATTTCCCTCCGTTACTATTCTGTTTTTTGTGTTCCCAAAAGTTCTTAAAGTATTTAACGAATAAAACCATCAATAGTTATCTTGTTCAAATTTTTATCAATTCTGATATATTTGTTGTTGCTTCAGATTATTGGAAATCGTACCTGTCATTCAAACGGTACAACTATGGTGTCAATATTATTATATATTTGTAAAATTATGTGTATTGTTCTATACAGATTATGTTTCAAAGGATGTGGAAAGGAATGTTAATGCCGCAATCGAGTATGCAAAAGTTTTTGGCGTCTACCATATGCAGAGAAAGAATAACGCAGAAAATGATATGCGAAAAATGCATCATATTTTCCGTGTGCGGCAGCGACCCGTATCACTTTGACACCGTAATTATGATATTTTTATGATTTCATCAGTATATTGTGCACACATAATTATTATACATAATTATTATTACGTATAATTATTATACTATATTTAGAAGATTGCCGAAAAACGATTATGAGTCAACTCAATTTGTTGTACCTACTTATTTTTTTTTGTTTATTACAGAAATTGATTCCTCTCATCATGGGACATTTTCCGGCGGGTACGTCCTCCAATCTCGCCGCTCACTTTGCACAGTTCATATTGAAAGGTATACCTCCAATGACAACAACTACACGCGATCGTGGTGCGGGTGAAATTTTCTAGGTTTTTAATCCGTTTCGTTTGTTTACAGATACTTTCGGTCAGTACGATTGGGGTCGAGCCCTGAACTTGCGTCACTACAATTCCACCGAGCCACCCACATACGATTTGAAATCGATCCGAGTGCCCATCACGCTGATCTACGGCGAAAATGACATACTAGCCGACACTATAGTGAGCTTCGATATTATTTATTCTTTTGCGCGAACCTTTTGCCAAGCTTTCCGCATGACGACATCCTATTCGGTCGCTCATCACTAAACGTGCTTAATTTTTTTTCGCCCACGCAGGACGTGATGAAACTAAAATCCCAACTTCCCATGGTCATGGACGCATTTCCGGCAAAAAGCCCGTACTTTAACCACGTGGACTTCTTGTGGAGCTCCAAGGTGAACGAACAGATCAACGACCCGATCAAGGAAATACTGCAGAAGACTGACGACCTGCGCTGGACGTACACGGGCCCCGCGGCCACCGCTACCGCCGTGGCCGTGGACGCGATCGTCCCTGCGGCCGGTCAGCAGCCGATCATGATACTGCAGCTGAACCCGCTGTCGGGGGCCGTCAACCCGGCGCCCAGCCTGGAGTTCTTCGCAGAGCACCTGGACGCGATCATCGCGAGCACAATGCCGCGGCCGGTGAACGAGCAAGACGCGGCCGTGTTCGAACTGGAACGGGAACAACAGCGGCTGCTGTTCAGCGGCGTCATCAGGTTCGCACAGGCGGCCGAGAAGAAGTACGGACAGCTCCGGGAGGAGATCACTAACGAGATCTCCGGTTGGGCCGACGACGTGGCTACCGGCGCCGAATCGCGCGTCAAGCAGACAGTCGTCTTGGTGAACGGCAAGATCGCGTTCGCCGGACACTCGGTGGCCGGGGCCGTGGGCAAAGCCGAGAACTTCGTCGTCGACGGCGTAGGCAAGGCCGAACAGACCGTGGCCGTCGGCATCGGCAAGGCCCAGAATTACGTCAGCCACGGTCTGAACAAGGCCGACCGGGCCGTGAACACCGCCCTGAACGCCACCGTGGGCCGCGTCAGCAGGGTGTTATGGTTCTGGAAGTGACGCGTCGGCTGCCGAGCCGGCCACGACGTCCACAATAGTCTAGAAATGTTATTTTGAAGTAGCGATATCGCCGCCCGCCACGCGCTCATCAATATACACTCGGACGCTCGGCGGGATCCGATACAGCTGCAGTTAGTATAGTTATTGACTATAGTTATTTATATTATTATCGTGATTACAATATTATTAGTTACGCGATCGCTTACCTAAGCTCTACGATTCATCGTTTAAGTCATTTTTTGTAAACTGTACCTACACTTTTACTTATGTGTTTGTAAATTGTTTTTATCTCAATTTTTTATTCTTCGTGTAAAGTTACTTGAGACGTTATATAGTATAGTGTGAATTATGTAATCATTTATATTATTTTATTGTCACGAAGTCGAATTTTTACATATTTTATTTATAAATACAATTTATACTAAAATTTTATTTTCTGGTGTTTATCACTATATGTCTAGCAGCAATGTACTATTTACATCGTGTGAAACCTATGGTAAAAAAGAATTATTCAATATGCTCTTCAGGAAGTTATGCCTATTGAAATTACATACATTAATCAAATTCTCAATACATTTATTATCATCGTAGAGCATATTTTATAATAGCGTTGGGAATCGATGGACGTCAACAATATTGAGGAGGCCACAGATAACTTCGCACACCTTGGCTCCTGTGATCCTATTCAAATCCACAGCCATTTTTTCAAATGACTATAACGGACTAATTAATACAAATTAGTACAATACGTACAATAATAAACATAATGTAGAATGTTTCACCTTACCTTAATAATAATACATTTTGAATCTACCTATGTTTGTTTCTAATGGTTGTTAAGGATTGTTGCAAATTAGTTGCAAAATAATGACACGATTTTGTAGAGTTGATCGGAAAAATTTGGGGTGTCAACTTCATAAACGTGTAATACGTTCTCATTAGTTTTACTATTAAATTCTCTTAAATCACATCTATAGTTTTTAATTTTATTTATTTATTTTCATTACAATATTCTTCGAATAATTGTTTTGCAGATTAATGAAAATTTGTTTGTTATAATAATCGGTTGTAAAAAAAAAACATTGAGGTCGTCGTACCTACATGAATAAGGTTAAGTAATTATATATCTACGTACTACACAACATATTATGATGGGAATCAATGTTTTGTGTCGAACAGCTATCAGCGCTATGAGCGACTTGGTTGTCTATCTTGGTTTTATATATATATTATATTATAATAATTATATATATATAGGTACTGCAGTTTACATGTTGCAGTATGTGGAGACATGATACAGCAGTGTTTTGACTTTTGAACATGTATACATCATTTAACGTAAGTTTAGTTATTAATTACTACTTGCTATTGATGAAAGTATGAAGATATGTCAATTTATCATCTTTACTTATGTTTAAAATTTTAAAGTCGTTACTATACGGATTAAAGAAAATACCTATTAATATTTGGGAGCTCTTCGCTATTTAAATAACCTCGAGGTGTCATTATAGAGTAAATTCGACCCATATATTCAGGTTTGGAAGATTAATTTTGAAAACGAATGCGTTCCGTTCACTTTCACAACGTAACTAACAAATTTGCGTTCACTAAATTTAAAAAAAAAAATCGTCAACAAGGTCAGGTTAGGTGGTAACATTCACTTTTAAATGCATGAGAAGTGATAACAGTTAACATTATTCTCGTGTAGCATAATAGCTAAACCCCCAGATTTTTCAAATTTAGAACAAGATTATTATATCGGTTTAAGAAATCATGTTTGTAATTTCTCAGTATAGTACAACTACAAGTCTATAACAAACTGTGTATGTACTCAACTTTTTCATTCATTGTGGATTTTCTCTATGTTAGGATTATTCCCATGGGTTTTCATTCGTTCATTGTATAACATTTTAATTTCATAGATTAATAAAATTTATAATATATTATAGTAGTATTATAGTTGTATAGATCGAAAATCTACTTTCAAATGTATTTCTTAAACGTTTAAAGCCACTGAGTTATATGATAATTTTTCATAAAAAATTGCTATTCAATAAAGTTATATTAAATATGACATATATTATATTGCTTTTAGATTCTGAGCTAAGCTATGAATTTATTGATTTTACAATGATTTAAGTTTTTTTTGTGCATGTGTACCTACACGATTTATTGTAGAAAAATGCTTTGATCTTCAATTTCAATATATTTTCTGGTAGGAAAGTGAAACTAGATGGTAAATGTAGCCTGTAGGATGTAAAAGGTACTTTTCATAATAATCGGAAGAAACAAAACAACAATTAGGAAAAAAAAGTAATCTTTCCGAAACACTGGTTTTTGACAAAATAGATTTTCTTATTTTGTTGTAATTCATAAACAAATATCCGTAAGTAATTAAACTCAGTTAAATTACAGTGACAATCGACACCTACTGTACATCAGAACGATTGCCTACTTTCCCCCTTTTTTAAATTAAAATAATTAAAATACAATACTATCGGTTTGTGTTTGTGACTATAGTAAAACGACCGAGTATGGAGGAGGTGGTACTAAAATATTATTATTCTTATCCTTACATAGGATCTACACTTTCACCGTGAAAATAACGACGATTTGAATTTCTTTTAAATTGGTTTGAAAGTAATTATTTCACAAAAATCAGTATGGACTTTTCGAAAGCGGGGACGATTAATAGGTATGGTTAGTTAAAAGTTAAACTATGACAACACCGTTGTCGCATTTCCATGCCGTTGCGCGACGTCAATCATCGTCAACTATTTTGTAATTTAAAATTTAAATCAACAATATCAAAAACGTTCACGGCCGCAAATAGCGTTTGTGATTTGAGGGGGCTGTAGATTTTTTTAGTAGAGAAGATTATTTTTCTCATATTCCAATGTGCGTAAAAAATCTTTAGATCTTGTTGGGGGGGGGGGGGGGTGGAGTGGATGTACAACCGTTAGGCCCAGCCTCCCGCTATTCGCGACTTCGATAGCGTATACTCGCTACAAATATTTAAGATAATATTATAATTTACGACGAATCCAGTGAGTAGGTATTGTTTAAACGAATTCCAATCACACGCGCGCGACTCATATTGTGCGGTCGTGTGCAAAATATGATACCTATCATCTATATAATATTATATTGCACTCGGTCACGTAAAATATTGTCATGATAATGTTATTGTTATTTTCGTCCGTTCACAACAGTTTGGCGTAATAAATTAAGATTGCCGCTGTAACGCGGTCGATGCGCACCGTGCGATTAATGCTGCCGTCCGCGTACCACCGCATTGTTCCATGATACAACTGCAGCGTCACGGCAGAGTAGCTAACACGTGGTCGTCGCGATCGAGTGAGACGTACAGTACGTCACAAATATTATTATTTTTTTAATACGACGTGCAGCACAGCGCAGCTAAAATAACATTGTCGCGCTGTAGGTCGGGATCATAGAGTAATATTATATTACTCTATGGTCGGGATCGTGCCGCGGCTGTGGCGCTACCTACACACACCGAAACACGGTCGCTGTACAATAATAATAATAATAACAATAATGATAACGACAGTGATAACACTGATAACACAATGCTACGACAGTGATTGTTATTATTATCGCGGAACTCGGCGCGATCGTCGCCAAAATAAGATATTATCTTCTCGTCCGAGTGCGTCGAGTACTTATAATAATAATAATATGTAATAATATTGTTATTTGTTATACACCGCGAGTCGAACAAGAGAGCCGAACACGACGACTGAATTATATTATGCGTAAATGTACGGTACATGTTGTACACGATATTATTATCGAGCCGTGCACATTGCGACCGTCGTCGTCAGAGTTCAGTCGTCGCGTATACGATTGGCGCTCGCGGTGCAGTTCCTAATAAATAATATTAATTTTTCGTGGTTGTCGGAATAATAATTCTCCTCTCCGCCCGTTATTCCATACGCGCACTTAGGTGTGTCCTGTGCGTACCAATATTTGATTCCGGCTGCGATTTTTCTATTTTCAATCATGTCCGAAAATGTTTGCTCGTCCACTGTGAGTACCATATTATTATTATTATTATTATTATTACTATTGAGCTATGCTCAGCAGCAAGTCGTGCGGGTTGTATCTCGTTCGATAAATTATTATTAAACATTATTAATTATTACATAACGTAACTCGCACGACGGAGAATTCAGTATTAATGCATTTCAGTAATCGGAAGTCGAAATCGCGGACATTAAAATTAACTTAGGTATATATAATATATATGTGTATGTATATTATACATACATCATGATTTGTATACAATAAAACTGACTCGTATGGACGAAAAGAAACAGAAACTGTACATCGGCAATCCGTAGTAACTTTCGATTTCGTATCAGTGTGACGATTTAATATTTTCAAATTGTATAACCACCGTCTCTATGTATAGATAACGTCATAAAATTGTATTATTATATTATTATGATCTAAAATGTCAATTGATTGCATAATCCATCGACCAAAAATAGTTTTCTTTTATGCACCATTGTTGATGGGTTATTATGCCAAAAAATACTTAGGTAAGTGGTACACCGACGCCTGTGTCATAAAAGACTGTGTAATGACTAATCACTTATGATATAAAAGAATATTAACATTCAGAATATATACCATACTTTAATATAATATGTCGATATATTTAGCTTAATACAATTATATTTTTATAATCCTGATTTTGAAGAAATTTACATTTTTACTGAAAGTATATAGGTACTGAGTAGAAACATTATTGTACAACGTTAGTACAGAAATAATAGAGTTTTGTATTAGTTATTTAAATAATAGGCTCCCTAGGGAAGATTATAAGAAACTGTTAGAGTTAACCATAATTTTTCTTGGAGGAGTACCTCCACGAAGACACTCTCATTTAAAATACCTGGATCCATACACCATGTACGGTGGATGGCAAAAGGTATATACTTAAAAATATATATATTTCGAAAACAGTTTAATTTACAATAACGAGAAGAAATATCTATTGCTAGTATATGCGTGTTTATTGTTAGTTATATGTAAAGGTTTGGTATAAAGCTCCCTTAACTTCATGTGCACCACCGCAAGATTTAACATTTTTAAAAGATTTAATAAAATATCAGTCGGTCGATAGGAGTATTTCTGATATATCCATAAAAAAATGTGTGGGCATTTATGGTATATATCTCCAGAAGCTGCAGTATTCTCATTTTTTGACTTTAAATATTATATTGACTGTCATTTGTCACTTACATCGCACTGTTTTAGTCTGTTTGTATTACATCTTAGTATATTACATTTATTTTATGATAGGAAGCAATAATTATTATAAATGTTTTTAATTGTCAAATAATATTTACTCAAAATTTCTAAAATCGAATATAGTAATTTGCCTTTTTACCATAATATGTTTATAATTTTTTTTCTTTTCTTCTGTAATTATCTTAATAAATTGTTAGTTTATAAAAATATAGTTCAGAATATAAATTTTAGAAAATATAGTTTTCCAAAATAAAGTTAAGTATACGTTTAAAAAAAAATATTTATTTTATGACCTATTATTAAAAAAAAACAAAAAAATTCTTTTTTTCTTGTAAAATCAAGGTATATATCTTGGCGTTCTTGTGGCACGGGTTAATTATTTCCAATCATTCCCAAACTTTACAAAACTAATTTTTATCACTATCCAAACGACTTTGGTGGGGGGGGGGGTTATCTGAATAAATCAGAAATCGAAAAATAAGGACCACCCTAAAGTACTCAATCAATAGCAAATCGGATTACCGAATTCCGGTTAGTTGAAGTTCGCTAAACTTCGATAGTCTAACAATATTTTATAATATAGTAAACTAATTAGTAGGTAGATTGTAGACTGTAGAACATTAGCGTCTATAAAGTCTAGGTACTTAATACTTAATCGCAGTTCAAGTGGTTACGATTCGGACGTGAGACATATCGAAAAGATAGGTTACTATTTAAAAAATATTCTGTGATGCTAATAAACTGGAATCGTTTCGTCGAAAGCAGAATGTATAAAACAAAACATAATATTATTAATTATGTACCTATTAGGTTCACAATTATAATACATTGTACTACATTTACCTAATAATATAACAATAATATATCATAAAATAATTAATTTACTAGTTTCAATAAATATGAGTAATCTTACATAATTAAATAAATCGTGATTGGACGTCAAATAAACTGAAATATATGATGAGCTATAAATTTATAGTACCTACAACCTAAATACTTGTAATAAATCAAATAGAATATATTTTCATAAAACTATGTAAAGTTACAAATGCGCAGGTAAGTGGTACACCGACGCCGGTGTCATAAAAGACTGTGTAATGACTAATCACTTATGATATAAAAGAATATTAACATTCAGAATATATACCATACTTTAATATAATATGTCGATATATTTAGCATAATACAATTATATTTTTATAATCCTGATTTTGAAGAAATTTACATTTTTACTGAAAGTATATAGGTACTGAGTAGAAAAATTATTGTACAACGTTAGTACAGAAATAATAGAGTTTTGTATTAGTTATTTAAATAATAGGCTCCCTAGAGAAGATTATAAGAAACTGTTAGAGTTAACCATAATTTTTCTTGGAGGAGTACCTCCACGAAGACACTCTCATTTAAAATACCTGGAGCCATACACCATGCACGGTGGGTGGCAAAAGGTATATACTTAGAAATATATATATTTCGAAAACAGTTTAATTTACAATAACGAAAAGAAATATCTATTGCTATATATGCGTGTTTATTGTTAGTTATATGTGCCTAACCCAGGGGGAGGGGTTATCTGAATAAATCAGAAATCGAAAATAAGGACCACCCTAAAGTACTCTATCAATAGCAAATCGGATAACCGAATTCCGGTTAGTTGAAGTTCGCTAAACTTCGATATTCTAAATTTCTAACAATATTTTATAATATATAGTAAACTAATTAGTAGGTAGATTGTAGACTGTAGAACATTAGCGTCTATAAAGTCTAGGTACTTAATACTTAATCGCAGTTCAAGTGGTTACGATTCGCACGTGAGACATATCGAAAAGATAACTATTTAAAAAATATTCTGTGATGCTAATAAACTGGAATCGTTTCGTCGAAAGCAGAATGTTTAAAATAAAACATAATATTATTAATTATGTACCTATTGGGTTCACAATTATAACACATTGTAGTATTGTACAACATTTAATAATATATCATAAAATAATTAATTTACTAGTTTCAATAAATATGAGTAATCTTACATAATCAAATAAATCGTGATTGGACGTCAAATAAAATAAAATATATTATGATGAGCTATAAATTTATAGCACCTACAACCTAAATACTTGTAATAAATCTAATATAATATATTTTCATAAAACTATGTAAAGTTACAAATGCGCAATTAATTTTTATTTAACTAAAACAATATCTTTCATACTGATGAAGAGGATGTCAGCGCAGTATTTTGTTTCTCTCTCTGACCTATGCGCAACATAGCAAATTTTACGTTCACAATAATGATTATCATTATATTAATTTCTCAAATTAGAGTGAAATGATCTCTTATACAATTTAAAGGTAAGATTATTATCTAGATCATCTCATAGGCGTTTTATTATATTTTTATTTTAAAGTGAGTTAAGAGTATTTTAAGATGTACAAATAATATTGACAATTTTAAAATACTCATAACTCACTATAAAATTAAAATATAATAAAACGCCTATGAGATGCTCTAGATCAGTGGTCTTCAACTGGTGGGTCGCGATAAGTCTTCTTTTTAAAATAAAAATTTAATTAATAAAATTACATAAGGTAAAAAATATATATTTGTATCATATTTTCATTTTATTTTATATTTTCATATGAATTCTATACATTTTAAATTAATAATAATTAAATATTCTATCTACTACAATGTAATTTTTTTTATTCAGTTTTAATAGTACCTACTACTGCAAAGCATTAAGCAATTTTAGATTTTCTATTAAGCTTACGTGGGTCGCGAAAAATATAAGCCTAAAAAAGTGGGTCGCGAGTTCAAAAAGGTTGAAGACCACTGCTCTAGATAATAATCTTACCTTTAAATTCAAGGTCTTTTCACTCTAATTTGAGAAATTAATAAAATTATAATCATTATCGCGCGTAGGACAAAGAGAGAAAACAAATACTGCGCTGACATCCTCTTAATGGATCAGGAATTTGGGAAAAATTCTCAAACCAATTTTTAATTTCGAAGCTTTTAATACGTTACTTTAAAGTAAAATTACACATGACGTCAATAAAAAAAAACATTTATTTTAGTAAAAACATTAATAAATTGCCATTTATAATTGTTCCTTTTAAAAATAATATATATACAAATATATATAACATAAATAATATTAAGTAATTATTTAAGTTGTATAATATTTTATAATGGTTGGTATTCATCTTAAGTATTTTAAGTTTTTATAAGTATAACATTAAAACATTAAAAAAAATGAAACTGAAATATAATTGAATTTATTGGTATAGTCATTTATTAGAAATAAAAAATACCACCCGGAGTCATATAAAAATAATATATAAATATACAACGACTATATTGTGTACTCATTACTCGACCGACCGTATGTCCCAAGACCTAACCTTTTTTTTTCCTAGCCCAACGATTTCTACTTCCATATTCGACAATGAGAAAATGATTATCGTATACTCTAAATAATTGTTTAAAAATCATAAAGTCAAATTTTTATTATTAAAAATATTTATATATTTATATACTTTATTGACCAGGCGTACAGATAGCAGGATTAATTATGTTTTACGATACTTGAAGTAATTAATAAATTCTAATTATTTTACTGTACTTTCTCAATCTGGAAATAGGTAATTATTAAAAACACATATGAAAAACTACAAATTACGTCTCATTACTGCATAATTTGTTATTTTTGAATGCACGCATACGTATAATATATTGTATTTTTTTATATTATTATTATTCCCAATAAGTTTTCATGCCTAAATCATCTAAACTATAAGGAGTATAAATAACAATTTTTTAAAATTTGTGCCTATATATCAGTTTGAGTACTAAGGTTACTAAGTAATTCACTTTTATACATTTACATTTTCAATTATATACCTATATAATATATTACAATGTATGTATTATACACTATTCAGTATACACATATAGTTTAACGACTTTAAGTCCTATAACGGCCCCAGTCCCCGTAGTGAAATTATACTTTATAACAAGATATATTATGTATTTACGTTTTTTTTATGATTCTCTTAAATTTGTATTAGGTTGAAATTGTCAAAAACAATGGATATGCTGTTGAAGTACACAATGTCGTCACGGAGGACGGTTACATCCTGGAGTTGCATCGCATCTCGGAGAACAAGAGCGGACAAGCACCGACCAGAAACCATCCAGTATTCATACACCACGGCATTCTGGGGAGTTCAGCCGATTGGGTACTCGGCGGGGCTGATATATCGTTACGTGAGTAAACTATAGATTTCGATAACAAATAGCTCGATCGAAATATATATTATTTTCGGGTTTGTTCTAGGTATAGACGTATATTTTTTAATATCGTGCGTTGTACGTCTTGTACCTATATGATTATACATTATAATATTATAATATCATATTATTATAGCGATGCAACTATCCGATGCCGGATACGACGTGTGGTTGGCCAACTGCCGTGGTAATACCTACAGCAGAAAGCACTCGACGATGACTTCCAAGCACAGAGATTTTTGGAATTTTAGGTAAGACTAATAATTATATAATATTATTATTTGTACTTTTATTCACCGTTGATATACGCATATTAGATACGTTGTGCTTGTATGATTGTAATTGTAAATGTATATGTAAATGTATGCTGATTATGCTATTTCTAACGTCAGTAGGATAAATTATTATACGAACGTCTTTACATTTTCACAATAATAATTAATATATTATACCTATCTACCTATATAATAATATAATATACTATAATGACGGTTGTACAGTTTACACGAAGTCGGAATGTTCGATTTGCCAGCTTCGTTTGACTACATTCTAATGAAGACTAATGCCCCGCATCTCCACTACGTAGGTTTTTCAATGGGCACCTCCGTGTTTTTCATAATGGCTTCTGAAAGACCTGAATATCATCACAAGATTAGGTCGCAAATCAGTCTCGCACCGGTAGCCTACTTGTTCAACACAAGATCGTCTGTAAGACATATCGCTCCGTACGCGGAGAAGATGAACGTGAGTTTTGATCAATAGTAATAATTTATACCAACCTAAAAAACATGTATAGCGATAAAAAGTAATATTGCTTTTAGATTCTTATTATTGCTCGTATTTTTTATCTATTTACAAAATCGTCAAGGTTCATTAATATTATCAACAATTTTCTATTGCATAGAAACTTTAATATGGGTGGGGATGGAGAAATGTACGTAACTTTGAGTCTTTGTCAAACGACTATTTAATGTAGGTATATACAGGGTGATTCAACAAGCATGCTCATCCATTTTTTTCTTTAATAAAGCGTTTATTCAAAATATGATTTTTAGAATCTTTAAATAGAGCCTTTTTACATTTACACCCCCTTTTATACTGTACATTATTGAATGAATATTATTTTTATAAATGTTGATGTACTCAATTCAAAATTTGGGCGAGTGTAGTTTCTCAGTTATTAAAATACTTATTCTAAGGATATTACTCCTTAAAAGTGGTTTTGCAAAAGTATGAAACAGCTGATGTAATATTGGATATAGTATTTACTATACTTTGGACCATTTTTACAAATTATTGATGTTAATAACCACAAACATTTTTAAACCACCATAGCCCCAATATTTTTCAAACTCATTATCATGAACTTATTATCCTTATTCCTTAGTACACAAAGTTAAATAACACAAAAACTACTTGTTTGAGTTTTGATTCTGAGTGGTATACAGCAACATTTTCAGAAAAGTTATCCGGTAAATAAATTACATTCGAAAAGGAGGGGTTTTAATTTTAAAAACAAAAGTTTGAGTCGCCACAGGACACTACTTAAGTAATACAAAGAGTTCAAAAATTTAAAAAAATAGTCTTCGAGTATATTTTAAAATTCCAAAATCAGAATTTCATTATTAATGTAAAAGGGGGAAGCATGTTCGGCGATTCATCCTGTAGACGAATGAAACTCATGCACGATTGTTACCTCAGCTAATAAACATTTATATTTGAAACATTTTATGATTTAAAAAAAATAAATATATATCCCAAGGTCAGGATAGAATATAAGAAGTTCAATATCAATATCAATGTCTTGGACATTAACCTTCCTAACCTAACTTAGGAAAACTATATACATCGTTGTTCTACCAGTGCAATGAGTCGTTTTATAAGTACTAAAAAATAATAGACAGGTTTGTTAATTAAAATCTTGGTTATTAAAATGTTGAGTATATACCTACTAGCATTATTTAGTTTTAAGTTTACATCTATTTATTTTTTATAAAATTAAAATGTCGGAAAACCATAGCATATACGAGTCCAATTTTGGAATCGTCATTATTGATTGCTATTAGATAGTGATATTCAAATTTAAATAACAAATTATTTTTTAGATATACAATCATAATATAAGTTAATATCCTAAATTCTGATCCTAACATTTTGAAATATTAGATACGTTATTATAATTTTGAAATAAAAATTAAACAAAAAATGTTTTTTTTTCAAATCAAGAAGTTATATAATAATGATAATAATATTTCACGATAATTAGACCCCACAAATGTATTAATCTTCTTAAAAAACTAGGCACATAAATGTAATTGTTTTTTGTTTAGATTATGTATCAATGGGTTTCGAATGGAATGTTTATGCCTCAATCGAGGATGCAATCACTTTTGGTAGCTAACACGTACGGAGAAAAAATTGCACGGACTTTGTTTTGCCAAAAATGCATATCTTATGCAGTGTCTTCCGTGTGTGGTAGTGAAACGTATAATTTCGAAAATGTAATAATTATATTTTATGAATTCGTTAGTGATATTGCACGAGGAAAGCTATCATTGAAATGGTTATTGATTTATGATATATTTTGTTTGTCGTATTGACGTGTTATATATAGACATTAATACCACCCGTCATTGAACACTTTCCGGCGGGAACGTCGTCCAAACTAACCACGCATTTCTCACAGCTTATAATGAAAGGTAATTAATTACAAAACAGTTACTTTGTGAGTAAGTAATCCGTGTAACATTATGTTTTATAACGTTTGTGTCATTTTATTTTCTTGCTTTGAAATTCACTGTGCAGACAGATTTAGTCGGTACGATTACGGTCCAATCATGAATTTACAACATTACAATTCTACCGAACCTCCAACGTACGACTTAAGATCTGTACATGTGCCAATTGCGTTGGTGTATGGAAAAAACGACGTATTGGCGAACGTGGAGGTGATGTTTTTCCGGAAATTCTTGTTAAATTTGTTGCTTGTAGTTATATTAATTAGGGTGAAGTGGGGTAGGTTGTCGTAAATTAGGACCGATTACAAACAGTATTCATTAGATAAATTTATTTATCATTATACTAATTATATCTCAATAACATAAGAATATCTTAATATATATAAACTTTTTTTATTTATTTTTTTTAAATAAGACAGTTATTATTGGTAAATATAAGTGTAATTTGTGATCCGCCAACTACATGTATTTTTATTACACAATTGATTCAAATCTCGAAAATGTTCAAATAATTTTTTAGTTAGAAATTAATAAAAATTGTATTTTTATAGTTAACATTAAAAAATTCCCAACAAGTTTTGCATCTTTATAAAAAAAAGTTACGACAGTACGGGTCGGACGGCGGATAGTATCATTACATTTTTATGAACGTTTGATTTTAAATTTTGTATGATATTTGATATTCAGCGGTTTTGTATTATTTAATTTGATTATTTAGGTATACATAATATTGTATGCTAGTATGACACTCCGTCTCCGTTCAGAATAATTTTTTGTACGCAATGATTTATTATTGAATTCAAATCTAATTTATCCATTACAATGACATACTTGACAACTTCTGTACAGCATTGCAGTACCCACTTGACCACCTTTTTTTTATTCGATAATAACCTATAACCTTTATCATGCTATTTATGCGTACAGGACGTGATGAAACTGAAATCGCAACTTCCGAAACTGATAGACGTTGTCCCGGTCGACAGCCCTCGTTGCAATCACGTGGACTTTTTGTGGAGTCTAGACGTGTCCAAACAAGTAAACTTGAAGGTGACGGAAATACTGCAGAAGACCGACCACGCGGACTGGGAGTATACGGGTCCTCCATCGAGCTCCTGTACAGATATCGACGGAACGGGTGTTAACGACAGTCAATCAACCAAAGAACCACGGTCAAACTCGACGGGTGACCATAACGAACACGTAAACTTTGCACCGGGCTCGGATTGCTCGGCGGAGAACTCATCGGGTGGGACTCCAGTGCAGCGGGACGACGACGATAACACGGCGGAGCTCGTACGAGGTAGAAAACTGCTACAAAAGGCGCAGCTGTTAGACAGCTTGATCGTGCTGTTGAAATCCACCGAAACGAAGTACCACCGACTTCGGGACGGTTTTACCAGGGAGTTTTCCGAATGGACTCGCGGCGCCCGAAACGAGGCCGGAACTCGTCATGAAGCCGGAATTAACGCTGCGGTGGTGGCCGGGGCGGAAGACACCGTGGTCGGCGTAAATACCGAACAAAGCACCGTGCCGTTGCGCCGCTTTCGTATCCGAAAAATCGGTGAGTTTGTTGATTATTGTGGCGGTCTAAACCACATGGACGACCGGACGGCGGCAGGTCGCGCCCTTTACATGACGTTCAATAGTCTCGAAAGAGCGATCAGATTCTTGAAGTTGCGTTATAAATAGACGGGAGTTTTCACAGGACCCCTATTACAAAAATATATGTGTTCCAGTTTGTGTGATTTTTGTAATAATTATAAACATTGTAACATCTGCTCCTATAAATGCGTAAATACGTTATACATAATATAGAGGTTCGCGCATATAAACCTTAGCACAATTATTTGTTTGCTATGTTATGTACTTACTACCAGAGATTTTGTTTATATCTAATAGGTTATATTATGATTGTCGGACTATACCTAGCCTCAAGTTCGAAATAGCGTCTATTATATATATTTATATCGTACCGGTTTGTATGATCTGTTTGAATATTATTTTTTAGTAATAAAATTATTTTATGTTTTAATATTATTTGCAATATATTTATGTACTAAATAATACCTACTGATATCCACTTTGCATATATTCAAATTCTGGGGTCACCTGGAATAGTGGGAACTACAGACAGTCCAAAGATCAGGGTCTCAGGTGGATGCGATAGCTGTGGATATTGGGATATAGCCGTTTGTAAAATTGTTTGGGTAATGTTTTTTTGCCATGAGAGAGTCTCATGGTCTGAGTTAGAAAACAAATAATACGCTACGTTTACATCCTCTTAAAATTATGTTCAATATAAAGGTTAAGGGGTTTTTGAAGATGTTATAACACATTTTTACCTAAAACAACAGTTTAACTGTTGTAATTTATAAGATATTTTACTATAGAAATATAGACTCAAAAATAATTTATGTCTATATCCTTTAATACACAATTTATAATAATACCATAGACATATAGAACAACTAGGTAATTGTTCTATATTATGTTTATGAATAATACTATATAGTACCATGTATTATAAACTACCTATAATGTCCTAATAATATAATATTATAGGTAAGTAGATCGATAAGGTGTACCTAACCTTGTAGATTGAAAATATTATTCGGGTTGGATTCACCACTAGATCGTCGTGTTGACTATCCGTTAAAGGATCAAAAATATGCAAAACTGCAAAATTTAGGCAAAACTCAATAAATGACCGTTAGCCATTGGGTAGCTTACATATTACATAAATAATACATAAGTAACTGAAATTTAAAAAAATTCCTTTGTTTATGAACTTTCCCTGGAGTTAACATTTGCATTTTGATTGACTTAATTAGAAAAGCTATCTTGTAAAAAATACTTTTGAAATTGTGTTTAAATAACTTCAAATTAAAATACATCCATGTAATAGGAAGTATTTTAAAAACATTTCAAATAGTTTAAAGAAAAAGTATTTAAGAGCAAACATAAATATTTCAATATTTGTCGTGCATTTAAATTTTAAATATTCTTAAGTGTCCAATAAGGTAAGAAAATTAATTTTGAAATTAATAATTACAAATTTAAATTTACATACAATTGAATATATTATTAAAATGTTGTACTACCTACTTCATTTTATACTGAAAAATGAAAATTAATAAAGATGTGTTATTCTGAAATACTTTAATATTAATAAAACAATAACCGTTTGTTAATATAAATAAAATGAGTGAGTGTTTCATAAATTGATTTTAATTACAAATATAATTATATAATGATTATCAAAAAACAATTTGAAATGTGATGAATAATTATTTTAAATGTGAAAAGGTATTTGATTTTCAAATACAATACCTCTAAATGAGTATTTAAAATACTTTAGAAAATGGTATTTTAGTAAATTTTCCCAAATAGATAAAATAGGTGTATGAATAAATTAATTTGTATGCACAAGACAGTTCTTAAATATTGTGGCACTGTAGTACTTTACTAAATTATAACTTTTTATTTATTGTTTATGTATAATGATAGTGATTGTTATAACCACGTACTAAGATAATATCTTATATTATATTATATTATACTCATATCTTGGTCATGATTTAAGATATACTGGTTAGACGACGAAATGTGAAAACGTAACCGTCCAACAGAATCTGTAATCAGAATTATGTGTCAGACTGACTATCTGACTATGGGCGCCCTAAACGAGAAAATTATATACTAATACTAGCTGATCCCGCGCACTTCGTTGTCCGTAAAAAATATTGTAATTGATGATTGCTCAATTCCTTTTGAGTGCCCTTATATACCAATCTGCCCTATTTACCAATGGCAACCAAATAATAATAATAATAGATTATCAATCAACGTACGATATATTATTATATCTGTATAATATATTAAAAATTATGTTAATATTTTATGCTATTTTATATTATTATATTTACCAAGATATGGGTATACATTTGTTTAAGTTTAAAAAAAAGATTTGATTTTAAATATTTGATTTTTCTTTTTTTCTTTTATAAATTGTTTAATTTAATTACATTTTTTTTTTGTCCTTTATCAGAATATACGATTTTATATTGCACCATAAAGATTTTACTGTTAAGTATTCCTAATACTCTTGGTTTTATTTTGTAAGTTTGTAATTAATTTAACATAGTATAATATTATATAATTTATTATATAAATGAGTTTACTTATTAAATAATTAGTTGTTGCATTTAATAAGTATGATATATTCAGTCCACCCACGCTGCTTAACTAAAACACAAATGTAATGACTAGACGACTAGTGGACAATAGTATTTTTCCATTGAATTTTGGATAACTTAAAAAAAAGGGAAAAAAATTAAAATTATTTTTTGTGGTTTAAGCTGTTAATTATAGTGCTATACGGCTCAATTTATAATGTACTAGCTGATCCCGTGCACTTCACTGCCCGTAAAATATGACAACTCTTAAAAAAATTGTGATTATTCAACTCCTTTTGTGTGTAACTCGCTGCAGTAAGTGCAACTCAGCCACTCTGGTAGGCAATCCGACTACGTCGGATCGCGGACAACGCCAATTAGCGGCTAAATGTGTAAAAATTTGATTTGATGCATGCTTGTACCTGATGTACCCGATTAACGTTGGGAACCAATAAAATAATAAACACTAATTTCCACTAATTATTTATCTTATAACCAATAGCAATGGTTTAAAAACAAAAGTGTCCATCGTAAAACTCAAAATCCCTGTTTGAGCACATACCCAGGTTGGGCCTACCTGGTCCAAATGAAATCTAAACCATTCAAGAACCCCTCCTTTTTGCTATTTTTTATAATTTATTTATTTTTTGGTTCAATGATATTTAAAACGTTATTAGACGTTTTTTTTCGTACATTTTGTTGAGGTTTTTGGTCATGTCGCCAGGTGTGCACTTAAGAGACAATAACTCCGGAACCACTTATCACACAAACTTCACAGAAACCATATACATATTAATCTTAATATGCCCTAAAATTTTTATCGAAATCGGTTTGGTATATCTTGAGTTTTATAAAATGTATTCAAAATGTACACTTATTTGTAAGTGTACATTTTGAAGTGTAGTTTTTTTTTCATTTTACATTAAATGTATGTAATTTGCATTCAGTATATTATTTAAATACAATTTAGTAGTAATATAATAAACAAAGCAGAATTATCGGAAAAAATAGCAATCAAAAAATAATTAAACAGTTCGTTTAGGTTGACAGGTAATAATAATAATGAT